>CANJKZ010000881.1:0-412500 GCA_947471745.1 Closterium sp. Naga37s-1
GTTAACTGGGTCGAGCTAACTCGCTGGCAGTCGCCCGAGTCTTCAACGGTACACATCAACGCCATCACAATGAAACGGCAGTCGCTGCTGGAGCTGACGTGTACGCAGTAGACATCGCAGTAGTAGAGGAAGCAGCAGCCGTGATTTTAAGAAACTGCTGGCAGCCGTACCGCCCGAACTACAGGAACTGTTGAAACGATACCAGAAGGACTGCCACCTCAGCGAGCACATGACCACCGAATCGAATTAGAACCGGGGGCACAGCCAACCGTACAGCGCCAGTTCAGACTGACACAGCCCGAGCTCGACGAACTAAGGAAGCAGTTAGATTACCTGTTAGAGAAAAATTCATCCGACCGAGCTCGTCACCGTTCGCCGCACCGATACTGTTCACGCCGCAAAAAGACGGGGGGTTTCGCATGTGTATCGACTACAGAGCACTAAACAGGGTAACATTCAAGTCGCGGTACCCCATCCCCCGCGCCGACAAACTTATCGACCAACTGCGAACAGCACGGGTTTTTTTCGAAAATAGATTTACGGGGAGGTTACCATCAGATTAGGGTCGAACCATCAGACTGCGCCAAAACAGCCTTCAGGACTAGGTACGGGTCGTTCGAGTACACTGTGATGCCATTCGGGCTGACCAACGCACCGGCGACTTTTCAGATGACCATGAACGAGGCGTTTAGGCCGCTCTTAGATAAATGTGTGATAGTTTACCTCGACGACATCCTGGTTTTACAGTCGGGATAAGCAGCAGCACTTAGCAGATCTGGAAGCAGTGTTTAAGGTTTTAGACGAGCATCGATTACTGACCAAGGGTTCCAAGTGCGAGTTCTTCCAGGATATGTTAGAATTTTTTGGGCACGTTATTTCAAAGGCTGGAGTTGAAATCGACCCAAAGAAGCTGGATACGGTAAAAGCGTGGAATCCCCCGACGAACATCACGGAGCTGCAGAGTTTTTTAGGGTTCGTTGATTACGTGCGTCGGTTCGTCCACGATATGGCACGGTTAACTGCCCCACTGACGGACTTACTGCGGAAAGGGGTCGCTTTTTACGTGGGGGGAGAAAGAGCATGCTGCCTTCTCTGCCCTGAAAAATGTTCTCTGTTCACCACCCGTCCTGCGCATCGCCGACCCACACCGCCCATTCGAAGTAGTTACCGACGCAAGTGACATCGCCATCGGAGCCGTACTGTTACAGGACTTCGGCAACGGCCTACAGCCCATCGCATACGAGTTACGAAAACTGCATCCGCCCGAGAAAAATTACCCGATACACGACCGCGAAATGCTTGCGATCGTGCACGCGTTTAAAGTGTGGCGCTGTTACTTGACCGGCGCAGACGTGACAGTACGGACAGACCATAAATCACTACAGTACCTCCGCGCACAGCCACACCTCAACCCACGACAGATTCGCTGGCTCAATTTTCTCGAGTCCAATTTTCACTACACGGTCACCTACAAAAAGGGAGCCGCGAACATCGCCAACGCACTAACCCGCCCCACTGCCCAGATCCATGCAATACTACTCGCCCAGACCAGCCCCCTACTGACAGGCCTATTTAACCACGGGTACCAAACGGATCCATTCTTCACAGGAGGAAATTCGCAGCAGTTCGCAGCAGCAAGGGGAGTCTATTACGTAAAAGCCGGGACCGACCGCATCTGGGTGCCCGGGTATACACTGCTACGGGAATTACTGTTACAGGAGGCACACGACGGAGTTACCTCGGGGCATTTCGGGGTAGAGAAAACACGGCAGCAACTGCAGACGTATTATTACTGGCCCGACATGTTGACCGACATACAACGACACGTACCATCGTGTCCCACTTGCCAGCTCATGAAATCATCACGGCAGCGGCCGGCAGGAAAGTTGCAGCCGATACCACCCCCAGAGCGTGCTTGGGAGCAGGTGACGATGGACTTCGTCACGGGGTTACCGGCCGGGGCGAGTGGGAACGACGCGATCCTGGTCGTCGTCGATCGACTGAAGAAAATGGCACACTTCGCAGCCTGCAAAAAATCAATCACAGCCGAAGAAACAGCACGCCTCTTCATCTTCACCGTCGTTCGACTGCACGGGATACCATCAGCGACCGCGACACGAAATTCACCAGCAACTTCTGGCGGAACCCGTGGCAGCAGTTCGGCACGCGACTACAGTTCAGTTTCTTCGTACCACCCCGAAACCGACGGGCAGACAGAACGGACAAACCAGACTATGGAGCAGCTCATCAGGGCCACGTGCGACGACCCGACCACATGGGAACAGCAACTGCCACTAATCGAATTCGCGTACAACAACTTGCCATCCGCCACGACCCAACAGTCACCATTTTACCTAAACTACGGACAAGACCCGACAGTACCCATGACCCCGAATCCCGACAACCCAGTACCACGAGCACATCAGTTCGCCGAAGTATTACAAGCAGCACGGATCCGGGCAGCAGACGCAATAAAAAATCGAGCATCATCGCTAAACGCAACGCCGACCGCCACCGCAGACCTGTCACTTACCAGCCTGACGACTTAGTTTTACTTGACACTCAGAACCGCCGACTGCCCATCACCCCGAAACTCCGCCCCCGATACTGCGGGCCATTTCGCATAAGCCACATGATTACACCCGTCACCGCCCACCTCCTCCTCCCTGCTGACTGGTACGTCAGCCCCTCATTCCACGTCAGCCTGCTTCGCCCTTACGTCCCGTCCACGAGCCAATTGCCACGCAATCGCCCAGCCAGCATGACAAGACCACCAACTGAACCAATCATCACCCCCGAGAAAATCCTGAGTCACAGAGTTCGCGACCCTCGAGGAGCCCGAAGGATCGAGTTCTTACTCCGCTGGAACGACCGTACACCCACCGAAGACAATTGGGTTCCCCTAGACAGAATCGAAAACCACCCCGTCCTTACCGAGTATCTGTGCAGCCGAAATTTCAGGGATGTACACGCACTTTCGTAAGGAGAACCTCCTTAGGGGGGGGTAGTGTAAGGAAAATTCCTTTTCCTTACTTCGCATCCCTGCTCAACGCGTACATCACTGTAGCACCACAGTCAGCACCGTTACCACTCGCAACCCTCGCATCGACAATCCGCCCGCCACCTTCGCACGTCGCACCCCGACCTCATGGCTCGGCGGGTAACCCCGCGCTCCGGGCCTCCGCTTCGACACTTTTCCCAACCTCAGTCCCAGGCCCGTCGCGCGACAACCACAGTCCATTACCGTTACCACTGTAGTTTCGCTATATATTCTTCGCTCATGCCTTTGCTCATTGTACTCTTGCTTCGATAGTGCAATTCTCGTTCGTTTACTCAATTGCACTCGTAACATATAGCGTTAATAACCTATTACAACGAAGCAACATGTCGAGATGGCCTAGTTGGTCTAAACCGCTCTGCAAGGACTCTTTGTATATACTGTAAATACTATAATTATTTACCCAGGAATATTGTAAATATATTATATTCGAATGCGCTGTATGAAGGTTCCAGTCCGAAATGACCTGGGTTCAAATCCTACTATAGTCATGTTTTCGCCAATGTGTTGCAGCTGCGGATTATGATGTAGATGGTGACTACCTTAGCGTATATTGTACACTCGAAGCTACCAAATGGACTCACTGCTGTAGCGAAGCCAGCTCCAGAAGATTCTGTCAGCACCATCCGTTTTTTATTGGATCCCCAGCCACACGTCAGCCTGTCACTCCCCTGTCCATCTAATTAGAGTTAATTCTCCCACGAATCCCAAGGCTGCCCGAGACACCTTTCCTTCTCCACAGGAGGTGCAAATTTTCCTATCCATGGGAACAGAAAAGTGCGTGCGTGGCTGGATAATTATCCACAACAGCAGTTCCCACCACCACCACCTCGCTGCCTTTACCTTGCCACTTCCACCTGGATCAGCCGTCTGCGATTGGTCGATCGGCAAACTGTGCCAGGAGGGAGGGAATGAAGATCCCTAGGAGGCTTTTCGAGATGCTCCTAGCCTGCTGCTAGCCGCTAATCTCGAGAGTGAGAATTTCCCTTGGGCTTTCCTTCTGCATTTCCTCTGAGATATCCAGGGATTTCATTCAGTTTCCATCCAGAAAAGAGTATTTTCACAAGCGAGTGCGTGGCTCTCTCTTCGCTCGTGTCGTGAAACCTCGTTTCCCTTGCAGATCTCGAAGTCTATTTATTGGTCCTATTTTCCTCCGTCAGTTCAGTGTGAGTTGGTTTTACCTGGCCAGAAATCCATTGTTGGTAGCCTCCGACAATGGAGACGAGCTGCATCTCCAGGTTATCTGCATCAGGGACTCTTCCCGAGTCAGTGTCCTGTTCCATCTGCTAACAAAGCGTTAGAGTCGAGAACTCTCAGGACGCAGGCTACGCTACGGAATGTAAGCGTCTCTAAGTTGGCTGGCCCTGCGAGGCCGAATCCAGGTCCACGTGGCATGTCTCCGTCTGCAAAGGTCACTGTAGGATTATGGCCGTCCAGTCTTCGCCTCTAGATGTCACCGCCAAAGATGCGAGCCCCCCCCAGCCGTTCGGTGCTCTAAGATCAACGGTGGCCACTGCTGTAGCGGCTGTTGTATCTGCTGCTGCGGCATTCCGGGACGCGGCAGAAGCAGTTCCGATAAACGTACAAGAAGCCGCTCAGCAAAGACACGCGGAGGAGGAACGGTTAGAAACGTCGTTTTTCGACGGCGTGCGAAGCAGAGCGTCACCCTCGCTATTGTCACTCGCTGCCATGTCAGCAGCGCCGCTGGCCATCCCCATCAAGAGCTCTCTGACCGCCTTCTTCTCCAACCTTCGTGCGAACCCCACCTTCATGTCGGCTCTTATTGCGTGGGCTCTCGCGCAAATCCTCAAGGTAAGCCGCAATGTTCGTTAAGCCTTGAAGCTTGGTGAGCCTCAAATATTGTGAAGCCGCGAAGCTCATTGATGCATTATTCAGCAATGTCCATGTTCCCACAAGCTCATGTTTCATGCCGTAATGAATGACACGGAAGAAGGCAGACATTCAAAACGAGTGGTAACAACTTATCCTGATTCGTTTCTCCCGCCATAAGTGAAAAATAAAACATTTTTGGCTGGTCCTCACTCGCTCGGAACAGTCACTTCTTGTTTCCTGACTCCATTGCATGACATCCGTCAATCACCCTTACCATCACCTTCCGGATTTCGCCCTGCCTGAATGTGACTGACGCTTTGCCCACCACCTCTCCCTCCCACCTTCTTTTCACCCTTTCCACGTCCGCTCTTTTCCCGGAATCCTTCCATTCCTCCCCATTCACCTGCTCCAGGTGTTCACGAACCTCTACTTCAAAAAGACGTTCGACATCCGAATGGTTGTGTCGTCAGGCGGCATGCCGTCGTCGCACACCGCCCTCTGCGTCGCCGTCACCACCTCCGTTGCCCTGCTGCATGGCGTGGGGGGCCCGCTGTTCCCCGTCTGTCTCGCGTTCTCCTCCATTATCATGTACGACGCCACCAACGTGCGCTACCACGCCGGCGTGCAAGCAGAGGTACGATCTTCACTCAATGTGCAAAGTTTACAGCAGCAGAGGTGTGTGTCAGAGGGGTGGGTAGTGTTGCATTGCATGCTCTTTATTGCTGCTGCAGAGCAGACCCCATCTGCCTCGTGTTCTCGCTCATCATAATGTATAACACCAACAACGCAGGTTCCAAGCAGAGGTACGCTCCTTGCTCCTTCACAGCAGACCCTTTATCTGCCCCGCGTTCTCGCTCAGCATTATGTACGACGGCCACCAACGTGCGCTACCACGCCGGCGTGCAAGCACGAGGTACGCACTTCACCCAATGTGCAAAATTTACAGCAGCAGAGATGTGTGCCAGGCGGGTGGTGTTGCATTCCATGCTCTGTATTGCTGCTGCACAGCAGACCCCATCTGCCTCGCGTTCTCGCTCATCATCATGTATAACGCCAACCACGGGGGAGTGCAAGCAGAGGTACGCTTTTACTGCTGCTACAGAGCAGAACCTTTTTCTGCCTTGCGTTCTCGCTCATCATCGTGTATGACGCTACCAACATGCGCTACCACGTGGGGGTGCAAGCAGAGGTACGCTCTTGATTGCTGCAGCAGAGCATACCCCAACTGTCTCGCGTTCTCCCTCTTGATTGTGTATGCCGCCAACCATGCTGAGGTGCAATCAGTAGGTACGCTCCTTGCTGCTGCCATTGCAGGCCTCAAAGCAGAAACTAGAGCAATCGTTGCTGTGTAAATATAACCGTACTCAGTGATGTTAACTGACGCAGCAGCAGAGATGCGTGTCAGGTGGGTGGGTGGTGTTGCATGCACCACCGGTATTGTTCCTGCAGGGGTGGAGTGACAAAATCAAATACGTGAACTCTCAGCAAGACAGGAGGGAATTGAAATCACGTTCCTTATGAGAGTTGAAGAGTTGGCTTTGGAGCTTTCAGCAGATGACCGAAAAACTGATCATCACACACAGTGCTTGACAAAGCCAGGAGCAGCCTCCTTGGATTCACCAGGAACAACATGCCAGTTCTCACGTACGTTTTGTTTTTCCATAGTTTTGATTCATCCACTGCCTCTTTTTGTGTCTGTTTCCCAGGTTCTGAATGTGGTGGTGGAAGAGATGCCTGGAGGGCCATCCAATCAGCGAGAAGAAGCTAAAGGAGCTCCTGGGGCACACCCCCTTGCAGGTGGTTGGAGGCTTCATCCTTGGTGTTGTTACAGCCTTTGTATACCATTACAAGACAGGACAAATGTATGGGTGGGCGTGAGATAGGTAACGTAACTATAGTATGGGGGATGAAAATGTGAGATACGTCCTTCACATCCAGAAATAATTGGGTTATACCTAGTGCTTTCACGGCTTGCTTTTGTGTGTGAACTAGTTTGTGCTTTTCCAGCTAGTGCCACTTCAATGTTAGTAACTGATGTGTCAACATAGATCAAGTATTGTGTAAGAAAGCAAACGACTGAATGCACTAGCTCGATTCGGAACAGTCACGTCTCTTGTTTCTCGGCACGTCCTTGTAGCACTAGAAACATCATACCTTGCACAACGGATCGACGACACGTGGAAATTTGCTTCACGAGCCAACCACATCTGACGGCAAAAAAAAATCACAGTCGCGAGCAGCAGACGAGTATTTCCGGACCCGCGCCCGCTTCAAGCTTTAACGCGATTCGAAAGGAAACAAGCGAACTCGGAAATGGGAAATCTCTACATGTCTCTGGCTCGGGGTTGAAATGGGAAATCTCTACATGTCTCTGGCTCGGGGGTCTCTTCTCTGATGGTGGCAGAACATTCCCCAAGCCCAAACCTTTCCCAACCCAAGCAGACCAAAACCATTTCGTCCAAACCATACCGAACGATGTCTGACCAACTACAACAAATCCACACATAACTCTATGGTAGCTACTGCAGTTGCTTGAACCGAAACCCATTTTTGTCATGGCATGGCACCTTCACAGCATACCCATTCATTCCGTACACACCCCTCTTCCTGGCATCGTTCCCGCCGCGTCCGGCACGTGCGGTGGTACAGTGCGACACGCTCTGCACTCCCTCCGTAATGGCTGTTTAGTCCACGTGGAAGTTGCCTGTTCTGGCCTATGGATGGTCGCGACGGAGTTCCCAAAACGTAGCGCGTCGCAGCCAATCAATCACGCCGAATTTCACAGCCAGCTGGCCGTGGCGTGCAGTACAATCACTCGTATCGGATCGCTGCGAGCGTCATGACGCTATGATGGAGGGCAATTCCATGTCCTTATCAGTGCCGTAGTTCTGTTGACTATCGAATTAACTCAGAAACAAAAAAGTTAGGATTGGATTGGTGATTTCAGTAGTAATTCATTTGCATTTCCAAGATAGCACTATCCTACTATATTCCTGCTTTGTTAAACGCCGCTCCTGTTAGTACATTTCAGCACACCAGCTCGTTCCTCTACAAGCAACCGGTTACTATGACGCGTAACCGGCAGCGTTTCGTAGTAATGCTGACGGCCGCCGTCAGCGCCGTCGCTCTCGCATCTCTCCTCCTGCCAGTAACGTCGGAATCTTCTCAGAATACGAATCAGCCGCAACAGCCGCCGCAGCAGGCGCCGCGATGGACGCCGCGATGAGCCGGCGCAATGGACGGCGTGCAACTACTCCACGGGGTGGTGGATCCGCAAGCCGCCATCAGCGCCATCGGCGCCGTATCGGTCCACGTGCCCGTTTCTCCAGGTGGGGAGTTTACCTTGAATCGAGTAAAAAGTCAACTCGGGGTGGTGTTTCCGCAAGCCGCCATTGCGCCTTCTGCGCCATCTGCGCCTTCTGCGCCTTCTGCGCCATCTGCGCCTTCTGCGCCATCTGCGCCTTCTGCGCCATCTGCGCCATCGGTCGACGTGCCCCTTCCTCCAGGTGGGGAGGAGTTGTACGACTCATAACAACGCCATTCGCGGCGACGGCACACGTGGCACACGTGGCACACGTGGCACCCATATCATCTGTATCAGAGTACGCACTGTACGAATGTCACGGCCGTACAAGGTCAAGGGTCGTACGTCTGAGCACCTCGCGGTTCCCGTGGTAGCAAGCTATCCGCATTGCGCCCTCCCTCCAGACTCCCCACCCACCCTCCCCTCCTCCTTTCCTTGCCCTCCTCATCCCCGCCCCCCTCGCACCGCACCCATCTCCCTCCCTCTACCACGCTCACTCCACCTCCCTCTCCCCCATCTCCCGTCTCCCTCCCCCCATTTCCCTCCCAACGATTTCCCTTCCCCCCATCTCCCTCTCTCCACAATCTCCCCCCACCTCCCACCGCTGCATTTCCATCGGACGTGGGACCCGTGAATTGCATCAACCGCCACCAGCTTTCCTCCCCTCTCCCCACTCCCCCCATCTTCACCCCCCCGATCTCCCTCCCCCCACCGCTGCATTTCCATCAGGACGTGGGACCCGTGAATTGCATCAACCGCCACCTCTCCCCCTCCTCCCCTCTCCCTTCCCCCTCTCCCCTCTTCCCCACCTCTCTCCCCCTCCCCGCTTCTCTCCCCACCTCCCACCTCTGCATGCATTTCCATCAGGACGTGGGGACCCGTGAATTGCATCAACCAACACTGCCTCCCGTCCCATTCAACCAGCCTCCGGGTTCCCCCTCGCCTGCTTTCCGTTCCCCTCTCCCCTCTTTTTCCACCTCCGCAACTCCATCAGGACGTGGGACCCGTGAATTGTATCAACCGTGCCCCTACGGCCCTCGCTCTCCTGGCTGGTAAGACCAATCTCTCCACGTGCCACGGGCCTCAGCATATGGTTTCTGTGTTGACTCACAAGTCACCTGCTTTCAACCTTTCCCCCTTCAACCTTTCCCCCAATTCAATCCCTCCACCTCCTTCTTCAACACTCTCCCCCTTCCACTTCCCCCCCTCCTAGGGGTATCATTGGCAGCCTGCTTTCAACCTTTCCCCCTCTTCAATCCCTCCCCCTCCTAGGGGTATCACTGGCGGCCTGCCACGTGTCAAGTGCCAGCGTACGGTTTCAGGCCATACCACTTCCTGAAGATGATGCGGAACAGGTTAGATGACCCGGAACAGCTGAGTTGATACGGAACAGGTTAGGGAGGTACGCGAGGGACGACTGAGATGACACGCCAGGGTCTAGTGTTCAGCCAAACTAGCACTGTTTTTTTTTTTTTTTTTTTTTTTTTTTTTTACCGATTTATGTTATTCCTATTGCCTACTAGAAAATCTATGTCTCTTGTCGTATGCATCAACCTATCCTGCGTGCGCCAATTCTGTTTCCACCAACCCTCGCGCCTGTCTGCTGCCTTACTTCCCCTCTGCTCCCATGTGGCTCCATATACGTCACTCTCCTTCCCACTTCTGACTGCATCATGTGCACGGGACTGTATCGTGTAAACGTGACTATATCGTGCAAACGTGACTGTATCCTGTAAATGTGACTGTATCCAGGGTGATAGCATCGGTGGGCGATTCTCTCTCCTATCAGAATCTCATGCCATCGCTGCTGTGTCACATCCACGGCGCCTCACCTGTCACCGAGATTCCCAATGATGGTTCGCTGGCCATACAGCACAAACGGAGCAGAGTATATCGAGTAGAGGCGTACAATGTCACGCTTATAAACACGTGGAGCACGTTTCTTAATGAGTACTGGCAAGATGAGCAGGTGGGCAGCCCGTGTGTTTATCCATCTACTAACTATATCATTGTAAACATGTCGCTTACATAAGCATGATGCTTACATTAGTATGATGCTTACATAAGCATGATGCTTACATTAGTATGATGCTTACATAAGCATGATGCTTCCATAAGCATGTCACTTACCACCTCCCACCCCTTATTTCCGACCTCCCACACCTGCAGACCCTCTCGCGCTACAGTAGCGGCAAGAATCGCACGGACGAAGATTCGGTGATCAATCTGGATGGCGTCGATCCGGCGCTTGCCGCCCGGGGTGACTAAATACGACGTGCTTATACTGCAGACCGCGGCGCACTGGCAAGCCAAGCCCAACAAATGGCGGCGGTACTTTGTGGATGGACAGGGGAGGCTGGTGTTCACTGAACGGCAGTACATTGCTGCTTTTGAGTAAGTGCATCTTCGCCATTTTAAGCGCCTCAAAAATAGAACAGAGTAAGTGCGAATCCGCATGCCTCATTCTTACGAACTTTTAGGTAAATCTCATAGAATCACTCCATGTATGCTGCCCTCTGCGACCCCCCTCCCCGCCCCCCCCTCGCACACTGTCCCCTCTGCTCCCACCCCCCCCTTGTCCCTCCCCCTGCTTCCCTCAAAGACAAGGGAACTCCCATGCCTGTCCCTCCCTTTTCCTTTTCCTTTTCATTAGCAACCCTGCTGAACCGCACCGAACCTGACATGCTTGCCTGATCCCATGCCTCTCCTTTCCCCCTTCATCAGGCCTAGTAACCAGGCGATAGTGACTTTGTTGAACTTAAGCGACCCTGACACCTCCCCTGCTGCTCGCACGCCCGTGCCCTTCTTTCGGTCTGCTCCCGCCCCTTCTTTCTCTCCACCCCCTTAACCAACAGGAGGGGTAT
Source organism: Closterium sp. Naga37s-1 (assembly GCA_947471745.1). Taxonomy (NCBI): domain Eukaryota; kingdom Viridiplantae; phylum Streptophyta; class Zygnematophyceae; order Desmidiales; family Closteriaceae; genus Closterium; species Closterium sp. Naga37s-1. Next base: position 11,060 of record CANJKZ010000881.1, read on the forward strand.
GCGGGCGATAGCGAATTTGCTGAGCCAAAGCGACTCTGACACCCCCCTTGCTGCACGAACGCCCGTGCCCTTCTTTCTGTCTGCTCCTGCCAAAATCAACCGCTGCAAAAGCCACTCGCAGCCCCTCACGCATGCCCAGGTAGGTTCAGTGCGGTGGGTGCTTTGTAGTATGGAGCAACAGTGCGGTGTGATGCAATGTGATTCCGTGGGGTGCTGTGCGGTGATGTGTAGTACACTGTAAGATGGCTCACAAGCACCACCACAACAACTGCTTGTCTTTTCCTCTTGTTGATTTCTCATATCTTTCCTTCCACACACCCTTCTCCCCCCAACCCTCGCTGCCACCTCAGGTTCTTCAGACTCGTTATAAGATTCCTCAGTACACTCGGTGGTTACCTGCACAACAGCGCGCAGTAGCAGGCACGAGAATCCGCCTTCTAGACGTCACCTCCTCCTCTCTCTACCGCCCGGACTCCTTTGTGGGCTCTGGAGGGGTGAACAACGATTGTGTGCATTTCTGCCTGCCTGGTGTGCCTGACTCATGGGTTGACATGCTGCATAATATGTTATCTAGACAAGCGATTTTCCGGGTCCCTAAGGGTGCTCCAGTCCAGTAGTGTAGTCTCGTCTCACAGAGGGACTGGAGGGGTGAATGACGACTGCATTTCTGCCTGCCTGTGTGCCCGACTCGTGGGTTGACATGCTGCATAATCTGTTCTCTAGGCAAGCTATTTTTTGGGTTCCTAAGGGTGCTCCGCTAGTGTAGTTACTGTGTTAGGAAGATGTCCACCGGCATGTATTCAAAGCGAGACCAGTTTATCCATAATGCATACAATAAATAATAAGGGATTGCCTGGCTAAATGTCACCGTTTGTGTGGGTATGATCTTGCACTTCACGTGGAGGAGGCCGACGCTGCGACCTTTTAAAGAGTAAAAACGCGAGTGAGACAGCAAAAACTGCAGCCACCACAGGCCAAGTGAAGCTAGGAAAAAGCTGGAAAGGAGGACCGTAACGCGATTTGCTGGAGGGATGAAGAGTAAGTGGTTCGGCAGTGAGGGGCGGGGGGGGGTTAGGAGGACGAGAAGAGACATGTACACGCGTGGGAGGAGGTTTAGAGGTCGAAGGTGGAGGATTAAGGGGAGGAGAGGAAGGAGCAGGGGGAGAAGGTGGGGAGGGAGGGCGGAGACGGTGCAAGTGTCTTAAGAGAATGACGAGGGCAGCAGCAACTTCTGCTAGGAGGAAGAGGAGGATGAGAGGGAGTGGGTTAAAGGGTGGTTTGCTGCTCCCATTCCCACTCTCCTCGTCGCCACCACCACCACCACTGCGACCGCTGGAGTTATCACCACCACCACTACTGCCACTGTGGTTACCACCACTACCAGAAACTTCACGATTCGCATCACCCGCACCCGTGCCATCACCGCTGCCAGCATTGCCAACTCGTGCACGTCCCGTGCGTGAACCCACGCGGAGCCAGCATGCGTGGAAGGGCGGTGCTGTGACAACTGCTAGCCGGTTGCTCTGATGGTAGAAACGGGAGCACGCCGGATCCCCGTTTAAAGCAGCAGGAGAGTGAACGGTAGGTGCAGGTCGTGCAGAGTATGTACTCTCTATAGCGCGTACATCCCTACCAAGGAGCAGGTATTCCCTGTGCCGCATATTACGGGATTTTCCACGTGGCGAAAGGTGGTAGGCGTGCGACAGCCAGCCTGACGACTCGGGGCGCCCTTTGGAGCATCGGGATTGCCGATTGGTCAGGGAGATAAACTCCGGTATGGCAATATCGCGGCATGCTGCTGCTGCTGTTGCTGCTGCTGCATGCGCTGCCATCATTATAAATATCGGTCTATTTTACTCGGGCAATAAATTGGCCACTGTGAATTTAGGGCAAGCGCTCCTGTGAAGATGCTTCAGGAATGAAGTTACGGAACCCAATGAGAATGTATTATAGCCCTTGGAATAGTCCGAAACGATTCCGAGCGATAGAAATAATCGCCGGTCCGGGATCCACAGCTTGCGCTGACGTGGCATCTTAGCCGCGATGCTGGTGGCCTGGTTAGAGACACGCGGAGCGCCGCGCTTCCGTGAGCCTTGGGAGTACCGACGTGTGTTCGTAGAGCCATGGCGGGTACTAAGGTCTAGACACTAAGTAGCGATGCGGGATTGGACGGACGCGGAGGTGCGCAAGAGGAAAACTGGATTGCGAGAAGCGCGGCGTCTTTGACGGCAGGTGGCTTGTTTAGGAGACGAAACGGTACGAAAATAGCTGTGCTGTTCGTTCTGTGGCGAATTCATTAGTGTGTACTCGGTATTGCGGGGCTCGTGTTGGGTAAGAGTCTTTTTTTTTGCAGTACAAGAGACAAAGCGGTACAGATAGCGTCCTGAAGTTACCTCAGTGTCCTGATAGTGTCCCATCCACACATCCCTCCTTTTTTGTCACCTCAGGTTCTTAAAACTCGTTATAAGATTCCTCAGTACACTCGGGGTTACCCGCACAACAGCGCGCAGTAGCAGGCACTCGACTTCACCTTCTACACCTCACTTCGTCCTCTCTCTACCGCCCAGATTCCTTTGTGGGCTCTGGCGGAGTGAACAACGATTGTGTGCCCGACTCGTGGGTGTTGATTGATATGTACCCTAGGACACGACATTGTTGAAGAACGAGTTAACTAGAAGCTAGGGTTTTGGAGAGGCTTAGCAAGGAGAATCATGGAGGGAGGAGTTTGGCCAAAAGGAGGGCTTTGATATTAGGCAAGAGTACAAGATATAGGAGAAGGAAGAGAGAAGAAGAGGGTACACCACCAGCAGTTGATGGTAATAACTAAACTAATACACTAGCAAGCTATAGGCAGGTATAAGATATGCAATATCAATTAACAGACATGTACCCTAGGACACGACACAGCTACTACTTTAGACTTGTGATAAGATTCCTCAGTACACTCGGTGGCTGCCCACACAACAGCGTGCAGTTGCAGGCACTCGAATCCGCCTCCTGGACACCATTTCCTCCTCTCTCTACCGCCCAGACTCCTTAGTGGGCTCTGGTAGGGTGAACAACGATTGTGTTCATTTCTGCCTGCCCAATGTGCCTGATTGTTGGGTTGACAGACATGCTTTATACGGGTTATATGTTCTCTATAAAATTATATTTCCGGGTCCCTACAGGTGCTCTGGTAGTGTAGTGAATAGAACGGATTGTGTTTACAGGCAGGCATGCTTGCAAGATTCGAAATCATTTTGTGAATTGTGCATAATAAATACCACAAGAGGGTAATTGCCAGCTATACATCGCCGTTTGTGTGGGTATGATCTTCTGCTGCATGTGGCTGCGACCTTTTACAGAGTACAACAAACACCAGTGAGACGGCAAACACTACTACTGGCAAAGTGAGGCTTGGAAAAAGGGGAGAAACAGGGTCACGATGAGAGTTGCCGGAGGAGGGTATAGGACCTGGTGCGCCGGTGTGGGGAAACAAGGGTTTACTGGGAGGAGGGACAGCATTTAGATGAGGAAGAGGAGAGCGAGGGGAAGGGGATGGATGGGAGGATTAGGGGGAGGAGGGGAAGGATTAGGGGGAGGAGGGGGGGATTAGGGGGAGGAGGGCGCGAAGCAGGGGGAGGAGGTGGGGTAGAAGCGGGGGAGAGGGGATGAGGGTCTTAAGAGAATGGCGATGGCAGCAGCAGCTGTTGCTGCTAGGAGGAGGAAGAGCCAAGGAGATGGGTTGGAAGGTTCCTTGCTGCTTCCATCGCCCCTCCTCCTCCTCCTCCTCACTACCACCATCACGACCACCACCACCGCCACGGCGGTTACCACCATGACCACCACCACCGCCACCACCATAACCAGAGACATCAGGAGTCGCATCGCCAGCATCACCACCATCACCACGGGTGGAACGGGCTGCAACCAATACCCACGCTGGTACCCACGCATACTGATCCTTTGCACTCCCAATGAGAAATGCTCCTACGTAACCGCCGGTCCGTCTCACCGCCCCTCGTTCTGAGGCGGAAATGGGAGCACCAGCAATGGATGTGACGGCATCCGGCCGCTTGCTCTGGTGGCAGAAACGGGAGTACGCCGCATCCCCGCTAAGAACCTGACGTGCAGGCAGGTGCGAAAGCTGGTAGGCGTGCGACGGCCAGCCTGACGGCGCGAAGAGTCCTCTGTTGCATCGGGATTGCCGATTGATCAGGGAGATCAACCCTGGTATGGCAATATTGCGGCATGTTGCCACCGCTGTTACTGCTGCATGCGTTCCCATCAGCATAAATAACGGACTAGATTCTCGGGTTAACAGTTGGCGATTATGAGTTTAGGGCAAGCGTTCCAATGAACGATGGAGGTGCTTAAAAAAAATGTAGGTTAGGAAACCCAATGAGCATATCTTCTAGCCCTTGGAATAGTCCAGAACAATTCCGAGCGATAGTAATAATCGCCGGTCCGGGATCCACAACCTGCGCCGACGTGGCATCTTAGCCGCGACGCTGGTGGCCTGGTTTAGAGACACGAGAAGCGCCGCGCTTCCGTGAGCCTTGAGAGTACTGACGATGAGTGCTCGCAGCGCCATGGCGGATAGTACGGTCTAAAAGAGTTAGTACGCGTTGTGGGATTGGGTCGGGGCGGAGGTACACGAGAGGAGAGCTGGGTTGCGAGAAGCGCGGCGTCTTTTGGCGGCAGGTGGCTTGTTTAGGAGACGAAACGGTACGAAATGGTTATGTTGTTGGCTGTGTTGCAATTTCATCGGTGTGTACTCGGTATTGTGTGGCTCGTGCCGATATTATGATTCTTGTGCTGCAGCTTTAGGAGACGAAACGGTTCAGGTCTTGTTCGATTTATACGCGTTTGTGCCTTGAGATTCTCGAATCCTTGACAAATAATGAAGTTTGCAAAGCTACACTTGAAAGTGTTTTCTTGGGTTTGTCTTAGCCAGCTCCTGAAGTGAGTTCTCTCCGCCTGTAGTTTTCAGAAACGTTGCCGATGTGTTGTTTTCTACAGAGATACGTGCGCAGATTCACAGAATTGACTGCCAATACCATACGACGATATCGTTCCATGAAACGGATGCTTCCACCAATAAAACGTAGAGATGGATAAGCCTCCCGCGTTCAGAGACAACTCCTTGCACCACCGTAGCAAGCGGCCTCGTCAGCAAGACTCTCACGAATCGAATTCCACGTCAGGAAGGCGGTATGTTGTAGCCGTGCACGTGGGAGCGGGTTACCACTCCAAGCGTTACGAGCAGCGGTATCTGCGCGCCATGCGCGACGCCCTCGCAGCCGCGGAGCTGGTGTTGCGCGGAGCTGGCGGAACATCGGCGGAAGGGCAGCGAGGAGAATGCGCGGGGGCGGGAGAAGCAGGCCGATTAGACGCGAAGAATCGTGCATCTGCGCCGGGTTCGGGTTTGGACCGCTGCTGTTCGTCCACGTGTACGGCTCTAGATGCTGTCGTGGCAGCCGTTAGATGTTTAGAGGTGCGCTCACGTGTTTCAGTGTTACACATATCTGTGTGACCTTCTTGTGTGTTTATCCATTGATTCTGTGCGACACTTCTCGTCCTTAGCCTACGTTCTTGTTTTCTTCAACCTCTCTGCTTCACTTCTCCTCCGCATCTCCTTTTCCCTCCACCTATCTTCCGCCTCTCCTCTCTCCTTCTTCCTTTCACTGAAGAATCACTAATGTGTCTTTGCCCCCTCCCCAACCCACAGAGCCACAGTATCACCAATGCTGCCCGGGGATCCAATCTGACCGAAAAAGGCGAGGTGGAGTGCGATGCAAGCATTTCGGGCAGCATGTTGGGCAGCCGAGCAAAGCTTTTCGGCTCGGTAGCAGCAGCACCAGGTTAATGTTCCCCCTCCTCTAATCCCTCACGCACATTTCTCCCTATGATTCTTAGAGGTCCCTTCGCAGCGGATCAACTTAGAGGGATTCTGGGACGTGCTTTGCCGTTAGTCATGAGACGATTTTAGAGGCGCCTAAAAAATATGGGACGTGCTTTGCCGTCTTTGTTTCGTAGCTTCTCAGGGCCTCTTCTTTGGAACTGAAACTTTTCTAACTCATGCCCCTCTATGCGAATTTTTCTCGCCTTCAGGTTTAGTAAGCCCAGTGTCAGTGGCAGCAGCACTGGCAAGGCAGAGACACAAGGGTCCGCTTCCCTTCGGCCGCATCCCTCCCATGTGTGTCTGTGAGTGTCAGTGTTTGCAAGTATGAGTGCCTTTGTGGGTGTGAGTGTCCTGTTAAGAGTTTTTGTGAATGCAGGGCAGCGTGTGAGGTACTAATTTTATACCAGAGCAAAAGAAAAAAAAATCTTTACTTGAAGAGTGTTGAGGAGTATTTTGTTTTAGTCACACTCGCATGAATGTATCGAGGGTCCTTCAGCTGCAAATGCACGTGTCCCTCTGCATGTATGCGTCTCTGGGGTGGTTGCACGTCTGCATGACTGCATGTCTGCACTGCATGTGCGTGGCTGTCAGGATGTTGGCGGGGGAAGGAGCGCTGCTGTGGGCTCAGACTCATGCGCCATACGCCGTTGCAAGGCACCCACAGGTGTGTGTGTGGGGAAGAGTGGGGGAGGAGGGCGTGTGTGTGTGCGCGCCGCGCGCGCGCGCGCACGCGCGTCAGTCAGTGTGCACGTGTGCTCCATCTTATCATGGATTTCTCAGCACCTGGGATGGCATGACCTGGTGTGGCATGGCAACAACGGGACGGCATGGCATGGCAGGATCTGGTGTCAGCAGCAGCAGAAGCCCAGTGCCGCAAGTGCAGGAGACTCGTGGGGGCTTTGGATCAACCAACTCCGTTGGAGTCACTTTTGAGAATTCTCACAAGTGACTGTGTCGAATCCTTTGTTCTCTCGGCATGGCAGGATCTGGTGACGCCAGCAGCAGAAGGCCAGTGGCGCAAGTACCGGAGAATCGTGGGGGCTCTGGAGCAGCTTCAGGGGAGAAAGGAGTGCGTGCGTGCGTTCAGGGCAATAGAGAAAGAAGAGGATCTGGACGAAGTGCGGACGGAGAAGGGTAGCATGGGCACGTGGGGGGAAGATGCCAAGAGGGAGCGCAGAGATTATGGGGGATGGGGGAAAATCAACGAGGGAGGGTGATGAGGAGGATGTAGAAGGTATTGAGGGCATGGGAGGTGAGGTGGATTGGACGGGAGGGAGAGAGGAAGAGGGAAAGACAAGGGTTGTGGGAAAGGGAGAGGAGGAAGGAGAAGAGGAGGGAGAGGAGGGAGAGAAAGAGGGAGAGGGAGAGGACGAAGAGGAGGAGGAGCAGGAGGGCCCGTGGGACACAGTGGGGGCGGTGTGTTTTGAGGTGGCAAGCGGAGCAGCAGCAGCCGCGTCTAGTGGGGGAATAGCTTTCAAGGTGAGCGCCGTTGCTGGATGTGAGCTTGGGCTCCTCTCCCTTTCAAACCCATTCCTCCGACCATCCGTTTCCCCTTCGTTCTTGCACCCCCCTCTTTCTCTTTCCATGCCACCACCTCTTTCCTTCCCACCTTACACAGGCGCCTGGCAGGGTGGGGTGTGCAGCAATGCACGGGGCAGCCTGCTGGGCTGATGCCTCCATCAGCACCGCATCCAACCTACCCAAGTCATCAGCAGCAGATCCAGCATGCTCAGAGGCTGCTCAAGAGATCAGCGTCAGAGGCGATTTCCATGCAGCGGCAGTGGAAACTGAGTCAGAGCATGATCAGAAGCAGCAGCAGCACCAGCCGCAGATGCTTGCTGTGGCTGCCAGTGTGTCCGGGGCCGGTGAGCCAATCGTGGAGTGCCAGCTCGCACGGTGCGTGTGCGAGGCGGCCATGGAAGGTGGTGAGTCTGACCCTGCAGCGATGGGGATTGCCAGGCTCAATGCTCATGTGGCAGCTCTGTCAGCAGCATTAGATGATCAGCAGCAGCGGGGGGAAACAGAGAGGAAGAGGCAGTGCCCGTTGCTTCCGATGTTGGTCTGCTGCTGCTCTCTGCTTACCCGCAGCATAAGGTACTGCACTGCACCCATTGGCCTCTCAGTCTTATTCCCTGCCCTCAGCAATTGTGCCGTGCAGCATTCCCTTTTGCTCTTGCAGAAAGGTCATCCTGTGCTTTCTGTGTTTCTGATGACATTATATTCAGAATGGTGAAGTGGCAGTGGAGCTGACGGCATCCTTTCAGGCTCGCTCATTTGGATTTGGAGTGACCTCTTCTGCTGATACTCGGTTAGATGTAAGTGGTTTTCTCCTTGAGAGCTGTACTGTGTGTGTGACTGTAGTTATTTTGCTCACACCAACACTGATGACATTGTGCAGGTCAAGATTATGCGAGCAGCTGACATTTCTAGTCCATCTATGAATTGTACATTCATGTCACTCTTTCGGATATAAGCGATGGCACATCCTTTGATGCTTCAATCAATTCTACGAGAAATTTCAACAGAATGGAACTCTGTTGTCGTTTGTTTAGGTGGTTCCATGTGTCCACTCACTGTGCCTCTTACACGAGGGAACATTTTTTTATTCGAAACGGGTATTATCGAAGAGAATCTTCGGTGAATCGTCCCCACCGAAATTGGCAAGTTCAACGCACGTCGGTGTCGCTAACGACGGAGTTACCAGCCAAAGTTCTTCGCGGGGCCCGCGAACACTTCTTTGATGGTCAGAACTGTCGCTTTCTGACATCGCAGCCGAACTTTTGATGTTCTGCCAAAGGCGTGTACAAAGTGCTGCACAAACTCGACGTCGAGGTACGTCGGTGAATCCTGACGGTTGGAACCTTTGATCCGAGGGTGGAAATTCACCGACGTTGCTCGACGTCGAGTTTTTGGGCACTTTGCACACGCCATAACAAGCATGTGGCATTCCATGCCATACATCGTGCGCTGCAGCCAGAACAGTAAAACTAGGTGTTTTATTCACTAGTACGCCTGCTACAGCATTAGTGTATGGGGGTTACTACATTATGTAGTGAATAGCTGAAACGTCAGCCATTGTTTCAACCATTCTTTGGCTCTCTTAGGTAGTGCCAATAGAGAGTAAGTTATTCTGTTGTGTAAGAAAGATGGCGGAGGCAGCGGCTGCAGCAGTGGTATCGCGACGACATCACGACGAGCCAGCAGGCGATTCCGGCGACGCTGGCGACGACATCAACGACGCGTTGGGTCGCAGGAGTCCTAGAGGGAGCGTAAACCGCCATTCCCCAGGGAACTCGCGCTCTTCGCCTAACTCCGGCTCGTTACCCAAGTCCGGTTCGCTTCCAAAGTCACCGTCAGGCGCGCTACTTGATCCCTCCTCGTCCGCTTACTCCGCCGGTCGCTCGTTTCCGAAGTCATCCTCGTTATTAGACGACCCCGCTAAGTTTGAGGCGTATGAGCAGCTCAACCTACACCAGGCGCGTTCTTCGAGGTGAGGACGCTGATTCCATTAAAAATGGTTTGTCTGCATGATATTATCTCGTTTTGCATGAGCTTGTCACCCAACCACCTTCTCACCCTCGTTACCAGCAACCACCATATGTCTGTAACCAGTAACCACCATTTGTCATTCGTGTAACCAGTTACAGCGTGTGTGCTTCGCCTGTGCGTGCAGCTCTGGCAGCAGCAGCGGCCTTCCCAAGCAACACAGCTACACCCGCAATGTCGCCTCCCCCAAATATACTCATGAGGGAACAGGGGCCAATCTGAGGCACCAGGGACCAGGGTCTCTGGAACTATCGGCATTCCCTAGGGAGCCACGATTTCCGGGACCAGAATCACATGAGGGTCGTTCATTGGTTGAAGTTATGGTTAACGGAGGGTTGGAGGGACCAGGGGTAGATCGGGATGGAGGCGGGGCTGGTGTCGTGGATTTTCCAGAATCGTCAGCATCAGGAATCGAACCCGGGTCTGCTGCACGTTCAGGGCATGCATCTGAGCCTGGTTTAGCTACAGCTGTAGAGGCAACAGTGACAGGAACCCCACGCTCCGAACCTCCAGGTTCAGGGCCCCCAGATTCAGGGCCCTCAGGGTCAGGAGGAACCCTAGGCACAGGAACCCTGATCACAAATACCCTAAGCACAGAAACGCTAATCACAAAAGCCCTAAACGCAGGAACCCTAACTCTACAAAAGACGCCTCAATCCTTCCCACGCTCCTCCCTCAGGCATCCGAGCGTTAAGGCTGGCCGCTCCTCCTCCTCCTCTTCCTCTCGAGGGAAGCTGAGTGTGCGGTGGGCTTTGGAGGAGGGAGAGGAGGGGCATGAGGGAGTGGGGAGGAGGAAGAGTAGTGTGGCTCGGGTGGAGGAAGGGGATGGGGAGGAGATGGGTGAGGGGGATGGGCTGATAGGCGGAGAGGGGGGTGAGGGGAGAGAAGAGGAAGGAGGGGTTGAGGGGGACGGAGAGGGAGGGGGAGGGAGGAGGCGGAATGGGAAGCTTTTTCGGATGTTGAGTGCAGATTTTTGCGTTGGAGGGGAGAATGGGGGTAGGAGTGGGGCGTATGGGGGAAGGGGTATGGATGAGGGGAGCAGGAATTGGGGGAGAGGGGGGAGAAGTATTGGAGGAAGGGGGGGATGGGGAGGGTCAATGGGTTTGGTGGCGGGGTTGGGGGAGAGATGCAGCAGAGGGAGGGGATGTGAGTGATTGGGGGGAAGGAGGGTCAGGAGGAAGCGGAGGACGAGGGGGAGGAGGAGGAGGCGGAGGAGAGGGAGGAGTGGGAAGCAACATGAAGGGGATAGTAGGAGAGGGAGTGGCTCTTTTAGATGATGAGGAGGTGGAGAGGATGGATGACGAGGTGATTCAAGGTACGTACCTGCACAAGGGTTTCACTTTCACCTGTTGGTGAGGGTTTTATCTGCAGGAGGTCACTTATGCAGTTCATTTAAACTGCCTCTAGTGTGAAAAGCTGCTGTTTATGACGCGCCTCAGCGATTTTAATACAAGCTACATCAGGATGGATAAGGAGGCACAGACGCAGCTGCACTACGACAAAAACCTGCTCCCCATCCCTTCCCTTTCCGCCACCTTCCGCACCCCCCCCTTCCCCCTCTCCCCTCTCCCCCCCTTTGCTCGCTTGCAGCCTTGTTCGAGCGAGTGGTGGAGGCACAGACGCAGCTGCACAATTATAAGAACCTTGTCGCCTTTTCACTCTTCACCGCGCTCTACCTCCTCATGCTCTGTCTTCAGGTGCCTTCAGGTGTCTTCAGGTGCCATCAGGTGCCATCAGGTGCCATCAGGTGCCTTCAGGTGCCATCAGGTGCCATCAGGTGCCTTCAGGTGCCAATCCTCGCCATGCGTGAGTCATCCTGTTGACTTTCTCTCCTCTCGGCTTGCTTGTTGATTTCAACAGGAGAAAATGCTTCTCCCATCGTTGGCTTGTTGCACCCTCACTCACGATCTCCCTCACTCACGAGTCACGCCCCCCTTCTCTCACATCCTCCTCCCCGTCTCATTCATCCCCTCACCAGGCTCAGTCATTTCAGAGCTACCAGGTGGCCTCAGCCCACTCCATCCTCCTGCCGCCTGTATGCCCTTCCTCCCTCTCTTCCCTTCTCCTCCCTCTCTCCAGTATCCTCGTGTTGAACAGCTCCCGTAACTTTGTTCTCTAGCTTTCCTTGGCCCCATTCCATAACCTATGGATGTTCAGACCCTGGCCTTGTGCTTCGTGTGTGTGTGTGTGTCTGTGTGTGTGTGTATGTGTGTGTGTGTGTGTGTGTGTGTGTGTGTGTGTGCCTGTATGCATGTGTGATTCTGAGGCAGGACTACTCAGGGGACTCAAGCTACTCCTTTGCCAGCAGCAGCGACTTCTACACCTGGCTTAACAACAGCATCATTCAGGTGGGTCCATTCCACAGGGTTATTGCCCCACCGTGGGCCTGAACTGTTAGGGTGGTTCGCCACTGCCCTAGTGTCTACCGGCCTGCGCGCCTGACCTAGGGACGGTAGAAGAACTCTAGGAACGGTGGGAACTACGACCTAATATGGGGAACCGGTACCTAGAACGGTGGGGCTGCATGCTAAGTAGTTACGAGAGGAAAACGTGAGGAAAGTAAGGGAAAACGGAATGACTGAGAAATAGGGTTCGGGAAATGTCGAGAAGACATTTCCGAAGCCTAGAATGTCCAACCGAAACCGAACCATGTTCGGTGCGGAAGGGACAAACGGGTTTCGGTTCCGGTGACGGTTACCGAATTCGGTTACGCGTGCGACTCGGGCTGAAACGCGGATGACGCGTTACGCGAGGCGCACATCACATTTCGAAATGCTTAAATGTGTTTGTTTTCAATCAGTTGTTTGTACTTCTCTGTTTTCAGTGAAAATTGCACCAGAAAACCAGAATTTTCTCCAAGTGACTACTAATCTCCAACGCTAGCCGGAGGCTATACCTAAACTTAGAGCTGGTATCAGAGCTTGGTTATCGTCGCGTCGAGCCTCATTATAAAAGCCTTGGAGGCGTTATAATTTTTTAGAGTAATTGGAGAGGGCGAATATTCAACGACATGGGGAAAGGAGATGGAGAGACCAGTTCAGGGTCTTCAGTGAACACTGACGGTGCGCAGCTGCAGAGTCTACTCGATGCCCTTGCCAAGGGGCAAATCGTGGCCAAACCGACAATTGGCCTAAGTGAAGCTCAACGCTTCAATGGAGAGAACTACGGCACATGGAGGCTGAAGTTCATGCGACGCGCCCGGGAGGTAGATTTGTGGCATTTCTACAACCCAGAGGCAGCGACGGAGGAAGATGGACCTGCACCTGCAACCGCACAAGAGAAAAAAACGTTCAAGAAAAGAAGCCAACAAGCTTTCTTTCAACTCTGCCATTCGGTCTCGGATTCAATCGCAGCACGACTCGACCCGTTCTCTGAGGAGGACAACGCAGCAGAGAAGGCCGTGGGCGTACATGGAACGAGTGTACCTCGGGAAAAGCGAGGCAAAGATGACAGCAGTGAGGACGAAACTCATATTGCTGGCCATGGAACCTTCCGAGACGGTGGTGGACTACGTGGGCCGTGCTAAAGGCTACAACGACAACCTGACGGCTATGGGAGTGCCCGAATCGGAGAAGCAAATGATGAGCTACATCATTGGCGGCCTACCGAAATCATGGGCAGCAGAGAAGCGGATGCTGGCCTGCAGACGCCCTACAGACATGACGGACCTGGTGGAGTCCCTTCAAGACGTTGCGCTGATACGTGCTGAGGAAGAGCGAAGGGAGGCGCTGCCGGACAACTTCAGCAACAACAAACATGCCATGTTGAACGCAACTGGGGCAGGAAAATCATTCGGAGTTTGCTTCCACTGTGGGAAGAAAGGGCACAAGGCTGCCGAGTGTTACTCCAACCCAAGAAGCAAGAATTTCAGAGGTACGGCAGCAGTTAGGCAATCTGCCAATGAGGAAACAAGCGTAGGAGGACAACGACAGCGAGGCGGATTTGCTGGAAACTGCAACCACTGCGGGAAATTTGGTCACAAGGCAATCGATTGCTACAGTAACCCAATGAGCAAGAGCTTTAGGGGAGGGCAGCAGCAGCAAAGGAATCACGTACCTGTGAAGATCAACGCCACCGAAGCGGAAACCAGCGACGACGACGTCATCCTCGGGGGAGCCCACAAGGCCAATGTTGCAAGAGCATCCGGAGCATGCCTGCTTGCAAAGGGCCTCAAAGGCAAGGAGTGGTACATGGATAGTGGATGTACCCAACACATGACCAATCGGAAGGAGTGGCTGCAAAATTTCAGAGCATCACCGATCCCGTACGTGCTGTTGGGAGACGAGGGGAAACTTCCTGTGAAAGGGGAAGGAGATCTAGTGCTGCAAAGTGCTTATGGTGAGGTGAAACTGGACAACGTGCTGCTGGTGGACAAGCTCACACTCAACCTCATAAGCCAATCGCAGTTGGACAGCGGTGGGTGCGAGACTTTCAGTGACAAGGGCAGCATATGGGTGTTCGGTTCGGATTGGAAGGTGATAGCGGAAGGATCACGCAAGCAAGGGCTGTACGAGATGAAGCTGCACGAAAAACAGAGTGGGGAGAAGCCCACGTACATGGCTGAACCGGAAGCGGGCAAGGTGGCACGAGATGAGCTACGCACCAAGTTGAAAAAAGTTCCGATCAAGGAGCTGCAGCAGCAGGCGCTTCCTATGGCTGCAGCAGTGAGCACGGTAGACGTCAACCTGCTGCACAGGAGGATGGGGCACGCTGGTCACACTCGAATCAAGCAGCTGGTCAAGAAGAACATGGCAGCAGGAGTGAAGGTAGCCGAGGGTGGAGAGGAAAATCTGAAGTGCAGCACTTGCGTGGAATCAAAGGCAACAAAGGCACCACATCCCAAGCATGGAGTCCGTGAGCCATACGAGACAATGGCTATTGTGGCAGCCGACGTATGTGGACCGATGCGAGTGGCTTCACGACATGGCAGCAAATATTTCGTTACCTTCACCGACCTTGGCACACGACACACATGGGTCCCATACACTCCTCAACACAACAGCATTGCGGAGCGGGTGAACCGATCACTGCTGGAGGGTGTGAGGAGCTTGCTCGCGGACAGCAAATTGCCCCTTCACTACTGGGGAGATGCACTAGGCATGTCATTTTGGCTGAAAAATTGGCTACCGACAAAGGGATTAGCGGCGGACGTTACCCCTCACGAGGCGTTCTACAAGAGGAAGCCGAATCTGGAGTTCTTACGTGTTTGGGGCTGCATGACGCAATACCGAGAGGCGGCGGGACCCGATCACAAGCTTCTCCCTCGGACCAAGTGGGGAATTCACTTGGGAATCTGCCCGGAGAGCAAAGGGTGGGTGATACGCGATGTGGAGACTGGAAAAGTCACGGCGACCAGAGATGTTACCTTCTACGAGCAGGACACCTACTTGGAGTGGAAGGGACGGAAACAAGGAGCTGTTGCAAAGAAAGCGGCAGCAGCACCAACTCCAGTGGAGGAGATGATAGATGGGAGTGAGAAGAGGGGATAGGGGCAGCCAATGGAAGCGGTGACAATGACGACTACGAAGACCACACTACACCGGGTTTCGACTGGGTGTGGGAGGTCCAGGAGCTAACCTCACCTTCAACTGCCGTGGAAGAGGGTGAAGAAGAAAATGATAAGGGAGAAGAAGCGGGTGACAGCGCAACGAATGAAGCCGGTGAGGAAGAAGCTGAGATTTCTGATGTGGAAGAGAGTGTGGCTGAATCTGCCAGCACGGGGTACTCCGACCCATGGCGCATCATTGACACGGGGGACAATGAAAAGGCGGCAGCAGAGATTGAAGACCTACTTGTGGACGGAGCGATCATCATCGGAAGAGAGATTGAAGGAGATTCCGTGCAACAAGGAACGGATGATAATGCAGCAGCAGAGAAAGGTGGAGCTGAAAATGAGAATGAGGAGATGGGCAAAGGGAAACGGGTCAAGAAACCCAACCTCAAGTATGCCCAAATGCTTCTGACCTGCTGCAAGGACATTCACACCCACCTCCTCTTTACCACTACGGCAACGGCACTTCTATCAAAGGGGAAGGTGGAAAGCTACAAGCTGCCCACCGAGCCTCTCACCATTGAAGAGGCACTGTCCGGACCGAACAAGGAGCAATGGAGGGCTGCAATCCAGGAGGAACTTGATACCTTGGCTGAAAGGGGGACATGGGAGCTTGTGAACATGCCCGAGGGGAGGAAAGCAGTGGGAGTGCGCTGTATTTTCAAGATCAAAACAGGAGACATGGGACAACTTGAGCGTTTCAAGGCACGACTTGTGGCTAAAGGCTACACTCAGGTGGAAGGAGAGGACTACGACCAACTCTACGCACCCGTTAGCAAATTAACAACGGCAAGAATCATGCTAAAGGTGGTGACGGCACGCGGGTACTTCATGGTGCAGCTGGACATAAAAAATGCCTTTCTCTATGGCATTTTGAAGGAGACTATCTACATGAATCAGCCACCGGGGTGTGAGGACGGCACGGACAGAAAGTGCAAGCTCATCAAAGCACTTTATGGGCTGAAACAAAGCCCACGGGAGTGGTACCTAGCCATGGACGCACAGCTGGAAAAGGGGGGGTTCATCAAGAGCTAATGTGACCGTGCATTCTACTGGAAGGGAGAGGGGGAAAACAAGGTGTTCCTACTCCTCTACGTGGATGATATCCTAGTGGCTGGAGCAAAGGAGGAGAAGGTGGAGGAGGTGTGCACTCACCTCGCAGCTGTATTTCAGGTGAAGAAGATTCCAAGGACCACTCTCTTCCTTGGAATGAACATAGAGAGGAATAGGGAGGAGAAAAAGTTGCTGCTATACCAGAAGAAGTACTTTCAGAGGTTGCGGGAGAGGTTTGGAGGGCATTGCAAGACTAAACCAGTGACAACACCTCTCAGCAGCCTTGCGGACAAGGAGGTCGATGTGGGAGCAGAAATTGAGGCATGGGGCAACAGGGAGAGAGCGCTCAAAGCTTACCAATCCATGGTAGGCTCAGTCATGTACCCGGTGTCATGCACACGGGTTGATGTGGCCTATGCTACAAGCTTTCTTGGACAGAGGGTGTTGCAGCCCGAGGGACGCAAGTGGAAGGAAATTGAGCGGACCATCACTTACCTCTTGCAGGGGGATGATGAGGGGCTGCTGTTTGAAGGGGGAGAGGAGAGTCTAGAGCTAGTGGGGTACGCTGACGCCTCACACGGATCAGACAAGAAGGATGGGAGGGGAGCCTATGGCTATGTTTACCTCCTTGGCGGTACAGCAATCATGTGGCAAGCCAAGAAGCTCACCGACGTCGCTCTGTCCACCGCGGAGTCTGAATATATGGCGCTGTTTTATGCATGCCAAGAGGGTGTGTGGCTGAGGCGCTCACTTCAAGAGATGGGGGTCAAAGTGGAAGGACCTACAACAATCAAATCGGACAACAAATCAGCGATTGACCTCGCACGAAACGACAACTGGCATGGGCGCACGAAACACATGAACGTGAGGTACCATTGGGTACGGGAGCAGCTACAGAAGAAGGCATTCACCTTCGTGCACGTGGGAACACATGAGCAGCCAGCGGATTTCCTCACCAAGGTGCTACCGAAGGCAAAATTCGAGTTCTGCAAGTATTTTGTCGGCATGCGCACCCTCAAGGACTTGCAAGGGAGCAGCGGAGCAGCAACACGAGATACTACACCACCTTACGGTTGGGATCAGCAAGGGAAGAAGAAGGCGGGTTACATTGTAACCACTGGAGCATAGGAGGGTGGCAGCTGGCAAACCACGGGGGAGATTGTTAGGGTGGTTCGCCACTGCCCTAGTGTCTACCGGCCTGCGCGCCTGACCTAGGGACGGTAGAAGAACTCTAGGAACGGTGGGAACTACGACCTAATATGGGGAACCGGTACCTAGAACGGTGGGGCTGCATGCTAAGTAGTTACGAGAGGAAAACGTGAGGAAAGTAAGGGAAAACGGAATGACTGAGAAATAGGGTTCGGGAAATGTCGAGAAGACATTTCCGAAGCCTAGAATGTCCAACCGAAACCGAACCGTGTTCGGTGCGGAAGGGACAAACGGGTTTCGGTTCCGGTGACGGTTACCGAATTCGGTTACGCGTGCGACTCGGGCTGAAACGCGGATGACGCGTTACGCGAGGCGCACATCACATTTCGAAATGCTTAAATGTGTTTGTTTTCAATCAGTTGTTTGTACTTCTCTGTTTTCAGTGAAAATTGCACCAGAAAACCAGAATTTTCTCCAAGTGACTACTAATCTCCAACGCTAGCCAGAGGCTATACCTAAACTTAGATGAACGAGCTCAAAGTTGACTAAGAAATATCCTGGATAGGAGCACTACAAACTGATTCTCGTGTCTGCCTGTCCGACTGCTCCCAGAATGATCCTAAGCCAGCACAAACCCTCTCTCCTCCCTCCTTGCAGGTCATATGGTCGGATCCTCAATGCGGCGACGGCACATGCACACCCCCAACTGAATTTCCTGCAGTGGGCCGATTTGGCTGTGCCCAAGACTGTGGTAACGCGCGTAACGTTACAACGGTGACGGTGGCGCTGCGATGTCACTTTGCATCGAGGGAAGCTATGGTTAGCAGCTCCTGGAACCTCTGCTCTACTGCTATCAGAGATGTGTGCTGGTGAGCCCTCTCTCTGTACCAGAGTGAGTGTGTGGGAAAGCGTGAGCGGGCGTGTGGGGGTGGGAAGGTGGTGACGGTGGCTCTGCGGTGCCACTTTGCATTGAGGGAGGCCATGGTTAGCAGCTCCTGGAACCTCTGCTCTACTGCTATCCGAGATGTGTGCTGGTGAGTTCCCTCTCTGTACCTGTGTGAGTGAGTGTCTGCGTGGCTGTGTATGAGCGAGTGTGGCGATGGTGTGGTGACGGTGGCGCTGCGGTGCCACTTTGCATTGAGGGAGGCCATGCAGAGCAGCTCCTGGAACCTCTGCTCCACTGCCATCCGAGACGTGTGCTGGTGAGAGTTTCTCTCTGTACCAGGGTGAGTGTTTGGAATTGCGTGTGCAGGCGTGTTTGGGTGGGAAGGAGGTGACGGTGGCATTGCGGTGCCACTTTGCATCGAGGGAGGCGATGCTTAGCAGCTCGTGGAACCTCTGCTCCACTGCCATCCGAGACGTGTGCTGGAGAGTGAGTGAGTGAGTGAGTGTGTGCGTGTGTGGAGTGGGAGGATGGCGGTGGGGTGGTGACGGTGGCCCTGGGGTGCCACTTCACATCAAGGGAGGCCATGATGATGAGCAGCTCGTTCCTTCTCCCCCTCCCCGCTTTTCTCGTTCTTCCCCCACACCAGGTTCCAGGACCCCCAGCTATTCACAGAGTTCACGGGCTGGCACACGGTCACAGTGCGCCTGCCAGACAACGACTGGTACGTTGCTGGTGAATGGGAGAGAGTATGTGCTAAGATACACACCCTCTCCCCTCCCTCACACCCGTTCAGGTTCCAGGACCCCCAGCTATTTATCGAGCTGAAAGGCTGGCACACGGTCACAGTGCGCCTGCCAGACAACGACTGGTTCGTCTCCCTCCCCTCCTCTCCTCCTCTCCTCCCTCCCGCACATCAGGTTTCAGGACCCCCAGACATTCACGGAGCTGACAGGCTGGCACACAGTCACAGTGCGCCTGCCAGACAACGACTGGTTCGTCTCCCTCACTGCTCCCACCGGGGGCGTGGGCGTCTATGTCTATGAGTCCCTAGGGAAGAAGACCACAGGCGCTTCAGAACCTGGCACAGACTCCTCCTCTGGTGTTAACAGCTCAGGCTCAGCTGCTGAAGGCTCGGTGATGATATCAGCACCGCCGCCACTGCCACCGCCGCCACCCCCTGTTTCCACCGCCCCTGCCCCAGCCCCCTTCCGACTGCCCTCCTCGCGTGTCTCCCCCTCCGCCTCTCCTCCACCCGCCTCGCCCACCGCTTCGACTTTTGAGTCGACTCAAAAGTCAACTCCTCCACCCGCCTCGCCCACCGCTTCGCCTTTTGAGTCGACTCAAAAGTCAACTCCTCCACCTGCCTCGCCCACCGCTTCGCCTTTTGAGTCGACTCAAAAGTCAACTCCTCCACCCGCCTCGCCCACCGCTTCGCCTTTTGAGTCGACTCAAAAGTCAACTCCTCCACCCGCCTCGCCCACCGCTTCGCCGTCCACAAAGGAGTATCTGCGGCCTTCCAACGGCACGGGGGCGAATGTGCTGCTGGCGAGCGTGGATGGGTGTGTGGAGGACGGCGAGAGCGGTCTGCAGCGGTGCAGACAGGTACGGTGTGGTGGTGAGGTGTTGGACGCGGTGCATGTGCAAGCAGGGGTTTGCAGCGGTGCAGACAGGTATGATGCAGTGGAGAGGTGCTGAAGACGTGCATGCTGCGGTGCGGTGCAGACAGGTGCAGTGCGTGGTTATGTCATTGTGAGCACTCTGCTCTCCCTATTCCTCCCTCCCGTCTCCTCACTTCCCTCTCCGCTCTCCTCTCTCCCTCACGTCTCCCATGCCCCAGACCTGTGCCATATGGACTATCTGTCTCCCGCAACTGTGCACCAGAAGCAGCAGCAGCACTGGCAACACCACCAACAGCACCAGTCCTCACTCACTCCCTTCTCTTCACTCCTCTCCCTCGCGTCTCCCATGCCCCAGACCTGTGCCATATGGACTATCTGTCTCCCGCAACTGTGCACCAGAAGCAGCAGCAGCAGCACGGGCAACAGCAGCAGCAGCGCCGCAAGCACCAGTCCTCCCACGACTCTGCCCGTGCGTGTGGCATCTGCAGCGCTAGGCAGTTGCTTCCAGGCGTGCAACATCATGCTGCCAGGGACCACCTTCGACCCCCCTGACAGCATCACCTGCTCCCAGGTGAGATCAGACCCCTCACACACGCATTCCCTTTGCATGCTTCCATTTTGGTCTTCGATGTGTCTCGGATGTGCTTGGTGCTCTCAGGGGTTCATACTTTCAACTGCAGTCCTGTTCCTACCGTCCCTCCTGCCCCTCACCTCCTTGCCTTGCCCATACCCTCCTCCGGTGTCCCCCTTCTTTCCCTCCCCATACAACGCTGTTCCCGCCAGGCGTTCACTGTCTTCGAGGCGTCTCTGCAAACACCCTCATGCACTGGTGCTCCCCCTGCCCCTCACCTCCGCCCTTGCCCATACCCTTCCCCTGCCATGTCGTCATATCCTGCTGCACTCTCTGCCGCTTCTCCTACCACCACTTCTCCTTTGCCTTGTGCCTGCCTGCCAGACGCCTTAAACACACACACCATCACCTACGTCCTCTGATCCTACCACGTGTGCCCTGTATGGATGTGCGCAGATATGCTCTCAGAGTCCCCTGCAGCAGCAGCATCCCAGCCACCTACAACAGCAGCGGCACCGACAGCACCAGCAGCAGCAGCACCAGCAGCAGCAGCACCAGCAGCAGCAGCACCAGCAGCAGCAGCACCAGCAGCAGCAGCACCAGCAGCAGCAGCACCAGCAGCAGCAGCACCAGCAGCGCCAGCAGCAGCAGCACCAGCAGCAGCAGCACCAGCAGCAGCAGCACCAGTAGCAGCAGCACCAGCAGAGGCAGCAGCAGCAGTGGACGCACCAGAAGCACCAAGTTCCCTGTCTGCTCGTTTGCTACTAGAGTCGTCTGCTCACAGCAGCAGCGCCAGCAGCAGCAGCCACTTGCAACAAGCACCTCTTCAAGTCACTCCGTGTGACCCTTCCAGCACCAGTCTCCCAACCAACACCCCAGCCGCTCCCTGTGTGCACAGCCGTGTCAGCTCCTCTGCTCCTGAAGCGCTCCCCATGTCCTCCCCGCACCCCTCTTGGCCTGCCGGGTCTCTCTTGGATCCCTGGGCTGGCATGGCGTCAGTGCAGCTGGTATGTACTCTGAGGCAAGTTCTTCCCATGCTCTCCTTCAGTCCAGGTATGTGCTGGTTTGACGATCCTCTGTCTTTGGTTGTCAATGCGTTGTCTCGGTTATGATATCCTTTGTCATCGGGGCGTTTAAGATGATCCCGTCAACCCCTCCTCTTTTTGACCCTAATTGTGTTTCCTGATTACACTCCACGTCGTCTCCATGCCCGCGTGTCTCCCTCCCTGCCAGCACCACCAGCAGCTGAGGCAGAAGCTAAAGGAAGAACGGGTCAGTGCTCCCTCCTTCCACGCTTCCAGTCTCCACCACCCCCCTAGTCTCCACGCTCCTCCTCACAAGAGTGCCGGTGCTTTTCGCTCCAGCCGACAGCTCTTCCCCTCTCCACCGACCTCCTCATTCCTCCCAGGTGAATTTTGATGCGCCTCCCACCCCCCCTCTCCCTCCCCCCCCCTTCCCAGCTTCCTCTTCCCACCAGCCACCGAAGCTGCCTCCTTGCACCTCACCCACCCTTCCATCCCCTCATCCTCACCCATTCTCCCCCCCACCCCCTCCAGCCACCTCCTCCCAGCCAATCGCAGAAGCCCAGCGGCTCGTGTGGGAGAGCCTTGGGACGACAGACGGAGAGCGAATCAGGGCGTGCCAGGTGGCGGTGGCACGGGCGCTGTACACCGCAGTGAAGGAGAACTGCCTGGCCGGGCCGACAGCTGGCGGCAGCAGTGACAGTGGTGGCAGTGGCAGTGGCAGTGGCAGTGGCAGTGGCAGCAATGGCAGCAGTGGTAACAGCAGCAGTGGCGGTGGTAGTGGCAGCAGCAACGATAACAACAGAAGCAGCACCACCAGTAATAGCAGCAGCTTGGAGCAGTCGTCCCCAGCCAAGAGCCTCTCCCTGGCCTCGCGCAATCGCCTCGTTGCCTTCCTCTGCACGCTCTTCGCTGGGCCTTTCACCTCCCACCCTCACTGCAACTTCACGGACGCTTTCTTCAGGCGGCAACTGACGGATCATGCAGAGCTGGTGGATTACATTCGAGCAACGCACCGCAGGTAAGGGAAGGATGGTGTGCGCTCAACCTCAACTATATGCAATTAGTGGCAAGGGGTTTATCCACCAGGCTCCTTCTCATTATCCACCATCCTTCCTCTCCCAAAACCTTTTCATCTCTCCCTCCTCTCATGGCCATCCCAGTTCTCCCCCCTCCCTTCCCCTACTCCACCCGTTCTCTTCTTTCTCAGTCCCTCCCGGCGCTTCTCTGCCGCCCAGCAGGCTCTTTTCGTCCGCATCCTCGTCATGGCGCTGCAGTCAGTCGTGCAGAAGATGCCGAGCGATGCCGTCCAGGCTGCCACCCACTTGCTGCACATCTTCAACGACGCAGTGGTCTCGCCAGACGCCTCGCCGTGCCCCCAAGGTGCATCTCTCTTTCTGTTGCTCTCAAGTGCCCCTATGATCTTCCCAGGTGCTCCTGCTGTTGGTCTCAGGTGCTCTCTGTTTTTCTCAGGTGCTCCTGCTGTTACCCTCAGCTTCCTGTCTGTTTCTCCCTCACGTGCTTTTGTAATAACTCCTCGTCAGGGCGCAAGCGTTTCGAAGAGCCTTGCGCGTCCCAAGTGGGTGCTTTTGTAATAACTCAAGAGCTTCCTCCTCTCCCTACAATCCTTCTCTCCTCCCTCCCCGGGTCCCCCTCCTCTCCCCCAGCGGATTTTATGGTTCTATGGGACTCTGCGTCCTTCACCCGCCGCGCCATATCAGACGGGCAGCGGGTCACGTGGGTGTGGAACGACGACGACTACCACGAGCTCTCAGGTGTGGCGAGCAAGGGTAGGGAGGAGAGGGAGACGGGAGAGGTGCAGCAGTGCCCTGCCCTTCGCTTGTGAATCTTTGATTTGATGTGGTGGGCCTCTGCCCATCCCATGCCCACGTGGGTAGGTGTGGAACGGCGACGACTACCACGAGCTCTCAGGTGCGGTGCAGTGAAAATTGCACAGGGTCCTCTCTCTTTTACTCTTTCACTGGGTTCACTGCAGGGTTGGTGGGCACATGCATTCTACTCCATCTGACGCTCCGCATGCATTTGTTTGATTTTTCTTCCTCTTTCGTCCCTCACTGCAGCATGGGCGGGTTCGGAGCCGTTTCTTGGGTTTGGAGCGGGGCGGCTCGGCCTATCACGGCTTGCCACATGTGCATGGGATAACATTGGGCCCAGAGATGCCTCGGATGAGCCTGCGCCATGCGTGCTGCGTGAGTGGTGACGTGGCATGCCATGCTGGCATATGGTGACATGGCATGCATATGTGAACGTCTGTTATATCTTTTCAATGCCGTTTGCACTTAAACACCAGGTTTGTTGCCATACCTCCCTCAAACACCCCTTCATCTCCCCCTACTATCTCACTGTCCTCAACACCCCTCATTTTCGCACTACCTCTTTTGTCCTCCATTAACCCTCAACCACTCCTCATGCCTTTTGTTGAGGTGCCTGAAGAAGTCTGTTTAAGGTTTCTCAAGAGTCCCAAAGCACTCCTCACCTCACCCCACCCACCACGCCTTCCCTGCAGGTTCTCCCGACGACACATCACCTCCCCAATTCGCATACACCAAGGTGTTTGGCACTGCGTGCTTGTTATTTGCGATATCATAGAAATTTTGTCTTTCAACTCATTCCTTCTTGCACCCTCCCCTGCAGGCTCTCCCGACGACTCATCACCGCCCCAGTTCGCATACACCAAGGTGTTTGGCACGGCTCGAGACATAGCTGTGAAGGACTCGCCTCAGTCACTCGCATTCACCCTCATCCGCGCCAGGAATGATTCAGGTGCGCGCATGGGTGCATGGATGCGTGGGTGTATGGGTCCAGGCTTGCATGTGGGCATGACTCCAGAAGTGTGGTGCATGGGTGTTAGGCACGGCTCGAAACATGAAAGTGAGGGACTCCCCTCTGTTACACGCATTCACTCTCATCCTGCAACGTCACCCTCTATGGATGCACATAACTCAACCTTGCAATATGCCCCTCTGCAGCTTCTGACTCTTTCTCCGCCTTTCCCAACCATTTCCTAATGGTCATGGTAATGGTAATGATAATGGTAATGGTAATCGTAATGGTAATTGTAATGGTAATGGTAATGGTAATGGTAATGGTAATGGTAATGGTAATGGTATTGATATTGGTATTGGTAATGGTAATGGTATGGTAATGGTAATGGTAATGGTAATGGTAATGGTAATGGTTGATAATGGTAATAGTGGTAATGGTAATGGTAATGGTAATGGTAATGGTAATGGTAATGGTAATGGTAATGATAGTGGTAGTGGTAGTGGTAATGGTAATGGTAATCGTAATGGTAATGGTTGATAATGGTAATGGTAATGGTAATTGTAATTGTAATGGTAATGGTAATGGTTGATAATGGTTATGGTAATGGTAATGTTAATGTCGCTGCTACCAGCCCTGCAACGTCGCTCTCTGTGGCTTTGACGGGGGTGTGGCTCTCTGTTTATTGAGGCGTCTCAAAACCCAACCCTGCACCGTGCTTTTTTGCACCTTCTGACTCCTCTCCCCTTCTCTCAACCATTGCCGGCCCCCCATCCCCTCCCTCACACCACCAGCACCCCAGCCCCGCGACTCTCTCCCCCCCTACGTGCTCCTCCTCGCCTCCCTCTGTGCGCCTGCCTGCCGTCTCGTCTCGCCATGCTGGCCAACGGTCGCTGCGACCAGCAAGTACCCCTTTGCACCTTCTGACTCCTCTCCCCCTCTCCCAACTCTTTCCTGTTCCCCCTACCCCCCACCACCAGCACCCCAGCCCCGCGACTCTCTCCCCCCCTACGCGCTCCTCCTCGCCTCTCTCTGTGCGCCGGACTGCCGTCTCTCCATGCTCGCCAACGGCCGCTGCGACCAGCCCTGCAACGTGGCTCTCTGTGACTTCGACGGGGGGGACTGCGCTTGCGGCGGCGCTGGCAGCGGGAGTATTGGAAGCAGCGTGAGCAGCGGCAGTGATGCTGCTGGTGCTGGTGGTGGGAGTGGGAGAGGAGGCAGCGGCAGTGGCAGCAGTGGCGGTGGTGCGAGTGCGGGTGGGAGTGTGGGAGGAGGAGTGGGTGTGCAGTGGTGCACATGTCCTGTGTTGCAGATACGGGGCGATGATGGAGGTACGCGCGTGCAGTTGTTTGTTAGGCTGCTCAGAAGGTAAATGATTATACTTTCCCTAGGCTTAAGTGGTCCAAACCCGTGAATTGTTTAGATGAGCGGAGGAGGCCCTTTATCAGTGGCTTTTGAGAATTCCCAAAGATGGCTTCACAGCATTCGGTCTTTCTCTTTCACTCTTTTTTCTCTGGCCTCCCTTCCTCCATCACTCAGCGTGCTGTGAAGCAGCAGGAGCAGGCACGGGCATCAAGGTCCCCTTCAGTCTGCAACGATTCGGCCCCACAGTGCATCCCCTCCTCTCCACTCTCGGCAGCACCGCTACTGCTCTGCCTCGTGTTGTGTCCCAATACAACAGGTTCGTGTTTTGAGACGTCTCAAAACTTGTGTTGTGTCCCAATGCAATAGGTTCGTGGCCACAGCCTCTCCTGTTTTGCAATTAACGCCGTGTTCTTGTTCTGCAATCTCTTTATTTCTATGCATGCTGCCCCTTTCCCTCTCCTGTAACTCCTGCCTCTTCAGCCCCCCCCATGTGTCCCTCCTGAACCTCCTTCCTATCCCCTCCCCTCGCCTCAGTGTGCTGATGGGTTTCACTATCGTGCAATACCTCTGGCACTCCTCACGCTCTGATTTGAAGCCAACCAAAGAAGCAGAGTGTGATGCTTGCTGTGAGCCAACCAGAACCATAGCTGCGTGCTCTGCATCCTGCCTGATTCCTGTCCTGTCTTTCCCTCTCCTGTCTCTCCTGCCTCTCCTGCCTCTCCCGCCCCTCGTGCATCTCCCGCTTCTCCGTGCTCTCCCCTCCCCGCACAGGGTGCTGATGGGTCTCATCATCGTACAATACCGCTGGGACTCTGCAGACTGTGCCACGAGCAGGTAAGCGGGCCACATGCATGGGCATGCGCAGGCAAGTGAGTGAGGCACATGCATGTGTTAGAAGAGAGAGAATTGATGCACTGAATAATGAGCCAAAAGGCTCTTTAGTACAAGCAATGAGCAAGGGAGAGATGAGAGGGAAGCTTACCCTATTGGCCAATAAGTTGGCCAATGGGTGAGCTTGCTTGTGGCCCAAGCAACCACAAAATGTGTGTTGGTTGGGATTGGTTGAGGTAAGGACCAATCCCCACCAACCACAAAATGTGGTTGGAGGGTACACTAACCAACCCCCCAATTTATAAGAGTGCTACACATTAGACATGAGCATATTCACGAACGTTCGAGTCGAACCGAACATTCCTTGTCTTTTGGCTAAAAAGGTTCGATACGAACATGTTCGAGTTCGAATGCGTTTTTTTTACCGCGCCGCTTCGAACTCGAACGGGTTCGAGTTCGAAATTGCCCTACGCGAACATCAAAGTGTTCGTGATAAATACCAGCGCGACATCGGCCGCGCTGGTTTCCATATCTGGGATTGAGCTAATTTCGAGCTCGATCTCGTGCTTTTAGTTTAGCATGGCTTAGGCTCCTAGTGTACGCAAACATAAGCCAAGAACGGGTACTTAGGCATTTCCGCTACTAAGAGCCCGTTTATAGCAGATCCACTATAAAGTAAACGCGGCTAACCGTTACTTGTAGTCCGGACAGACCCTTCGCCTGTGGCGAAAGGCATTCGCCCGTCGACCTCTCCTT
This sequence comes from Closterium sp. Naga37s-1, assembly GCA_947471745.1. Classification (NCBI taxonomy): domain Eukaryota; kingdom Viridiplantae; phylum Streptophyta; class Zygnematophyceae; order Desmidiales; family Closteriaceae; genus Closterium; species Closterium sp. Naga37s-1. Next base: position 38,080 of record CANJKZ010000881.1, read on the forward strand.
CCCTCCTTTCCAAGGGATAACCTGATTTAGGGACGAGATCTCTGGCGATGAAAGGGACTGGTGATACCGGTTCAAGGTGGGGAAACGACGAAGGATTTGTGGAAAATCCAGGGGCGAACTCGAACACGTTTGAGTTCGCCACGAACACTTAGATGTTCCCGTGAACATCTAAGTGTTCGCCTCTGAATGCGAACACTCGAACATGAGTTTTCTGAAAAAAATGTTCGAGGGAACCGAACACGTTCGGTTCGAAATTTCCAGGTGTTCGAAAAGGTTCGAATCAAACGTGTTCGGATTCGTGCGATGCTCATGTCTACTACACATCTAAGTCTAGCCTATGCATGTTGTATAAAATATGGAATTACAACACAACCCCCGAACATGCATAAGGCTAGAAGGCTACAATCAAGAAGCGGGGACCAACTTCGGAGGAGTAAGACCAAGGAGACGAATCAGTGAAGAGTGAGCCGCATGAGGAAGAGCTTTTGTGAAGATGTCGGCAAGGTTGGCCGCGGAGTCAACCTTGTCGAGCCGCAGGTGCCCAACCTGAACAAGATCGCGAATGAAGAAATGACGGAGCTCAATGTGCTTGGAGCGCCCGTGAAACACAGCATCCTTCGTGAGGTGAATGGTGCTGGCGTTGTCACACCAAATGGTGGGACAGCGCTGGGGGGCACCAAGCTCCTCAAGAAGGAAGGAGAGCCAGCGAGCCTCTTGTGCAACCATGGTGGCGGCATACAACTCGGCTTCGCAGGACGAGAGGGCGATAGCCGAGGAGCGCGTGGAACGCCAGCTGATGAGGCCGCTGCCAAGAGAGAAGCCATAGCCCTAGGAGGAGCGACGGTCTGGTCGGGAGTCAGCCCAGGAGGAGTCACTGTAGCCGCTGAGGAGAGGTGGGGAAGGGCCGCCAAGGGTAAGGACATAGTCCTTGGTGCCACGAAGGTACCGGAGGACGCGCTTGGCAGCTTGCCAGTGCTCAGCCGTATGCTTGCCAGCGCCAACAAACCGAGCGAGGACGCTGATGGGGTAGGCAATGTCAGGGCGAGTGGAGACCATGGCGTACATGAGGGAGCCGATGAGCTCGGGATAAGGATGGGAGGAGGCGGAGGGGGAGGTGGGTGGAGAGAGGTGGTGCCCGACAGAAAGAGGTGTATGTTGGGCGCCGCCGCGGGCCATGTCAAACCGCTCCAAGACCTGCTGCAAGTAATGACCTTGGGAGAGTGAGATGGTGCGGGCGGAGCGGTCGCGGGTGATGGTCATGCCCAGATAATGCCGTAGCTCTCCCAAGTCTTTGCACTTGAGACGGCTGCCCAACTCAGCCTTAACATGCTCCAACTCTTCAAGGTCGGCAGTGAGCAGAATCATGTCATCGACATACACAAGGATGTAAAATGGGGAGGGGGAGGTGCGGAGGAAGAGGCTGGCGTCAGAGCGGGAGGTGCGGAACCCGAGTTGAGCAAGGGTGGCGGCAAGTTTAGCATGCCACTCCCTCGGGGCCTGTCGAAGCCCATACACCGGTCGACGCAGCTGCCAGACAGAGTCTGCTGGGAAGGGGAGGTGAAAGCCGGCTGGACGCTCCATGTAGATAAGCTCGCGGAGGACGCCTTGTAGGAAGGCGTTAGAAACGTCCATCGAGTGGATCTCCATAATGAGGCGAGCGGCGAGGTCGAGCACGGCGCGAACAGTAGCAGGCTTGGCAGTAGGGGAGAAGGTATCGAAGAAGTCAAAACCATACCGCTGCGTGAACCCCTTGGCGCAACAACGAGCCTTATAGACGGGCGGCTCCCCTGGCAGCTGCTTGACACGAAACACCCACTTTCCTTTCACCACGTTCGTAGGGGCGGGAGGGCGAGGCACATCGACAAAGGAGGAGTTGCCGATAAAGGCCTCCAGCTCCTTGATGATGGCAGCGAGCCATAGCGGAGCGTCAGGGCACGCCATTGCCTCCTCGTACGTGGTAGGAACGAAAATGGAGGGAGCAGAGGAGAAGGCGAAGACAGGTGTGCCGGAGAGGTCGAACGTGATGGGTAGAAGTGAGGGGTCATAAAGGTGGAGGTCAAGGAACTCCTCATGGGAGTCCTCAGAGAGGGAGGTGTGGAAGGCGCCGATGACTGCTGGTGCTGCTGGTGGAGGCGTTGCCGGTGCTGCTGCTGGTACTGCTGCTGGTGCCGCTGCTGGTGCCGCTGCTGGTGCTGCTGCTGGTCCTGTTGCTGGTGCTGCTGCTGGTGCCGCTGCTGGTGCCGCTGCTGGTCCCGCTGCTGCTGCCGATGCCGTTCCCGCTGCTGCTGCTGCTGCCGCTGCTGGTCCCGCTGCTGCTGCCGCTGCTAGGAGCCGCTGCTGGTGCCGCTGCTGGAGAGGAGGTGGCTGAGGGGGCTGTTGCATGAGGGGCTTGATGCAAGACAGCCTGGAAGAAGTGACGAAGGAGGGGGGAGAGAGGGGGAAGGGTATAGGTAGAGAGGGTAACGGGAGGCGGTGCACCAAGGATACCGTCACGTGACCTGGTGTGGGGATACCGGGTGAGTATGGTGCGGGAAGGGGGAGGACGGGTTGGTGGCGAGGGAGAGGAAGGGGGGGGGGGGAGGGGTACTAGGAGAGGAGTGAGCAGGGGAGACAGGAGAAGACAGAGGTTCCGGGTCAAAGATGTCACCAGAAGAGGGAGGGGCACCATGGGACTGGGACGGCGGAGAAGGGGGGGGTGGGAGGATGAGGGGAGGAGGGAGTAGTGGGGGAGGGGTGGTGTCAGACCAGACAAGGGGACGGGTGAGAGGGGGGAGTGGGTCAGTAGATGTGGGAGAGGAGTAGTAGGGAGTGGACTCGTCAAAGACCACATCCCTGCTACGGATTAGACGACCGGATGGGGGGTGGAGGAAAAGGTAGTCGGGGGAGGAGGGATTATGACCAAGGAAGATGCAAGGAAGGGTACGAGGGGCAAGCTTTCCCATGGAACGGGAGCGGTTAGAGGGGTGAATGTGGACATGTGCCTTAGAGCCCCAGACACGAAGTGATGAGGCATCAGGCTTGTCCTTCGTCCATAGCTCAGTGGGGGTGATGGAGGGGAGAAGGGGGTGAGGGTAAAGGTTAGTAAGGAGGGCGGCATGAAGGAGGGCGTAGCCCCAAAGAGAAGGGGGACAGGAGGCGTGGACAAGCAGACATCGGGCTGTTTTGGTGATCTCTCGAACACGACTCTCAGCCACGCCGTTCTGCTGTGGGGAGTGAGGGAGGATGTAAGTCTGAAGGATGCCACGAGACTGACAATAGGAGGAAACTTGGTTGTTAAGGAACTCACCACCTCCATCAGAGTGAAGACGGTGAACAGGGCGCCCAAAATGGGTGTTTGCCCGCTCGAGCCAGGCGATGATCGCAGCCGGGGCATCCGCCTTCGTCCGAAGGAGAGAGACGGATGAGTACCGACTGTGATCATCAACAAGCACGAGAAGGTAGCGATGGCCCTGGCGAGTGGGAGAGGGATTAGGGCCCCATAGGTCCATGTGAACAAGATCAAGTGGCTGCGCAACAGCGGAGGGGGAGCTCCGGTGCGGCTGCTGCTTGAGCTTGCTCTGAACGCAGACGGTGCATGAGCAGGCAAGTGAGTGAGGCACATGCATGGGAATGAGCTGGTGAGCTGTGCTGTTAGCATGGGCCAGCCTTAACGCGCATGGTCAGGCATAAAGCACGCCTGTATTCAGTGACCACACCAGTCGCGACATCACTACGCCCGATTAACCATTTGCTGCTCTTTCAAAACTGCTTCAGTGACCACACCAGTCGCAACATCACTACGCCCCACCAGGCGTTCGGGGTGAACCCAGTCTTCCTTCCGTCCTCCTCGCTATACAACGCCAATGCTGCTGCCAACACCTCCGCCTACACCAACGCTTCCTTTGCCAACCCCACCCTGCTCGTCTCCACTTCACCCCCAACCGGATGTGCAGGTTTCACTTCCAGGACTTGTGTGTGAGAGGCGAGTCATCCGAGGCTTTCGGGGTGAACCCAGTCTTCCTTCCGTCCTCCTCGCTGTACAACGCCAATGCTGCTGCCAACATGACCGCCTACACCAACGAAACATTTGCCAATCCCTTTGAGCTTAACGCCAAGGGGTTGCCATATGGCTTTCAGCAGCTGGTGAGACTCCCTCTCTGCTTTTGATCTTTGAGTTTTGGGCGCCTCACATTTCAACCTCGCTCCACTTTGCTAGTGCGGCTGCCAACGCCTGCCAACGTCTCCAGGAACAAGTCCTTTGCCAATCTTGCAGATTGTTTTTCAGAATTCTCAAAAACAATTTCAACCTCGCTCCACTTTGCTAGTGCGGCTGCCAACGCCTGCCAACGCCTGCAGGAACAAGTCCTTTGCCAATCTTTTTGAGCTCAATGCCAAGGGGTTTCCCTATTGCTTTCAGCAGCTAGTAAGACTCCAAGGCAGTAGCGCTCTGGCGTTGCTGTGAGGGTGTTGGTGCGACTCTGGCATGCTGCTGCCAATGCTCCCTCCAGCAACTGCTTCCCACTGGTATTTGATGTGAATCTGTAACCTTGTCCCCTGTTGTCTGTCCGCTCCCTGTCTCTCATGCAGCCTGGCAGCAGCCGCTTCCCGCTGGTGTTTGATGTGAATCTGGACAACGGGGCAGCAACACGGCGGCTGCAGTACCTGGTGGACGGGTTCTTCGTGGACAACTACACGCGCAGCATCGACGTTGTTCTTATCACTCGCAACGGTGAGGGGCAATGGTGGTGAGATGCGGTAATGAGGTGTGCTCATGACAATGGTGCATCCACACGGCGGCTGCAGTACCTGGTGGACGGGTTCTTCGTGGACAACTACACACGCAGCATCGACGTTGTTCTTATCACTCGCAACGGTGAGGGGCAACGGTGGTGAGATGCGGTAATGAGGTGTGCTCATGACAATGGTGCATCCACACGGCGGCTGCAGTACCTGGTGGACGGGTTCTTCGTGGACAACTACACGCGCAGCATCGACGTTGTTCTTATCACTCGCAACGGTGAGGGGCAACGGTGGTGAGATGCGGTAATGAGGTGTGCTCATGACAATGGTGCATCCACACGGCGGCTGCAGTACCTGGTGGACGGGTTCTTCGTGGACAACTACACACGCAGCATCGACGTTGTTCTTATCACTCGCAACGGTGAGGGGCAACGGTGGTGAGATGCGGTAATGAGGTGTGCTCATGACAATGGTGCATCCACACGGCGGCTGCAGTACCTGGTGGACGGGTTCTTCGTGGACAACTACACGCGCAGCATCGACGTTGTTCTTATCACTCGCAACGGTGAGGGGCAACGGTGGTGAGATGCGGTAATGAGGTGTGCTCATGACAATGGTGCATTCACACGGCGGCTGCAGTACCTGGTGGACGGGTTCTTCGTGGACAACTACACACGCAGCATCGACGTTGTTCTTATCACTCGCAACGGTGAGGGGCAACGGTGGTGAGATGCGGTAATGAGGTGTGCTCATGACAATGGTGCATCCACACGGCGGCTGCAGTACCTGGGGGACGGGTTCTTCGTGGACAACTACACGCGCAGCGTCGACGTTGTTCTTATCACTCGCAACGGTGAGGGGCAACGGTGGTGAGATGCGGTAATGAGGTGTGCTCATGACAATGGTGCATCCACACGGCGGCTGCAGTACCTGGTGGACGGGTTCTTCGTGGACAACTACACACGCAGCATCGACGTTGTTCTTATCACTCGCAACGGTGAGGGGCAACGGTGGTGAGATGCGGTAATGAGGTGTGCTCATGACAATGGTGCATCCACACGGCGGCTGCAGTACCTGGTGGACGGGTTCTTCGTGGACAACTACACACGCAGCATCGACGTTGTTCTTATCACTCGCAACGGTGAGGGGCAACGGTGGTGAGATGCGGTAATGAGGTGTGCTCATGACAATGGTGCATCCACACGGCGGCTGCAGTACCTGGTGGACGGGTTCTTCGTGGACAACTACACGCGCAGCATCGACGTTGTTCTTATCACTCGCAACGGTGAGGGGCAACGGTGGTGAGATGCGGTAATGAGGTGTGCTCATGACAATGGTGCATCCACACGGCGGCTGCAGTACCTGGTGGACGGGTTCTTCGTGGACAACTACACACGCAGCATCGACGTTGTTCTTATCACTCGCAACGGTGAGGGGCAACGGTGGTGAGATGCGGTAATGAGGTGTGCTCATGACAATGGTGCATCCACACGGCGGCTGCAGTACCTGGTGGACGGGTTCTTCGTGGACAACTACACACGCAGCATCGACGTTGTTCTTATCACTCGCAACGGTGAGGGGCAACGGTGGTGAGATGCGGTAATGAGGTGTGCTCATGACAATGGTGCATCCACTCGGCGGCTGCAGTACCTGGTGGACGGGTTCTTCGTGGACAACTACACGCGCAGCATCGACGTTGTTCTTATCACTCGCAACGGTGAGGGGCAACGGTGGTGAGATGCGGTAATGAGGTGTGCTCATGACAATGGTGCATCCACTCGGCGGCTGCAGTACCTGGTGGACGGGTTCTTCGTGGACAGCTACACGCGCAGCATCGACATTGTTCTTATCACTCGCAACGGTGAGGGGCAACAGTGGTGAGATGCGGTAATGAGGTGTGCTCATGACAATGGTGCATCCACTCGGCGGCTGCAGTACCTGGTGGACGGGTTCTTCGTGGACAACTACACACGCAGCATTGACCTGGTTCTCATCACTCGTAATGGTGAGAGGCAACGGTGAGATGCGGTTATGAGGTGTGCACATGACAACCGGTGGGCCACGCGCCGGCTGCAGTACCTGGTGGATGGGTTCTTTGTGGACAACTTACACACGGAGCATTGATGTGGTGCTCATCACCCGCAATGGTGAGAGGCAGGGAGGAACAGTGAGAGGCAGGGAGGGGGGGCTGCTCCTTGACAATGGGGTGGCGGCTGCAGTGGATGGGTTCTTTGTGGACAACTACACACGCAGCATCGATGTCGTGCTCATGAGACGTCTCAAAACTCATCACTCGCAAGGGTGAGACGCAGGGAGGGAGGGATGGAGGGAGCATATTCTCAAACTTCTTTGAGATGTCTCAGTATTCTCCTTCGACAACCTCTTTTCCTCTCCTCTCCCTTTCCCGATTACCCCTGTCCCTGTCATCTCATCCCTTCCTGTTGCCTCCCTTGCTGTCGCCCCCTCCAGCCAACAAGCAACTTTTCACCACCACCATCAACCATGTTCCTCATTTTCACTAAACCCATTTCCTCATCCCCTTGTACCCCCTCTTGCCCCGGCTTCCCTTGTCCCTGTTGCTCCCCTCCAGCCAATGAGCAACTGTTCACCGCCACCAAAGCCACCCTCTCCCTTCAGCCGGGCGGCAGCATGGACGCTACTTTCCTAATCCAGCCGGTCAACGTGGAATACTACGACCTGAATGTGACAAACAACGTGATACGGCTCGTCCTGGAGCTGCTGTTTGTGGCCGGCGTGGTTTGGAACGTAGTGGAGGAGGTGAAGGAGATGATGTGGATTTGGAAGGTGCAGCGAAGGTCCTTCTGGCATTACTGGCGGCAGGGGTGGAACTGGGTGGACTGGCTTTCCATCTCCGTCCAGATTCTCTGCATCTGCATGTGGTGAGTGGGGGAGTGTGATGTTGTGGCGTCATTAGTGTTGTGAAGTGAATGTGGAGTGAGTGTGAAGTGCGTGTGCAGTAAGTGTGCAGTGAGTGTGCAGTGAGCTTTACCATGCAAGCCCGCTACAACATATGCTATACTCTTGATGAGTACCCTTATTACTGGGCACTCCCTAACCCGCCCTCTTGCCCTCTGCCCTCTCAAGTGGTGCTTGTATTGATGTGCCCTGTCCCGCTCACTCTCCCCTGCACCATGCGCAGGATATCAATGGCAGTGCTATCCGGGCAGAGCTTCAACATGCAGGCACGCTACAACATCTACTACACTCTGGATGAGTACCCGCGCTACTGGGCCCTCCCCAACCCGCCCTCGGGGTACCTGGCTGCAGTGGCTGCTGCTGACAAACTGGGCAGTATTATCAACACGAGCTCAGCTTACTTCGCTCTGCAGGGCATGAAGTGAGTGCAGTGAAATGAAGGGCTTGCAATGAGCGGGTTGCAGTGAGTGACTTGCAGTGAGTGTTTTCCGGGTTTGCACTCTCTTTTCCCCCACCGCCTTTCCTGTACCCATGCGTCCCTCTCCATCCTTCCCTCCCCCATCTCTCCTACGCCCCAACCTCATCAGTGTGTTCATCATGGTGCTGCGAGTGCTCAAGCTGATGGACTTCCAGCCGCACATGGGCATCATCACTCGCTCCATCCGCGTCGCCCTCCCCTCCATCCTGCACTTCTTCCTACTCTCCCTGGCTGTCTTCCTCGCCTATGCCACCTATGCCTACCTCGTGTTTGGCATGACCATGGCACAGGTGAGTCGGACGTGTGTGTGCGGGGGGCGCATGCGTGGCGCCTTGTGTGGCAGGCTGGTGAGGGCTCTCCCCTCCATCCTGCACTTCTTCCTGCTCGCCCTAGCAGTCTTCCTCGCATATGCCACCTACGCCTACCTTGTGTTTGGCATGACCATGGCTCAGGTGCGTGCGTATGTGTGTTGTGTGTAGGTGTGGGCGGGCAAGCAGGCAGGAGGGGAGGCAGGCTGATGAGCCCTCTCCCCTCAATCTTGAACTTCTTCCTGCTCGCCCTCGCTGTCTTTCTTGCTGTCTTTCCCGGTATCCCGGTTTCCCGGTTTCCCGGTATCCCGGTATCCCGGTATCCCGGTTTCCCGGTTTCCCGGTCTCCCGGTCTCCCGGTTCCCCCATATCCCGGTATCCCGGTATCCCGGTGTCCCGGTATCCCGGTCCCGGTATCCCGGTATCCCGGTTTCCCGGTTTCCTGGTTTCCCAGTTGCCCGGTATCCCGGTATCCCGGTATCCCGGTTTCCCGGTTTCCCAGTTTCCCGGTATCCCGGTATCCCGATATCCCGGTATCCCGGTATCCCGGTTTTCGGGTATCCCCGTATCCCGGTTTCCCGGTATCCCGGTATCCTGGTATCCCGGTATCCCGGTTTCCCGGTTTCCCGGTATCCCGGTATCCCGGTATCCCGGTATCCCGGTATCCCGGTATCCCGGTATCCCGGTATCCCGGTATCCCGGTTTCCCGGTATCCTATCCCAATATCCCGGTATCCCGGTATCCCGGTTTCCCGGTTTCCCGGTATCCCGGTTTCCCGGTATCCCGGTATCCTGGTTTCCCGATATCCCGGTATCCCAGTTTCCCGGTATCCCGGTATCCCGGTATCCCGGTTTCCCGGTTTCCCGGTTTCCCGGGTTCCCGGTATCCCGGTTTCCCGGTATCCCGGTATCCCGGTATCCCGGTTATCCCGGTTTCCCGGTTTCCCGGTTTCCCGGTTTCCCGGTGTCCCGGTTTCCCGGTTTCCCGGTATCCCGGTTTCCCGGTTTCCCGGTATCCCGGTATCCCGGTTTCCCGGTATCCCGGTATCCTTGTTTCCCGGTATCACGGTATCCCGGTATCCTGGTATCACGGTATCCCAGTATCCCGGTATCCCGGTAGCCCGGTATCCCGGTTTCCCGGTTTCCTGGTTTCCCGGTATCCCGGCTTCCCGGTTTCCTGGTTTCCCGGTATCCCGGTATCCCGGTATCCCCGCATCCTGGTTTCCCGGTTTCCCGGTTTCCCGGTATCCCGGTTTCCCGGTATCCCGGTTTCCCGGTATCCCGGTTTCCCGTTTTCCCGGTATCCCGGTTTCCCGGTTTCCCGGTTTCCCGGTATCCCGGTTTCCCGGTTTCTCGGTTTCCCGGTATCCCGGTATCCCTGTATCCCGGTTTCCCGGTTTCCTGGTATCCCGGTTTCCCGGTTTCCCGATTTCCCGGTTTCCCGGTTTCCCGGTTTCCCGATATCCCGGTATCCCGGTTTCCTGGTATTCTATCACGGTTTCCAGGTATCCCGGTTTCCCGGTATCCTGGTATCCCGGTTTCCCGATATCCCGGTATCCTGGTATCCTTGTTTTCCCGTATCCCGGTATACCGGTTTCCCGGTTTCCCTATATCCCGGTTTTCGGTATCCCGGTATCCCGGTATCCCGGTATCCCGGTATCCCGGTATCCCAGTTCCCGGTATCCCAGTATCCCGGTTTTCCCGGTATCCTGGTATCCCGGTTTCCCGGTTCCTGGTTTCCCTGTTTCCCGGTTTCCGGTATCCCGGTCTCCCAGTCTCCCGGTCTCCCGGTATCCCGGTCTCCCGGTCTCCCGGTCTCCGGGTCTCCCGGTCTCCCGGTCTCCCGGTATCCCGGTATCCTGGTTTCCCGGTATCCCCGTATCCCGGTATCCCGGTATCCCGATTTCCCGGTTTCCCGGTATCCCGGTATCCCGGTATCCCGGTTTCCCGGTTTCCCGGTATCCCGGTATCCCGGTATCCCGGTTTCCCGGTATCCCGGTATCCCGGTTTCCCGGTTTCCCGGTTTCCTGGTTGCCCGGTATCCCGGTATCCCGGTATCCCGGTATCCTGGTTTCCCGGTTTCCCAGTTTCCCGGTATCCCGGTATCCCGATATCCCGGTATCCCGGTATCCCGGTTTCGGGTATCCCCGTATCCCGGTTTCCCGGTTTCCCGGTATCCCGGTATCCTGGTATCCCGGTATCCCGGTTTCCCGGTTTCCCGGTATCCCGGTATCCCGGTTTCCCGGTATCCCGGTATCCCGGTATCCCGGTTTCCCGGTATCCGATACCGGGTATCCCGGTTTCCCGGTTTCCCGGTTTCCCGGTATCCCGGTATCCCGGTATCCCGGTTTCCCGGTATCCTATCCCAATATCCCGGTATCCCGGTATCCCGGTTTCCCGGTTTCCCGTTATCCCGGTTTCCCGATATCCCGGTATCCCGGTTTCCCGATATCCCGGTATCCCAGTTTCCCGGTATCCCGGTATCCCGGTATCCCGGTTTCCCGGTTTCCCGGGTTCCCGGTATCCCGGTTTCCCGGTATCCTATCCCAATATCCCGGTATCCCGGTATCCCGGTTTCCCGGTTTCCCGGTATCCCGGTTTCCCGGTATCCCGGTATCCTGGTTTCCCGATATCCCGGTATCCCAGTTTCCCGGTATCCCGGTATCCCGGTATCCCGGTTTGCCGGTTTCCCGGTTTCCCGGTTTCCCGGGTTCCCGGTATCCCGGTTTCCCGGTATCCCGGTATCCCGGTATCCCGGTTATCCCGGTTTCCCGGTTTCCCGGTTTCCCGGTTTCCCGGTGTCCCGGTTTCCCGGTTTCCCGGTATCCCGGTTTCCCGGTTTCCCGGTATCCCGGTATCCCGGTTTCCCGGTATCCCGGTATCCTTGTTTCCCGGTATCACGGTATCCCGGTATCCTGGTATCACGGTATCCCAGTATCCCGGTATCCCGGTAGCCCGGTATCCCGGTTTCCCGGTTTCCTGGTTTCCCGGTATCCCGGCTTCCCGGTTTCCTGGTTTCCCGGTATCCCGGTATCCCGGTATCCCCGCATCCTGGTTTCCCGGTTTCCCGGTTTCCCGGTATCCCGGTTTCCCGGTATCCCGGTTTCCCGGTATCCCGGTTTCCCGTTTTCCCGGTATCCCGGTTTCCCGGTTTCCCGGTATCCCGGTTTCCCGGTTTCTCGGTTTCCCGGTATCCCGGTATCCCTGTATCCCGGTTTCCCGGTTTCCTGGTATCCCGGTTTCCCGGTTTCCCGGTTTCCCGGTTTCCCGGTTTCCCGATATCCCGGTATCCCGGTTTCCTGGTATTCTATCACGGTTTCCAGGTATCCCGGTTTCCCGGTATCCTGGTATCCCGGTTTCCCGATATCCCGGTATCCTGGTATCCTTGTTTTCCCGTATCCCGGTATACCGGTTTCCCGGTTTCCCTATATCCCGGTTTTCGGTATCCCGGTATCCCGGTATCCCGGTATCCCGGTATCCCAGTTCCCGGTATCCCAGTATCCCGGTTTTCCCGGTATCCTGGTATCCCGGTTTCCCGGTTCCCGGTTTCCCTGTTTCCCGGTTTCCCGGTATCCCGGTCTCCCGGTCTCCCGGTCTCCCGGTATCCCGGTCTCCCGGTCTCCCGGTCTCCGGGTCTCCCGGTCTCCCGGTCTCCCGGTATCCCGGTATCCTGGTTTCCCGGTATCCCCGTATCCCGGTATCCCGGTATCCCGATTTCCCGGTTTCCCGGTATCCCGGTATCCCGGTATCCCGGTTTCCCGGTTTCCCGGTATCCCGGTATCCCAGTATCCCGGTTTCCCGGTATCCCGGTATCCCTGTTTCCCGGTTTCCCGGTTTCCTGGTTGCCCTGTATCCCGGTATCCCGGTATCCCGGTATCCTGGTTTCCCGGTTTCCCAGTTTCCCGGTATCCCGGTATCCCGATATCCCGGTATCCCGGTATCCCGGTTTCGGGTATCCCCGTATCCCGGTTTCCCGGTTTCCCGGTATCCCGGTATCCTGGTATCCCGGTATCCCGGTTTCCCGGTTTCCCGGTATCCCGGTATCCCGGTTTCCCGGTTTCCCGGTTTCCCGGTATCCCGGTATCCCGGTATCCCGGTTTCCCGGTATCCGATACCGGGTATCCCGGTTTCCCGGTTTCCCGGTTTCCCGGTATCCCGGTATCCCGGTATCCCGGTTTCCCGGTATCCTATCCCAATATCCCGGTATCCCGGTATCCCGGTTTCCCGGTTTCCCGTTATCCCGGTTTCCCGGTATCCCGGTATCCCGGTTTCCCGATATCCCGGTATCCCAGTTTCCCGGTATCCCGGTATCCCGGTATCCCGGTTTCCCGGTTTCCCGGGTTCCCGGTATCCCGGTTTCCCGGTATCCTATCCCGGTATCCCGGTATCCCGGTTTCCCGATTTCCCGGTATCCCGGTTTCCCGGTATCCCGGTATCCTGGTTTCCCGATATCCCGGTATCCCAGTTTCCCGGTATCCCGGTATCCCGGTATCCCGGTTTCCCGGTTTCCCGGTTTCCCGGTTTCCCGGGTTCCCGGTATCCCGGTTTCCCGGTATCCCGGTATCCCGGTATCCCGGTTATCCCGGTTTCCCGGTTTCCCGGTTTCCCGGTTTCCCGGTGTCCCGGTTTCCCGGTTTCCCGGTATCCCGGTTTCCCGGTTTCCCGGTATCCCGATATCCCGGTTTCCCGGTATCCCGGTATCCTTGTTTCCCGGTATCACGGTATCCCGGTATCCTGGTATCACGGTATCCCAGTATCCCGGTATCCCGGTAGCCCGGTATCCCGGTTTCCCGGTTTCCTGGTTTCCCGGTATCCCGGCTTCCCGGTTTCCTGGTTTCCCGGTATCCCGGTATCCCGGTATCCCCGCATCCTGGTTTCCCGGTTTCCCGGTTTCCCGGTATCCCGGTTTCCCGGTATCCCGGTTTCCCGGTATCCCGGTTTCCCGTTTTCCCGGTATCCCGGTTTCCCGGTTTCCCGGTTTCCCGGTATCCCGGTTTTCCGGTTTCTCGGTTTCCCGGTATCCCGGTATCCCTGTATCCCGGTTTCCCGGTTTCCTGGTATCCCGGTTTCCCGGTTTCCCGATTTCCCGGTTTCCCGGTTTCCCGGTTTCCCAATATCCCGGTATCCCGGTTTCCTGGTATTCTATCACGGTTTCCAGGTATCCCGGTTTCCCGGTATCCTGGTATCCTTGTTTTCCCGTATCCCGGTATACCGGTTTCCCGGTTTCCCAGTATCCCGGTTTTCGGTATCCCGGTATCCCGGTATCCCGGTATCCTGGTATCCCGGTATCCCAGTTCCCGGTATCCCAGTATCCCGGTTTTCCCGGTATCCTGGTATCCCGGTTTCCCGGTTCCCGGTTTCCCTGTTTCCCGGTTTCCCGGTATCCCGGTCTCCCGGTCTCCCGGTCTCCCGGTCTCCCGGTCTCCCGGTCTCCGGGTCTCCCGGTCTCCCGGTCTCCCGGTATCCCGGTATCCTGGTTTCCCGGTATCCCCGTATCCCGGTATCGCGGTATCCCGATTTCCCGGTTTCCCGGTATCCCGGTATCCCGGTATCCCGGTTTCCCGGTTTCCCGGTATCCCGGTATCCCGGTATCCCGGTTTCCCGGTATCCCGGTTTCCCGGTTTCCCGGTTTCCTGGTTGCCCGGTATCCCGGTATCCCGGTATCCCGGTATCCTGGTTTCCCGGTTTCCCAGTTTCCCGGTATCCCGATATCCCGGTATCCCGGTATCCCGGTTTCGGGTATCCCCGTATCCCGGTTTCCCGGTTTCCCGGTATCCCGGTATCCTGGTATCCCGGTATCCCGGTTTCCCGGTTTCCCGGTATCCCGGTATCCCGGTTTCCCGGTTTCCCGGTTTCCCGGTATCCCGGTATCCCGGTATCCCGGTTTCCCGGTATCCGATACCGGGTATCCCGGTTTCCCGGTTTCCCGGTTTCCCGGTATCCCGGTATCCCGGTATCCCGGTTTCCCGGTATCCTATCCCAATATCCCGGTATCCCGGTATCCCGGTTTCCCGGTTTCCCGTTATCCCGGTTTCCCGGTATCCCGGTATCCCGGTTTCCCGATATCCCGGTATCCCAGTTTCCCGGTATCCCGGTATCCGGTATCCCGGTTTCCCGGTTTCCCGGGTTCCCGGTATCCCGGTTTCCCGGTATCCCGGTATCCCGGTATCCCGGTTATCCCGGTATCCCGGTATCCCGGTATCACGGTATCCCGGTATCTCGGTATCCCGGTATCCCGGTAGCCCGGTATCCCGGTTTCCCGGTTTCCTGGTTTCCCGGTATCCCGGCTTCCCGGTTTCCTGGTTTCCCGGTATCCCGGTATCCCGGTATCCCCGCATCCTGGTTTCCCGGTTTCCCGGTATCCCGGTTTCCCGGTATCCCGGTTTCCCGGTATCCCGGTTTCCCGGTTTCCCGGTATCCCGGTTTCCCGGTTTCCCGTTTTCCCGGTATCCCGGTTTCCCGGTTTCCCGGTTTCCCGGTATCCCTGTATCCCGGTTTCCCGGTTTCCTGGTATCCCGATTTCCCGGTTTCCCGATTTCCCGGTTTCCCCGTTTCCCGGTTTCCCGGTTTCCCGGTTTCCCGATATCCCGGTATCCCGGTTAGGCATGAGCAGGGGGTGAACTCGAACATGTTCGTGTTCGCCCCCTGACGAACATGGCCTTCTGCCGAACCGAACAGTGTTCGGTTCGGCGAACGACTTGAGTGAAAATAGGTGTTCGCCGTTCGCCCTAGGAGGCGAACGAATTGCTGCAACAGGCGAACACGAACATGTTCGTGGCGAACATGTTCGTGTTCGCCCAGGGGGAAATTCAATATAGAGTAAAATTCAAATCGTCGCACATTCTCTCCCCCCACCTCCCAAGCCAGTCCCGCCCTGCTTCATCCATCTAGTGCCAGCGTGCAACGGCGAAATGCTAGATCCGCACTTAAGCAGCGGCGAAATGCTAGATCCGCACTTAAGCAACGGCGAAATGCTAGATCTGCACTTAAGCAACGGCGAAATGCTCGATCCGCACTTGAGCAACGGCGAAATGCTAGATCCGCACTTAAGCAACGGTGAAATGCTCGATCCGCACTTAAGCAACGGCGAAATGCTCGATCCGCACTTAAACAACGGCGAAATGCTAGATCCGCACTTAAGCAACGGCGAAATGCTCGATCTGCACTTAAGCAATGGCAAAATGCTAGATCTGCACTTTACTAACTGCGAAAGGCCAGATCTGAGCCCAAACACCAAGGCCCGCGACCTAAAAATTGGTCGCGGGCCTATTTGTCGACGAACACATTGGTGTTTGTCGAAGGCCCGTGTCGAACACGAACACGTTCGTGTTCGACGCGCCTCGGCGAGCTGAGCCGGGCGAACGGCAAACGTGTTCGGGCGAACACCGAACACGTTCGCCCCGAACAATTTAGGCCAAAATATTGCTCATCCCTAATCCCGGTATCCCGGTTTCCCGGTATCCTATCCCGGTTTCCAGGTATCCCGGTTTCCCGGTATCCTGGTATCCCGATTTCCCGATATCCCGGTATCCTGGTATCCTTGTTTTCCCGTATCCCGGTATCTCGGTTTCCCGGTTTCCCGGTATCCCGGTTTTCGGTATCCCGGTATCCCGGTATCCCGGTATCCTGGTTCCCGGTATCCCGGTTTTCCCGGTATCCTGGTATCCCGGTTTCCCGGTTCCCGGTTTCCCGGTTTCCCGGTTTCCCGGTATCCCGGTCTCCCGGTCTCCCGGTCTCCCGGTATCCCGGTCTCCCGGTCTCCCGGTCTCCGGGTCTCCCGGTCTCCCGGTATCCCGGTTTCCCGGTATCCTATCCCAATATCCCGGTATCCCGGTATCCCAGTTTCCCGGTTTCCCGGTATCCCGGTTTCCCGGTATCCCGGTATCCTGGTTTCCCGATATCCCGGTATCCAAGTTTCCCGGTATCCCGGTATACCGGTATCCCGGTTTCCCGGTTTCCCAGTTTCCCGGGTTCCCGGTATCCCGGTTTCCCGGTATCCCGGTATCCCGGTATCCCGGTTATCCCGGTATCCCGGTTTCCCGGTTTCCCGGTTTCCCGGTATCCTGGTATCCCGGTTTCCCGGTTTCCCGCTTCCCGGTTTCCCGGTATCCTGGTATCCCGGTATCCCGGTTGTCAGACTTAAGTTTCCGCTATCCCGGTTTCCCGGTTTCCCGGTTTCCCGGTTTCCCGGTTTCCCGGTATCCCGGTATCCCGGTTTCCGGTATCCCGGTATCCTTGTTTCCCGGTATCACGGTATCCCGGTATCCCGGTATCACGGTATCCCGGTATCCCGGTATCCCGGTAGCCCGGTATCCCGGTTTCCCGGTTTCCTGGTTTCCCGCTATCCCGGCTTCCCGGTTTCCTGGTTTCCCGGTATCCCGGTATCCCGGTATCCCCGCATCCTGGTTTCCCGGTTTCCCGGTTTCCCGGTATCCCGGTTTCCCGGTATCCCGGTTTCCCGGTATCCTGGTTTCCCGGTTTCCCGGTATCCCGGTTTCCCGGTTTCCCGGTTTCCCGGTATCCCGGTTTCCCGGTTTCTCGGTTTCCCGGTATCCCGGTATCCCTGTATCCCGGTTTCCCGGTTTCCTGGTATCCCGGTTTCCCGGTTTCCCGATTTCCCGGTTTCCCGGTTTCCCGGTTTCCCGATATCCCGGTATCCCGGTTTCTCGGTATTCTATCCCGGTTTCCAGGTATCCCGGTTTCCCGGTATCCTGGTATCCCGGTTTCCCGATATCCCGGTATCCTGGTATCCTTGTTTTCCCGTATCCCGGTATACCGGTTTCCCGGTTTCCCGGTATCCCGGTTTTCGGTATCCCGGTATCCCGGTATCCCGGTATCCCGGTATCCCAGTTCCCGGTATCCCAGTATCACGGTTTTCCCGGTATCTTGGTATCCCGGTTTCCCGGTTCCCGGTTTCCCTGTTTCCCGGTTTCCCGGTATCCCGGTCTCCCGGACTCCCGGTATCCCGATCTCCCGGTCTCCCGGTCTCCGGGTCTCCCGGTCTCCCGGTCTCCCGGTATCCCGGTATCCTGGTTTCCCGGTATCCCCGTATCCCGGTATCCCGGTATCCCGATTTCCCGGTTTCCCGGTATCCCGGTATCCCGGTATCCCGGTTTCCCGGTTTCCCGGTATCCCGGTATCCCGGTATCCCGGTTTCCCGGTATCCCGGTATCCCGGTTTCCCGGTTTCCCGGTTTCCCGGTTGCCCGGTATCCCGGTATCCCGGTTTCCCGGTATCCCGGTATCCCGGTTTCCCGGTTTCCCGGTTTCCCGGTTTCCCGGTTGCCCGGTATCACGGTATCCCGGTATCCCGGTATCCCGGTATCCCGGTATCGCGGTATCCCTGTATCCCGGTTTCCCGGTTTCCCGGTTTCCCGGTGTCCCGGTTTCCCGGTGTCCCGGTGTCCCGGTATCCCGGTTTCTCGGTTTCCCGGTATCCCGGTTTCCCGGTTTCCCGGTATCCCGGTTTCCCGGTATCCCGGTATCCCGGTATCCTTGTTTCCCGGTATCACGGTATCCCGGTATCCCGGTATCACGGTATCCCGGTATCCCGGTATCCCGGTATCCCGGTATCCCGGTAGCCCGGTATCCCGGTTTCCCGGTTTCCCGGTTTCCCGGTTTCCCGGTTTTCCCGTTTTCCCGGTATCCCGGCATCCTGGCATCCCGGCATCGCGGTATCCCGGTATCCCGGTTTCCCGGTATCCCGGTATCCCGGTATCCTGTTACCCGGTATCTCGGTATCCCGGTATCCCGGTATCCCGGTTTCCCGGTTTCCCGGTTTCCCGGTACCCCGGTTTCCCGGTTTCCCGGTATCCCCGTTTCCCGGTATCCCGGTTTCCCGGATTCCCGGTATCCCGGTATCCCGGTTTCCAGGTATCCCGGTATCCCGTTTTCCCGGTTTCCCGGTTTCCCGGTTTCCCAGTATCCCGGTATCCCGGTTTCCCGGTTTCCCGGTATCCCGGTTTCCCGGTATCCCTGTATCCCGGTTTCCCGGTATCCCGGTATCCCGGTATCCCGGTTTCCGGGTATCACGGTATCCAGGTATCACGGTATCCCGGTATCCCGGTATCCTTGTATCCCGGTATCCCGGTATCCCGGTATCCCGGTATCCAGGTTTCCCGGTTTCCCGGTTTCCCGGTTTCCCGGTGTCCTGGTGTCCCGGTATCCCGGTTTCCCGGTTTCCCGGTATCCCGGTATCCCGGTTTCCCGGTATCCCGATATCCCGGTATCCTTGGGAATCCCGGTATCCGGGTATCCCAGTATCCCGGTATCCCGGTATCCCGGTTTCCCGGTTTCCCGGTTTCCCGGTTTTCCTGTTTTCCTGGTATCCCGCCATCCCGGCATCCCGGCATCGCGGTTTCCCGGTTTACCGGTATCCTGGTATTCCGGTTTCCCGATATCCCGGTATCCCGGTATCCCGGTATCCCGGTATCACGGTATCACGGTATCCCGGTATCCCGGTATCCCGGTATCCCGGTATCCCAGTATACCGGTTTCCCGGTTTCCCGGTATCCCGCTTTCCCGGTTTCCCGGTTTCCCAGTTTCCCGGTATCACGGTATCCCGGTATCCCGGTATCCCGGTATCCCGCTATCCTGGTATTCCGGTTTCCCAGTTTCTCGGTATCCTGGTTTCCCGGTTTCCCGGTTTCCCGGTATCCCGGTATCCCGGTTTCCCGGTATCCCGGTATCCCGGCTTCCCGGTTTCCCGGTATCACGGTATCCCGGTTTCCCGGTATCCCGGTATCCCGGTTTCCCGGTTTCGCGGTTTCCCGGTTTCCCGGATTCCCGGTTTCCCGGATTCCCTTTTTCCCGGTTTCCCGCTTTCCTGGTTTCCCGGTTTCCCGGTTTCCCAGTTTTCCCGGTTTCCCGGTTTCCCAATTTTCCCGGTATCCCGGTATCCCGGCATCGCGGTTTCCCGGTATCCCGGTATCCTTGGGAATCCCGGTATCCGGGTATCCCAGTATCCCGGTATCCCGGTATCCCGGTATCCCGGTTTCACGGTATCCCGGTTTCCCGGTATCCCGGTTTCCCGGTATCCCGGTTTCCCGGTTTCCCGGTTTCCCGGTATCCCGGTATCCCGGTATCCCGGTATCCCGGTATCCCCGTTTCCCGGTCTCCCGGTTCCCGGTTTCCCGGTATCCTGGTATTCCGGTATCCCGGTTGTCAGACTTAGGTTTCTGCTATCCCGGTTTCCCGGTTTCCCGGTTTCCCGGTTTCCCGGTTTCCCGGTGTCCTGGTATCCCGGTTTCCCGGTATCCCGGTTTCCCGGTTTCCCGGTATCCCGGTATCCCGGTTTCCCGGTATCCCGGTATCCTTGTTTCCCGGTATCACGGTATCCCGGTATCCCGGTATCACGTTATCCCGGTATCCCGGTATCCCCGTAGCCCGGTATCTCGGTTTACCGGTTTCCTGGTTTCCCGGTATCCCGGTATCCCGGCTTCCCGGTTTCCTGGTTTCCCGGTATCCCGGTATCCCGGTATCCCCGCATCCCGGTTTCCCGGTTTCCCGGTTTCCCGGTATCCCGGTTTCCCGGTATCCCGGTTTCCCGGTATCCCGGTTTCCCGGTATCCCGGTATCCCGGTATCCAGGTATCCCGGTATCCCGGTATCCCGGTATCCGGGCTTCCCGGTTTCCCGGTTTCCCGGTTTCCCGGTTTCCCAGTTTCCCGGTTTCCCGGTATCCCGGTCTCCCGGTATCCCGGTATCCCGGTCTCCCGGTTTCCCGGTTTCCCGGTATCCCGGTATCCCGGTATCCTGGTATCCCGGTGTCCCGGTATCCCGGTTTCCCGGTTTCCTGGTATCCCGGTTTCCCGGTTTCTCGATTTCCCGGTTTCCCGGATTCCCGGTTTCCCGGTTTCCCGGTTTCCCGGTTTCCCGATATCCCGGTATCCCTGTTTCCCGGTATCCTATCCCGATTTCCAGGCATCCCGGTTTCCCGGTATCCTGGTATCCCGGTTTCCCGATATCCCGGTATCCCGGTATCCTGGTTTTCCCGTATCCCGGTATCCCGGTTTCCCGGTTTCCCGGTATCCCGGTTTTCGGTATCCCGGTATCCCGGTATCCCGGTTTCCCGGTATCCCGGTTTCCCGCTTTCCCGGTTTCCGCTATCCCGGTATCCCGGTATCCCGGTATCCCGGTTTCCCGGTTTCCCGGTTTCCCGGTTTCCCGGTATCCCGGTATCCCGGTTTCCCGGTATCCCGGTTTCCCGGTTTCCCGGTTTCCCGGTATCTCGGAATCCCGGTTTCCCGGTATCCCGGTATCCTGGTTTCCCTGTATCACGGTATCCCGGTATCACGGTATCCCGGTATCCCGTTTTCCCGGTATCCCGGTTTCCCGGTTTCCCGGTATCCCGGTATCCCGGTTTCCAGGTATCCCGGTATCCCGTTTTCCCGGTTTCCCGGTTTCCCGGTTTCCCGGTATCCCGGTATCCCGGTTTCCCGGTTTCCCGGTATCCCGGTTTCCCGGTTTCCCGGTATCCCTGTATCCCGGTTTCCCGGTATCCCGGTATCCCGGTATCCCGGTTTCCCGGTATCCCGGTATCCGGGCTTCCCGGTTTCCCGGTTTCCCGGTTTCCCGGTTTCCCAGTTTCCCGGTTTCCCGGTATCCCGGTATCCCGGTATCCCGGTATCCCGGTCTCCCGGTTTCCCGGTTTCCCGGTATCCCGGTATCACGGTATCCCGGTATCCCGGTATCCCGGTATCCCGGTCTCCCTGTATCCCGGTTTCCCGGTTTCCTGGTATCCCGGTTTCCCGGTTTCCCGATTTCCCGGTTTCCCGGATTCCCGGTTTCCCGGTTTCCCGGTTTCCCGATATCCCGGTATCCCTGTTTCCCGGTATCCTATCCCGATTTCCAGGCATCCCGGTTTCCCGGTATCCTGGTATCCCGGTTTCACGATATCCCGGTATCCCGGTATCCTGGTTTTCCCGTATCCCGGTATCCCGGTTTCCCGGTTTCCCGGTATCCCGGTTTTCGGTATCCCGGTATCCCGGTATCCCGGTTTCCCGGTATCCCGGTTTCCCGCTTTCCCGGTTTCCGCTATCCCGGTATCCCGGTATCCCGGTATCCTGGTTTCCCGGTTTCCCGGTTTCCCGGTTTCCCGGTATCCCGGTATCCCGGTTTCCCGGTATCCCGGTTTCCCGGTTTCCCGGTATCTCGGAATCCCGGTTTCCCGGTATCCCGGTATCCTGGTTTCCCTGTATCACGGTATCCCGGTATCACGGTATCCCGGTATCCCGGTATCCCGGTATCCCGGTATCGCGGTATCCCTGTATCCCGGTTTCCCGGTTTCCCGGTTTCCCGGTTTCCCGGTTTCCCGGTGTCCCGGTATCCCGGTTTCTCGGTTTCCCGGTATTCCGGTTTCCCGGTTTCCCGGTATCCCGGTTTCCCGGTATCACGGTATCCCGGTATCCCGGTATCACGGTATCCCGGTATCCCGGTATCCCGGTATCCCGGTATCCCGGTAGCCCGGTTTCCCGGTTTCCCGGTTTCCCGGTTTCCCGGTTTTCCCGTTTTCCCGGTATCCCGGCATCCTGGCATCGCGGTATCCCGGTATCCCGGTTTCCCGGTATCCCGGTTTCCCGGTATCCCGGTATCCCGATATCCCGGTATCACGGTATCCCGGTATCCCGGTATCCCGGTTTCCCGGTTTCCCGGTTTCCCAGTACCCCGGTTTCCCGGTTTCCCGGTATCCCGGTTTCCCGGTATCCCGGTTTCCCGGTTTCCCGGTATCCCGGTTTCCGGGTATCCCGGTATCCCGGTTTCCCGGTTTCCCGGTATCCCGGTATCCCGGTATCCCGGTTTCCCGGTTTCCCGGTATCCCCGTTTCCCGGTTTCCCGGTATCCCTGTATCCCGGTTTCCCGGTATCCCGGTATCCCGGTATCCCGGTTTCCGGGTATCACGGTATCCCGGTTTCACGGTGTCCCGGTATCCCGGTATCCCGGTATCCCGGTATCCCGGTATCCCGGTATCCCGGTTTCCCGGTTTCCCGGTTTCCCGGTTTCCCGGTGTCCTGGTATCCCGGTATCACGGTATCCCGGTTTCACGGTATCCCGTTATCCCGGTATCCCGGTATCCCGGTATCCCAGTATCCCGGAATCCTGGTTTCCTGGTATCCCGGTTTCCCGGTTTCCCGGTTTTCCGGTATCCCGGTTTCCCGGTTTCCCGGTATCCCGGTTTCCGGGTTTCCCGGTATCACGGTATCCCGGTTTCCCCGTATCCTGGTATCCCGGTATCCCGGTATCCAGGTTTCCCCGTATCCTGGTATCTCGGTATCCCAGTATCCCGGTATCCCGGTATCCCCGTATCCCGGTATCCCGGTTTCCCGGTTTCCCGGTATCCCTGTATCCCGGTTTCCCGGTTTCCCGGTATCCTGGTTTCCCGGTTTCCCGGTATCCCGGTTTCCCGGTATCCCGGTTTTCCGATATCCCGGTTTCCCGGTTTCCCGGGTTCCCAACAGTGTGCAGGTTTCTTCCATGTATCATGCCCTCCCCCCCTCGCTCCACCCCTCTCTTCCTGTTCAGCACCCTGTGGGGAGCCATGCAGACCTGCGTGCAGAGTTTCTTTCAGCACATGGAGAGCTGGCAGTACGTCCGTCCCACACCATCACATGCAGATGTATCACTCCTACCTCTCTTTCCCTCCCTCCTCCACCCTCTCCCCCTCTCTCTATAACAGTTCAGCACCCTGTGGGGTGCCATGCAAACCTGCTTCCTCATTATCCTCAACGACAACAGTGTGCAGTACTTTTTTCAGCACATGGAGAGCTGGCAATACGTCGCGGCGATGATCTTCTGGTTCTCCTTCGTCATCATCTTCTTCTTTGTGCTCTTCAACTTCCTCATCGCCATCATTGTTGATGCGTTCATGGATGTGAAGGTGAGTGAGTCAGCGCCAGTCAACGCCAGTCAATGCCAGTCAACGCCAGTCAATGGTAGTCAAACGTTAGTCAGCACAAGTCAATTGTGGTCAATGCCAGTCAACGCCAGTCAATGGTAGTCAAACGTTAGTCAGCACAAGTCAATTGTGGTCAATGCCAGTCAACGCAAGCATTGGAGTGCTCCTCAATGTTGTCACGCTGCCTGTACTATCTTCACCTTCCCTCCCTCCCTCCTTCTCGCCCGCTTCCCACTTGCTCGTTTCGGCAGGATGCAGCAGAGAGTGCATCAGCGATATACGAGGACATGTACCTCATCGTTTTGCGGTTCCTCCCCGTCCCTCTCTCCCTCTCTCCTTCCCTTCCTCCCTCTTTCCCTCCCTCTCTCCCTCCCTCCCATGCCCACTTGCTCGTTTTGTCAGGACGCAGCAGAGAGTGCATCGGCAATATACGAGGACATGTACCTCATCGTGCTGCGCTTCTTCCGCCGTGTTGCAACGCCTTATAGCGAGTACAGCCGCCTGCTGCGGCACCTCATTCGCCTGGGAGCAGTGGACACGGCCCATACGGTCATGGAGGTGAGTGTGAACGAGGGCAGTTGGCAGAGGGGAAAAGGGTGAGGGAGATGAGCTGGCAGGAGGGCGTATAGGCGTGTGTGAGACATACTTAAAGAGGCGATCGGCTCTCTCTCCTTTTGTGCCAACCTCAATCGCTTAGGAGCAGTGGACACTGCTCACACGGTCGTGGAGGTGGGTGTGAGTGAGGGCACCTGGCATGTGCTTTCTTTTGTTCAGTGAGTCGCCTCTTGTGAATCAACTGATTCGCCTGGGAGCAGTCGACACTGCCCAGACGGTCATGGGTCATGGAGGTGGGTGTGAGTGAGGGCAGCGGGCAGGAGAGTGAGTGAGGCATGTGCAGTGCTCTCTCGATTTGGCAATGGGTTCTCTGCAGTGCCCACATAATCCGCCTTTGTTTTCCTTCCTTTCTTCAGAAGAGCCTGTGACAGTCGACACAGCAGAGCCTTGCGAGGAGACGTTGCCACCGCAGGGCAAGGGAAGGCGGCCCCAACTCCTGTACTGTCATTACCTCCGGATGAATCCCCTAACTCCATGCTCTGTCCCTTTTTTCTATTGGCTTCATCTTTTCAGAAAAGCCTGTGGCAATCGGCACAGCAGAGCCTTGCTAGGAGCCTTCGGCACAGCCCGGCAAGGGAAGGGGGCAGCAAGCATGTGAGCAGTGGTGGGGGCAATGGCAACAGCAGCGGCGGCAGTGACAGTAGGGCAAGTGATAGGGGCAGCAAGAATGGCAGTATGGGCAGCAGGGAGGGCATGAAGGAATTAGTAGTGGAGGATGGTGTGGATGATAGTGGGTCAAGGAGAGGTGGGTTGGAGGATGGGCGACGAGGGGGAGCAGAAGTTGCGGAGGAGGGGAAGTTGGGGACGGAAGAGAGAGAAGCTCTGGTAAGGGTGCAGCGGCAGGGGATGATTGATGGTAAAGCGGTCATGATGAGGGTGCAAGGGCGGGGGATGTTGGGATTGGGAGGGATGGTGGATGCAGCTTCTGGCGCGCCTCATAGGCTGCAAGGGGCAGGAGCTGAAGCTTCCAGAATGGACACAATCTCTGAGGCGCCTCAACGGCTGGAAGGGGGAGGGGCTAAAGGTCGGATCAGAATGCAAGACGAGGGGATGGCAGAAGCAGAGAGAATTCAACCAGGCGTGAGTGAGAGAGACGAGGGGGGTGAGGGTCTTAGGAGTGGCACGGAGGTAGTGAGAGATGGTGGGAGTAAGTTCTCGGGAGTGTCTGCTGCCAGATCTGCTGCTGAAGGTACGGAGAGCAGCAAAGGAAGCAGCGGCAGCGGCAGCAGCACCATGGAAGCGGGTAGCAGCACCATGGAAGCGGGCAGCAGCACCATGGAAGCGGGCAGCAGCACCATGGAAGCGGGCAGCAGCACCATGGAAGCGGGCAGCAGCACCATGGAAGTGGGCAGCAGCAGCAATAGCAGCGGCGGCAGCAATAGCAGCACGTTGGGGACAAGCAGCAGCAGTGGCAGCAGAAGGGGGAGTGCGGGGGTGCGGAGCAGGGATGAGGTGCCGCACTCCAGAGGGGGGAGTGCGATGGTGTGGTCGCTCCGAAGGCGAGTAAGCTTCTGGCGGGAGGACTCACTGGAGGAGCGGCAGCGGGTGGTGGCTGTCGGGGGCAGGCACCTCAACGCCCTCTCGCTCTCTGCTATTCTGCAACGCGCGCTAGCCAGAAAGGTGTGTTGGTGGGATGGTGCGGGACGGTGGGTTGTGGATTGTCGAACGCATTACAGTAGTTCCTTCGTCAGGAAATGTACAAAACATTATAAAAAAATCACGCGCACACACACACTCACTCACTCACACACACACACTCACTCTCTCACTCACTCACTCACTCACTCACTCACTCACACACACACACTCACTCTCTCACTCACTCACTCACTCACTCACACACACACACTCACTCTCTCACTCACTCACTCACTCACTCACACACACACACACACACACACACACACACACACACACACACACACACACACACACACACACACACACACACACACACACACACACACACTTTACCAGGAGCCAGGATGGTCAATGATGGGGTGAGACCCTTATCCCCCTCTGCTCAACCCTCTGCACGTACCCCTCTGCGCCCCACCCAACCCAACAGCTGCGCTCGGTCCCTCCCCGCTACACCCACCACCTAGAATCCATCGACCCGCCAGCACTCGTCAAGATCTCTCGCTCAGGGGCAAGAAAGAGCCTGTTAGACCCACAACTCTCTTCACATCTCTCAACCCCACACAACCCCACCCCACCCCACCCAACAGCTGCGCTCTGTCCCTCCTCGCTACACCCACCACCTGGAATCCATCGACCTCCCTGCACTCGTCAAAGTCCTTCTCTCGGAGACAGGAGAGAACCTGTCCCGTTCCGACCTCATGGCCCGTGCAAGCTCAGCTGTGGCCATGTCTCGGCAAAAGCGAGACATGCTGGCATTGCAAGAGCGAATGGGAGCCCTCCAAACAGACCTGACTCAGAGGTTTGACGAGCTCGAACGTGGGATTATGGATCGGTTACCGAACCAAGGTCATGAGAAGGCGGGTCGTGAGGTTTGGACGGAGCAGGTGCGGCGAGAGGTGGATGCTGCTCGGAAGGAGGCTCGGCGGGAGGCCTGGGAGCAGGCACGACAGGAGGTTGAGGAGGCTCGGCGTGAGGCACGAGAGGCTCGGGAGGAAGCTCGGAGGGAGCGGGAAGGGTTTGGGGAGATGCTGAGGGAGTTGAAGAGGGAGATGCAACTGCTTCGGGTGGTGGGGGAGAGGAGAGAGAAGGGACGAGGGGACGAGAGAGGGGACGGGAGAGGGGAGGAGAGAGGGGAGGAGGGAGGAGGGAATGTGGAAGTGGGACCTTAACTCCTCCTATAGCTCAAAGGAGGTACAACCCTGTAGCAGGGTTTTGCTGAAGCAATTTCAGGAGTATGTGTGATGTGTGCACATGTTGTGACATAATTTCTCAGCGAGAGGTTGCTGTGCCATGTTGCTTGCTGTACCATGTACTACTGAGCACAAACTCATTTCAAGTCTATTTCACCCACGGGCACATCCTCGTTACAACATGTCCAGGAATTTTGTACATATTTCTTGCCGTGGGCTTAGTATTTCGAGCAATCCACGCCACTGCACCTCAGCAACATCTAGACAGGTAACAACTCTACACCTCTTAGCATGTCAATTCCCCACAATACCACCCCTCAGCACCGACATTTCAGGACCGGAAGCACAATATTGTCACCGAATTCAAAGTGATATGAAATCAGGTATAGCTGCAGTCCTGTCAAATCCTTGTCTAATCCGCAGACATGTTCACCCAACATTAATGGCTAAATGACATTCCAGGAATCAAAGGCCAACTAGGAGGCTTCACAGCGCTAACCAATGACGAGACGACCAGCCAAAGCAACCAGCGCTGCAGGAAAGCAATTAGAGCTGCAGCAAACGCAATTAGCGCTGCTGCAAGCAATTAGTAGCGCTGCAGGAAAGCAATTAGCCCTGCGTCAGACCAGTTAGCACTGCACCAAAGCAGACAGCCTTGCAGCAAGGCAAGGCGTCCGGCAGGCAAGCAGAGTGAATGGCCACCTCTAGACGCAGAGGTAGCCAACGCAGTTGACAAAGTTCACCACACACTGGAGACCAGCGCAGTTTAAGGCGCCTCAAAAGCCGACGCAGTTTGATGCACGTCAAAACTCTAGACGCAGAGGTAGCCAACGCAGTTGACAAAGTTCATGATACACTGCAGACCAGCGCAGCGCCAGTCGTTGGGACAGAGGACCGGCGAGGCGGAGCCGCACACGGTGGCTGCACACACACACACAGGCGCAGGTGGGCCACAAGGAGGGAGAGAGAAGAGAGGGGGAGGGAGAGAGAGAGAGAGAGAGAGAGAGAGAGAGAGAGAGAGAGAGAGAGAGAGAGAGAGAGAGAGAGAGAGAGTAAGAAACCGAAGGCAGTACTGAGATGGCAGCGTTAGTCGGTGCCACACACAATGTCTGCACGCCCACACACAGGCACAGGTGGGCAGGTGGGCAGGGCACAAGGAGACAGTGAGAGGGAGGAGACAGTGCGTTGCAACAGAAGGAAAGGAAGTGCTGACATGACAACAGGACCAGCCTCAGGTGCACCAGCGTCAGCACCATCTCAGCTCCCCCCTCCTCCCCGGCCTGTCTCTCTGAGCACCCCGCATTTACTGACGCAAGTAAAGGGCAGCGTGGCAGTACCGACAGCATTAGGCGTGCCAGCAGCAAAGGACACGGAAGCGTTTTTTTCGGTTTTTGAGATGACTCAAAAGTAGGCACTTACTGACGCAAGTAAAGGGCAGCGTGGGAGCGCCGACAGCATTGGGCGTGCCGGCAGCAAAGGGCGCGGAGGCGTTGACGGTGCAGACGCCGCGGCCGTAGCACAGCATGCCCTGCCCCGTGCTGGCCTGGCAGAAATTGCACCCGGACGTGCGCTGCGCCGTGCCCTTGGTGGCGCACGTGGCGGCGCTCTGGAAGCAGTTGCTGTTGGCGCCGCATGACGTGGCAGTGTTGGCCGGGAAGGAGCCTGAGAGGAAGTTAAAGCCCACGTCGAGGTCTTTGATTGCTGCTGACACCGGCGGCACACGGTATGTGAGGTAGTTGTAGGACAGGCCACTGGTGCGAGCAGGATGAGAGGGGAGTCGGGTGGGAATGAGGGGAGGGAGAGAGGATGAAGGTTGGAGGAGAAAGGATTGATAGAGGCGCAGATATGCTGAGCTATTTTAATGGCTTGAGACTTTATGCATAAATGACCCGTTTGGTTGAAACCAGGTAAGAAAAAGAAGCAGGGAAGCGAAGCGCAATAGGGGGGTGGTGGTAGGAGAGGGACTGACAGGCGTGTGAGCTTGGGCATGCCGATGACTGCAGGGGGCAGACTGCCAAAGAACCAGTTGAAGTCCAGTAGGCTGCAGGAGACACATGCACATCCAAAACCGATGCCATGCCGGGGGGGAGGGGGGGGGGGGGAGGGGGGGGGGGGGGGGGGGGGGTGGGAAAAAGAAATGCCATGAATAACACACGAGAGCATCTGAGTAAAACTTCCATACACACTCGGTTCCTTTGAGAAAGAACACACACAATAGAAACCGGAAAAAAAAGTCGCGGCTTTGAGCCGGCTCAGAAGGACATGGGCAGTGGGGATATGGCAGGAAGACACGATGCGGTGTGGGGGTAAGTTGGCGCAACAAGTGGCGCTGTGGACCGAGCGGTGACCCGCGGTAAGCCGAGTAGAGGTAGAACGACCAATGCACAGCAATGAGCCTCCCTGCAGGGCCAGGAGGGGACTCACAGCACTGCGAGGTTGGGCAGCGCAGGAATCCTGCTGGAGAACTCATCCAGACGTGCCCTGAAGAGGTTCGACTTGAGCGAACTAGAGCATGCATGCGGTGGCACACAGTGGGCAGGGGTTGGGGGAGGAATTGGGGGAAGTGAGCGGAGCAGCGAGGCTGGCTTTTGAGGCCCCTCAAGAGGAATTCTGCAGGGGAACTCGTCCAGGGGAGTTTTGAAGAAGTTGGACTTCTGCAGCAATCACACACAGTGGCACACGCAGCAAGGAGGGGAGAAGGGAGAGAAGGCGGAAAGGAAGAGAGGAATAGGAAGGTGTTTGAGAGTAGAGTTGCGTTTTGATGAGAATCTGTGGATGGCCAGAACGGAGGAGACAAGTGAGGTGACTTTTGAGTCGACTCAAAAGTCACCTCGTTTTGATGAGAATCTGTGGATGGCCAGAACGGAGGAGACAAGTGGGGTGACTTTTGAGTCGACTCAAAAGTCACCTCGTTTTGATGAGAATCTGTGAATGTGAGTGCTTACATGAATGTGAGTGCCGTGAGCTTGGTGATGTCAGCATGCAGAATGCCAAACAGCTTCTGATTGTCCAGGGTGCTGTATATGGGGAGGAGGGGGTGGTGGAGGGGAGGACGTGGGAAGGTGGGAGCAAGTGGAGAGAGTGAAGGAAAAGTGAGCAATGGTGGGAGCAGCATGGGGAGACTGATCTAGGGGAACGGACAGTAATGAGGCGCCTAAAAATCACAATTAAACGCCTCGAGAACGCTTCATGCTCACATCTTGACGGGGTTGCCGAGGGAGTCACACTCAACGCCAGTGAAGCCACCACCGCCCGCGCTGCCAACAGCAGTGCAGGTGGAGGAGGCTGCCCAATTGGTGTACGTCACTCCCAGCGCCGTCTTGATGTTCATCAGTGCCGATGCTGGTGGCGGGGGCGGTGGGGGGGGTGGGGGTTGGGGTGCATGGAGGGAAAGGGGCATGTGGCAGCAGCGGTGAGAGGCATGGGCATGCACACAGGCAGCAGTGCAGGAGGATGAAGGCGCCCAGCTGGTGTACGTCACTCCCGGCGCCGTCTTGATGTTCATCAGTGCCGATGCTGGTGGCGGGGCGCAGTGGAGCACATGGGTAGGTGTGATGAGAGGCATTGGCAAGCACATGAGAGGCATGGGCAAGCACATGGGCAAGCACATGAGAGGCATGGGCAAGCACATGAGAGGCATGGGCAAGCACATGGAGTGGGGAAGCATGAGAGATGATGCACAGGCATGCGCATGGGCGCCAGCAGCAGCAGTGAGACGCATGGGCAAGCACACGGGCAGCAGTGGTGAATCGCTTGGACTTTGGACAGCAGGTGCACGGTGGCAGCAGCAGCATGAGGCACAGCCACAGACGTACCTGCAGTGGCGTCGGTGGTGACGGGTGGAACAGGCGGGCATGTGAGCGGCAGCACAGGAGTGCTGGTCGTTGGGAAGGAAGTTGCAGCCTTCACAGCTGCCGGGTCCGGCTGGCAGGCCACAATCCCACCGCACAGCGTGCCCGTTCCATCCGCGCTGTTACAAATGGCACAGGACGGCCGCTGCGTGATGCCCTGGTTGTTGTTGTTCTTGCACGGCGTGGGGTCGATGAAGCAGTTGGCCCGCGCCGTGCAGAAGTACCAGTTGGCAGTGGTTGGGAATTTGCCGGTGAACCAATTGTTCTCCAGATCCAGCACCTGCAGGGTTGATGTTCCCAGCACCGGCACCGACCCTGTCAGGTAGTTCCACCCCACGCTCCTGCTCGCACACGCACACACACACACGCACACACAGATTTTTAAGATAGCTGAAAAACCTGCAGAGCTGTGTCCAGCACTGGCACCGACCGGGTCTAGCAGTTCAACCCCACGCTCCTGCATTCACCGAATGCACACACACGCATGCAGCATGGGGGGACGGAGTGGGAGAGGGGTGCAAAAGAGCCAGCTGGCGAGTTAAAGTAATTCTACTCCCAACTCCAAATCCCAGCACCGGCAGCGACCCTGTCAGGTAGTTCCACCCCACGCTCCTGCTCGCACCACATGTGCGCACACGCCACACACACGCGTGCACACACGCGCACGCGCAGCACGTGGGGACGGGGTGGGATATGGGTGGGTGTGGTTTATGGTGCATCCCATCCCACAGCAAGGCAGAACAGAGGGCATGCAGAGGGGAGAGCGAGTGCAGGGAATTTGGACAGGGTGGTTGCGGGGGAGAGGTTGAGGGCGCTCACAGCATCAAAGGAAAGATGGAATCTGGGCAGGGCGGTTGAGTGGGGGGAGGTGGAGGGTACTCACAGCATGTAGAGGATCTTGATGGCGGAGATGGTGGAGGGGAGATTTAGGGGGCTCATAGCATGTGAGACAAGCTGGTGTGACTTTTGAGAAATTTCGAAAGACACGGTGCTTGTGGGGGGAGGGTCTGAGGTGAAGTGGAGGGTACTCACAGCATGTATAGGCCCTTGATGGAGGAGATGGTGGAGGGGAGGGAGCCCGAGAAGAAGTTGTAACTCATCACCCTGCACCACGACACACAGGAGGTGGGTGGGGAGGGAGGGGATTTCTGAGGCGCCTCAAAATTCAACTCAATGTAACTCATCACCCTGCGCCGCGGCTCGCAGGAGGTGGGTGGGGAGGGAGGGAGGGGATTTCTGAGGCGCCTCAAAACTCAACTCAATGTAACTCATCACCCTGCGCCGCGGCTCGCAGGAGGTGGGTGGGGAGGGAGGGAGGGGATTTCTGAGGCGCCTCAAAATTCAACTCAATGTAACTCATCACCCTGCGCCGCGGCTCGCAGGAGGTGAGTGGGGAGGGAGGGAGGGGATTTCTGAGGCGCCTCAAAAGTCAACTCAATGTAACTCATCACCCTGCGCCGCAGCTCGCAGGAGGTGGGGAGGGAGGGAGGGGGAGAGAGGGGGGATGCGGCATATTACGGACGAGCAGAGACAGGCGGGACGAGGGCATGGAGAACAGCGAAGAACAAGGATTGCAGGAGCGAGCGGGAGAAGAGAGAACGGGGGCAGGGTGGAGCGCGTACAGGTATTTCAGCGCGGTGAGGCCGGTGAGCGGCGCGATGAAGGGGTCCAGCCGGCCCGACAGGAAGTTGCTCGACATGTCCCTGTAGGGGGACAGCAGGGAAGGGGGCGGTTTGGAAGTGGGAAATGACTTTTTAGTTGGATGAAAACCAGTGAGATTAAAGGGTCCAATGGGCCCGACAAAAAGTTGCCTGAATTGTCCCTGCAGAGGGCACGGAGTGACAGGCAGGAAGTTGCTTGACGGGAATGAGTGGCGGAGATGAGCTGCGGGCAGGTATACGCGGCAGGAGGGAGCGAGCGGCACTGACAGGGCAGTGAGGGGGGGCTGTGAGCTGAATGTTATTCGACTAAAGCATCGTCTCCTTGCTGACAGGGCGGTGAGGGCGGTGAGCTTGGAGATGTCGGGGTGCATGGTGCCGCGCATGAAGCGCTGCTTTGAAAAGTTTCTTTTGAGAATTCTTTACTGAGAACTCTGAAAAGTGACTCAATTATAGACGATGGGAGCAGGCGAGAGGGCGCTGACACGACAGTGAGGGCTGGAAACGTGGAAACGGCGGGGTGCATGGTGCCACCATGGTAGAAAAAACGGTTCGAGCCGCAGCAAGCCGTGGGTCTCCGCAAAAACCTCATCTAGAGAATAATGGGTGCACTGACAGGGCGGTGAGACCGGTGAACTTGGAGATGTCGGAGTGCATGGTGCCACGCATGGTAGATACAAGGGTTTGGTTCGGACCCCTGCAAGCCATGGGTCTCCATAAGAGTCTCAATTAATTAGTAATGGGTGGGTGGACTGACAAGGCGGAGAGGGGACTGACAGGGCGGTGAGGGCGGTGAACTTGGAGATGTCGGGGTGCATGGTGCCACGCAGGAAGCGCTGCTTGAGGAAGATGTCGACCACGCCGCCCTGGATGTTGCAGTTGACCGCCGACATGTCCTGCGGGCCCCTGTAGATGCCTGTCACCGTGCACAGCGTCTGCACGCCCCACCCTTGGTGCGGCACTCCCAGCGCTGTTTTCAGGTTTGTCAGGATTGGCACTGCGGGGAGTGGGGGCGCAAGGAAGCGCGCAGGGGGATCCAGGGGGGTGAAGAGGCCGAGAGGGAGAGTGGGTGAGCGGGAGCGGAACGCAGAGGTGGCAGAGTGCATGGCACATGGGAGAGAGAGGAGGGTTTGTGAGCAGCAGAGCAAGCAGAGGGAGGAGGCAAAAGGAGGAGGCAGAGGGAGGAGGCAGAGGGACTCACAGGCAGCAGAGCAGGCTAAAGGAGCAGGGCAAGGGAGCAGGGTGAAGGAGGGGGAAGAGCAACGCACGGGCAGCAGGGTCGACGCGAACGCCAGTGCACATGAGTGGCAGCACGGCAGCAGAAGCACTGTTGGGCGTCTTTGTCGGCAGCACCAGGGTAGTATTCGGCGCGCACACTCCCCCACCGCACAGCAGCGTGGAGGCGTTGGCGTAGCCGCAGATGGCGCAAGCGGCAGCAGCACGCTGCACGGAGGAGCCCGAGGAGACACACTTGGAGGCGTCGAGCAGGCAGTTGTTGCGCGCGTCACACATGGTGGTGGAGGACGCCGGGAAGGAGCCCGCCAGGAAGTTGGACGCCACGTTTATGGTCTTGAGGGCCGCTGCTGGGACGCCTGTGATGGTGCCGGTGAGGTAGTTGAACTGTAGGTTGCTGTAGGTGGGAGAGCAGGGGGAAGGGTGGTGGAGGGTGGGTGAGAGAGGAGAGGATGATGAGTGGCATGTCATTGGTGGCACTGGCATCCGTGGTGTTGCCTGTGAGGTTGTTGTCATGCGAGTTGCTGATGCAGGTGGGACAGCAGGAGGAAGGGGGGCGAGCGATGAAGGAGAAGAGAAAGTGGCAAATGGCACGTATGAGGAGGTTGAGTTGCAGGTTGGTTGCTACAGGTGGGACGGGGGGAAGGGTGATTGAGTTCAATGGAGGAGACGGAAAGTGGCGAGCGGCGCGTGTGAGCAGCGCTAGGAGAGGGTGGGGTGTGGGTTGTGGGGAATAGGTGAGAGGCTGCCTGGAGCAAGGAGGAGTGAGCAGAGAGCAGGCCTTAACGAAAGATTCCTACCCGTGCGCTATACATGACTGTGTGTGAGGAGAGTGCACCTGCGCATGCGACTTTTGAGGCGCCTCAAAAGGAGTGAGCAGAGAGCAGGGCTTAATGAAAGATTCCTATCAGTGCACGATACATGACTGTGTGTGAGGTGAGTGCACCTGCGCATGCGTGCGTGTGCGTGTGTGGGCATGAGTGAGTGTGCCACTTACAGCGTTGTGAGGGTTGAGAGCGTGAGCAGGTAGGATGGCAGAGGGCCGGCGAACCAGTTGTAGTTGAGAGCGCTGTTGGGGAGGGGTGGAGAGGGGTAGAGAGTGGTGAAGGAGTGAGGGCTGCAGTGAGGGGTGGGGAAGGTGGAGAAATGACTGGGGAAGGTGGCGAGGTGCCAGGGGATGGATGGAAACGCGAGCATAAGGAGAACCGGGCAGGGCATGGCAGGGCAGGGAGGGCAGGGTGCGGCCCGGCAGGAATGGCAGGGCAAGGAATGAGAGGGCAGGGCACTGACAGGTGCTTGAGTGCCTTGAGAGTGGTCAGCACCGTGGCCCACTCGCCCAGGCGTGCCTCCAGCAGGTTGGACGCCATGTTGCTGCCGGGGGTACGGAGGAGGGGAAAGGGGTTTATGGGGGCAAGACACGAGGGTGAGGGAAGTTTTGCGTTGACTCAAGACAGCGACGTGCCCCACTCGCCCAGCCGTGCCTCCAGCAGGTTAGACGCCATGTTGCTGTTGGGGGTATGGAGGAGGGGAAAGGGTGTTTCAGGGGGGTTTCCAGGCAGCACAACACGAGAGTGAAGGAGAGGAGGATGGGTGCGCATGGAAATGGCACTTGCATGAGCAAGCATGGAAATGGCACTTGCATGAGCAAGCATGGAAATGGCACTTGCATGAGCAAGCATGGAAATGGCACTTGCATGAGCAAGCATGGAAATGGCACTTGCATGAGCAAGCATGGAAATGGCACTTGCATGAGCAAGCATGGAAATGGCACTTGCATGAGCAAGCATGGAAATGGCACTTGCATGAGCAAGCATGGAAATGGCACTTGCATGAGCAAGCATGGAAATGGCACTTGCATGAGCAAGCATGGAAATGGCACTTGCATGAGCAAGCATGGAAATGGCACTTGCATGAGCAAGCATGGAAATGGCACTTGCATGAGCAAGCATGGAAATGGCACTTGCATGAGCAAGCATGGAAATGGCACTTGCATGAGCAAGCATGGAAATGGCACTTGCATGAGCAAGCATGGAAATGGCACTTGCATGAGCAAGCATGGAAATGGCACTTGCATGAGCAAGCATGGAAATGGCACTTGCATGAGCAAGCATGGAAATGGCACTTGCATGAGCAAGCATGGAAATGGCACTTGCATGAGCAAGCATGGAAATGGCACTTGCATGAGCAAGCATGGAAATGGCACTTGCATGAGCAAGCATGGAAATGGCACTTGCATGAGCAAGCATGGAAATGGCACTTGCATGAGCAAGCATGGAAATGGCACTTGCATGAGCAAGCATGGAAATGGCACTTGCATGAGCAAGCATGGAAATGGCACTTGCATGAGCAAGCATGGAAATGGCACTTGCATGAGCAAGCATGGAAATGGCACTTGCATGAGCAAGCATGGAAATGGCACTTGCATGAGCAAGCATGGAAATGGCACTTGCATGAGCAAGCATGGAAATGGCACTTGCATGAGCAAGCATGGAAATGGCACTTGCATGAGCAAGCATGGAAATGGCACTTGCATGAGCAAGCATGGAAATGGCACTTGCATGAGCAAGCATGGAAATGGCACTTGCATGAGCAAGCATGGAGCACTTTGCAGGAAGAGCGAACGAGGGGTTGCAGAGTCATGTTGCATGGGTCCCAACCCAAGTGAGGTGCACGTGCAGAAGCGATTGCAGGGGGAGAGGCACTCACATGCGGGTGAGGGCAGTGAGCTTGGACACGTCAGCAGGCAGATCTCCTCGCAGTCCCATGTTGGGTAGCTCCCTGGGGTGACGTCACCATGCCACCGTGCCATCATGCCACCATAAAAACACAGGAATGAGTCAGCAGATCAAAGGCGCAAAAGCAGTCTAGGGAGCAAAACGGAAGGGAGTGCCATCTGCAATCTATGCAGAGAATACACAGGGACACACGTGGCAGGCACATGATGCAGGAGGTGCGGCACACACAAGGAGACGACTTGGCCAGTGGTGTCACAGGCCACCCCCGCCCAGCTGCTGGGCATGAATTGTGAGACGTCTCAACTAAATTAACATGGGCAATTAGTTGAATTGCTAAATTGTGAATTCACAATTTAGCATGCCTCAGCATGGGCAAGGGCATGCAGGGCGAGCGGCACTGACAGGGTGAGGACTTTGCCGGTGGTGTCACAGCCAACGCCCGCCCAGCTGCCCGGCATGGGCGGGTTACCCGCGATGTCGCACGGCGAGTCCACCAGCCAGCTCGTCTGCGTCACTCCCAGCGCCACCCTCAGCACCAGCAGCGCTTGCGCTGCCATTGCACGGACAAAAGAGGGGAAGAAGAGGGGGTTGAGGGGAAGAAGAGGGGGTTGAGGGGAAGAAGAGGGGGTTGAGGGGAAGAAGAGGGGGTTGAGGGGAAGAAGAGGGGGTTGAGGGGAAGAAGAGGGGGTTGAGGGGAAGAAGAGGGGGTTGAGGGGAAGAAGAGGGGGTTGATGGGAAGAAGAGGGGGTTGAGGGGAAGAAGAGGGGGTTGAGGGGAAGAAGAGGGGGTTGAGGGGAAGAAGAGGGGGTTGAGGCGAGGCGAGGCAACAGGGAGGGCAGTGAGGGGAGAGGAAGACAAGAAGCACGATGAGTGTCGCATATCAGTGCATGTGCGTGCATATGAGCGCATGTGTGTGCATGAGTGCACATGTGTGTGCATAAGAGTGCAAGTGTCTGCCTCTAGCTGCATATGGAACGTGCAGGCAGGCAGGCAGGGTGGGTGGGCTCACCAGCAGTGGCGTCAATGATGGCGGGTCCACAGTAGAACGGCTGCACGACCGCCGTGAGGCTGTTCACCGTGCCAGCCGCCAGAACACTCGTGGCGTTGAGAATACAGGGAGTGCATGTGACGCAGAGATGTGGGTGTGCACTCACCAGCAGTGGCATCGATGATAGCAGGTCCACAATAGAACGGCTGCACGACCGCCGTGAGGCTGTTCACCGTGCCAGCCGCCAGAACACTCGTGGCGTTGAGAATACAGGGAGTGCATGTGACGCAGAGATGTGGGTGTGCACTCACCAGCAGTGGCATCGATGATAGCAGGTCCACAATAGAACGGCTGCACGACCGCCGTGAGGCTGTTCACCGTGCCAGCCGCCAGAACATTTGTGGCATTGAGAACGCACGGAGCTCCGCTGCAGAGAGGCGGAGCGGCGTTGGTGGTGGCGCAGATGTTGCAGCCTGAGGTGCGCTGAGCAACGCCGTAGGCGTTGTAGCAGGAGCCGAGGTTTGAGAAGCAGTTGCTGCGGATGTCGCAGAACTGGAAGGCCTGGTTGGGGAAGGCGCCAGCGAGGAAGTTGTGGTTGACGGCCAGGTACTTGAGCTTGGTGGGCACGGCTGGCAGCGTGCCCGTCAGGTAGTTGGCGCTCAGCCGGCTGTATTGGGGGGGAGCAGGGGTGAAGGGTGGCATGTGATTGGATGTGCGTGCGGATGGGTGGAAAAAACAGACATGGATATTCGGATGGAATAAGGGAGAGAGCGAGTTGGCGCTCAGGCGGCCGCACGGGGGGTTTTCGGGGAGGAGGGGAGCGGGGAAGAGTGGTGGACAGGTTCTGAGTCGACTTAAAACTGGGAGGGGAGGTGGAAAGGTGGTGCCTTGTGAGTGAAAGAGTTTTGAGACGTCTCAGAAGTTGTGGCTGACGGCCAGGTGCTTGAGCTTGAGCTGGTTAGCCATAGCTTGAGCTTGAGGCGCACACATGCAGCTCGGGTAGCCATAGCTTGAGCTTGAGGCGCACACATGCAGCTCGGGTAGCCATAGCTTGAGCTTGAGGCGCACACATGCAGCTCGGGTAGCCATACCTTGGTGTTCCAACACATGAGGATCACATGGTGTGATACTGACATTTCTGTGAGTGATGCCATGTTGAAGAGAGTGGAGGGCACGCTGTCGTAGAGGTAGTTGAAGTTGAGGTTGCTGGCGGGCGAGAGGGGGACGCACATGCAGAGAGGCGCACACATGTGGGGGGGCCACACACACATGGAGAGGAGGACGCGTGAGCAAAGAGAGGGGAAGGTAGTGCTATAAAAGGTTGGCAAAGTGAGGGGAAGGTGGGCGGATGGTGGGCGGCATGTGAGCGGATGGTGGGAGGCATGTGAGATGAGGGTGGAAGGCATGTGAGATGAGGGTGGAAGGCATGTGAGATGTGGGTGGAAGGCATGTGAGATGAGGGTGGAAGGGGAGGAGAGGGGCGAGGGGACGCACAGGGTGACAATGGCGGTGAGCGGCGTGATGTTGGAGATGAAGGTGGATAGACGGCCGTACAGCAGATTGTAGCCCAGATGCCTGCCCACAGGGAAGGAAGGGGAGGGTGGAGGGGGGGCGGGGGGGAAGGAGCATCGGGGGGGATGAGCAAGCACTTGGGAGAGGGGAGGGAGGGGGGGAGTGAATAGGTGGCGGGCTGGCGAGCATGGGAGAATGGGGGAGAGCAGAACTAACGGC
Organism: Closterium sp. Naga37s-1; assembly: GCA_947471745.1. Taxonomy (NCBI): domain Eukaryota; kingdom Viridiplantae; phylum Streptophyta; class Zygnematophyceae; order Desmidiales; family Closteriaceae; genus Closterium; species Closterium sp. Naga37s-1. Next base: position 77,054 of record CANJKZ010000881.1, read on the forward strand.
TGGGTATGAGGCCATGCGCATACAGGTGGGTGATGCGCATACAGGTGGGTGATGCGCATACAGGTGGGTGATGCGCATACAGGTGGGTGATGCGCATACAGGTGGGTGATGCGCATACAGGTGGGTGATGCGCATACAGGTGGGTGATGCGCATACAGGTGGGTGATGCGCATACAGGTGGGTGATGCACATACAGGTGGGTGATGCACATACAGGTGGGTGATGCACATACAGGTGGGTGATGCACATACAGGTGGGTGATGCACATACAGGTGGGTGATGCACATACAGATAGGTGAGACTGGTGAGTTTGGTCATGTCTGCATGGATGGTGCCTCGAAGCTTCTGGTTGTCCAGAATGCTGCCACGGCCACATGCACACAGCGGGTGGGGCGAGTGGAGGTGTATGAGTGGCATGAGAGGCGAAGCTCCTGGGAAGGAGAGACATACAGAGAGCCAAACAAATGTGTTTCTTCCTTCCACTCCTCATCATGTCCTCGTAACTTGACATTCACTTTCCGTTTGCTTCTGGCCGCGTTCGTCTTACTTGCCAAGATTCACATGTTAAAAAAAAAAACGTTTCAAGCGGGTGAGGACAGAGAGAGGAGAGCGAGACGGAGGGAGGGTGAGGCTCACAGGGAGACGACGGCGCCGCTGCCGCTGCACCAGACGCCCGGCCAGGACTTGGGTGCAGGGCTCTGCCCCAGGATGCTGCAGCCGCTGCTGGCACTCCAGTCCGTGTGTGTCACTCCCAGCGCCGCCCCTATGTTCACCAGCGCCGCCGCTGCTCACAGGGCGAAGGCAGAGGAGTGAGGGGGGGCAGCACGCACAGAAGAAAGGAAGCAAGACATTGGTGAGAATCTGTGCGTCCCTCCCAGCGCCGCCCCTATGTTCACCAGCGCCGCCCCTATGTTCACCAGCGCCGCCCCTATGTTCACCAGCGCCGCCCCTATGTTCACCAGCGCCGCCCCTATGTTCACCAGCGCCGCCCCTATGTTCACCAGCGGACACATGCAGGAGGAGCGGGAGTGGGGGGGTGGAGATGGTGGGGGGGGGCAGCGTGAGGAGAAACGGGTGAGCAAGTGTGCATGCACGCCCACGCACTCCCATACGTACATACACATCTGAGTAGCAGGTAAGGCAGCAGGCAGCATGGCGCACTGCAGGCGCAAGAGTGGGCCGGTGCAAGGCATGGCAGCGCTGTGCGGTGCAGTGGGCACGGCATGGGCAGGGGAGCACTCACAGCTCGTGGCATCGAGGGGCAAGGAAGGGCACTTGAGGGCGAGGGTGGGAGCGGAGGCGCTGTTGGGTACTTTGGACGTCACATACGCCGAGGGGTCGGGCGTGCACACCGCCCCGCCACACAGTGGCAGCTGCCCGTTGCTGGACCCACACACGTTGCAGCCCGCGCCCCTCTGCACGGTCCCGTCAAGGTTCAGGCACGCGGTGGCGTTGACGAAGCAGTTGCTGCGGGCTGTGCAGTAGGCGAGAGAGGCGACGGGGAAGGAGCCTGAGAGGAAGTTGAACTCTGTGTCGAGCGCCTTGAGTGATGCCCCTGGCTTGGGCAGTGTGCCTGTGAGGTAGTTGTAGCTCACCACACTGGGGTTTGGGGGAAGAGTTGCACGCACGCACCAACGCAGGCGAAGCATCGGCTGTGTGTTAGGAACGGGTGGGTGGAGGGGAGCTTGAAGCGACGTGAAGGAGTGAGAGCGATGGGGCAGTGGGTTAGGTGGGGAAAGGATGTTGAGTGGAGGAGGGTGTGGGGGGCGGTGCGGGCTTACGGAATGGAGAGGGCCGTTTAGAGACACCTCAAAACTGGAGGGTGTGGGGTGCAGGCTTACAGAATGGAGAGGGCTGGCATGTTGACGAGCGTGGTGGGGACGGTGCCATAGAACCAGTTGAAGTTGATGTGGCTGGTGGGGGGTTGGGGAGGAGGGGGGACGGGGAGGACGAGGGAGCACGCACACAGACATACACATAATTGAACCAGCTGAGGCACAAACGAGGGACAGTGCCATAGAACATGCACACACACATGCACACATACATGTGGACGGGTGGAACGGGTGGAACGGGTGGAACAATGTTTTGAGAACGGGTGGACAGCAGAAAGCCGAAGTAAACAAGCACAAGAGCAGAAAGAGCAGAAAGAGCAGAAAGAGCAGAAAGAGCAGAAAGAGCAGTAAGAGCAGAGAGAGCAGAAAGAGCAGAAAGAGCAGTAAGAGCAGAGAGGTGCGAAGAGGCAACTAGAGAGGGTGGGGGGAGGCAAGGGGGGGAATGGGCATGGAGGGGCGGAGGCGTGGTGGCACTGACAGCTCCTTGAGGCTGGCGGTGGGCGTGATGGGCACGATGTAGGAGTCAAGGCGGCTGAAGAAGAGGTTGGACGACAGCCGCCTGCATGCATGGTTGGGGGGTTGATGCAGGGGGGTTATAAAGGGTAGGGGGGTTATAAGGGGTGGAAGGAGGAGAGCGTGGGGGGAGGGGCGTGATGGGCACGATGTAGGAGTCGAGGCGGCTAATGAAGAGGTTGGACGACAGCCGCCTGCACACAGGACCAGGGGGGTGGCGGAGGGGCGTGGGGGAGGGGCGTGGGGGAGGGACGTGGAAGAAGGGCGCGAGAGAGAGGGCGGGCTTGTGTTGCCGTGTTGAGGCTGAGACGCTGACAAGTGGCTACAGCGAGCAGCACAGCTGGTGGCATCGGACGTGGGCACGACAAGGCAGTCCTCACACAATGACCACACGGCTCACTGCGAGTTGATGGATGGCTTACTGCAACGTAAGGGGCGGCTTACAGCGAGGTGAGGGTGGAGAGCTTGCTGATGTCGGAGTGCACGGTGCCACTCAACAGCTGGCTCCTCAGGTCCCTGCTCACCGGGTTTCAGGCAGCAACAGGGGGCACACGGAGCAGCAGCAGAAGCACACAGGGGCAGGGAGAGAGGTGAGTGAAAGGCAGCCGGAGAAGCGCCAGCGGTGCACAGGCACGGTGGGGTAACATAGGGAGAGGGAGGGCAGCAGAAGCGGCGGCACTCACAGGCTGACGACTTGGCCGAGCGGAGAGCAGCGCACGCCGGTCCAAGAGCCAGCAATGGGCGTCTGGCCCTGGATGGTGCACGACCCCACCGCCTTCCAGTCGTACAGCAGCCCTGACCCCCTCCCTTGCAGGGACCGGCGCTTGGGCCCCTTCTTGGGCTTGGTGGAGGTGGCCTTGGGGGCGGCGAGTGTGGAGGCGGTCCAATCAGAGAAGGTGGCGCCCAGCGTGGTCTTGAGCGCCAGCAGGATGTTGCCCTGCGTGGCGTCCAGTGGCACGCCGACGCAGAACCGCGGCAGCACCGCCGCCGTCGCGCTGTTGGGGGTGCTGGTGCTGAGAGGCGCAGCTGTGTCGGGTGCACACGTGCCGCCGCCGCACACGGTGCCTGAGCCGTCTGCGGTGTCGCAGACGGCGCAGGCGGCGGCGGCGCGCTGCACGGTGCCGAGCGTGGTGCAGGCGCCGATGCTGGCGAGGCAGTTGCTGGTGGCGGAGCAGGAGGAGAAGCCGGTTCCAGGGAAGGTGCCCGACAGCCAGTTGCCGTCCAGCGCTATGGCCTTGAGTGCCGCGCCAGGAGCGGGAATGGAACCGTACAGGTAGTTGTAGCTCGCACCACTGCAGGTGGGGGGTGGGGTGGGGGGAAGGGGGAGGGAGGGTGGGCAAGGAGGAGTTAGTGTGGAAGCACGTGAGGAGAGAACATGAGGCTTCAGTGAAGGGCAGGCACGGTGTGTTAGAGAGCCGAAGAGCAGGGGCGGAAAGGCGGTGGTGTGATAGGGAACGAGGGGAGCAGGGCGTCTACGTGCAAGAGACTCAATGTACTTGGGAGCAGCGGGACGTGAGTGCCATTTGGGGCTAGCACTGGGTTAGAAACTCGCAAGGAAAGCAGTCCTGAGGAGGGAACTGTCCCATCCCAAGGCAGGGAGAGGTGGGATCTACAAGGCAGAGAGGGTGGTGAAGGTGACGAGCGCGGACGATTTTGAGGCGCCTCAAAAGTTGAATTTTGAGGCGCCTCAAAATTCAACACAAGGCGGAGAGGGTGGTGATGGTGATGAGCGCGGACGATTCTTAGTTACTCAATATCTGTGTTGTTTAAAAAAGTTGACGTCCCATCCCAAAGCAAGGACCGGTGAGACTCACAAGGTGGAGAGGGTCGCGATGGTGACTAGGGTGGACGGGATGGGCCCTGTGAACCAGTTGAAGTCAAAGTAGCTGCAGGGGGCGAAGGGGGAGACGCCAAGGGATGCAAGGAGGGGAGGAGAGAGTGTAGGTAAGGTAGGGCGTCAAGGGCGGGAAGCATGCGGAGGTTGACGCTATACGGAGATGACACGAAGGGGATGGGGTGGCAGGAACGCTTGAGGCAAGGGCATGCAGTGCGGTGCGGCGCGGTGCAGTGCGGTGGTGCCATTCCATGCAGGCGGCACTCACGCTTCCTTGAGCGCCGTGAGCGCCTTGAAGTTGGTCGTGAAGACGTCCAGACGGCCCTCCAGCAGGTTGGAGCGCAGATTACTGCGAGGGGAGAGAAGCCAGGGCGCATGCAAGCACAGGGGGGTGAGGATTCAACGATGGCAGCAGAGACAAGGACAAGGGCAAGGGCAAGCACAAGCGAAGACTTCCAGACAACTCTCCAGCAAGTTGGAGCACAGATTGCTGCGCGGGAGCTGGGCGCATGCAAGCACAGAGGTGATAGATGAACGGAGCGGGATGAACGAAAGTTGGCACCAATTTTGAGACGTCTCAAACCTCACATGTAAACAGAGGTGATAGATGAACAGTGCAGGATGAACGAAAGTTGGCACCGAAGCGCGCGCACACTCAAGGTCAAGCGCAAGAGTACAAGCGAAATTACTCTGAGCAGGCAGTTGGGCGGCACACATCTGCGTGAGCTGATCACATGCACATGCAGCTGCTTACATGTAAGTGAGAGCGGTGAGCTTGGAGATGTCCGCATGCATGGTCCCTTGGAGCTTCTGCTGCGCCAGATTGCTGTATGTTGCCAATGGTCATGCATACACACATGGAAAGGACACCCACAAGGACACATGTGAAACGTGAGTCTCGCAGACAAGTGTTTCAGCAGTTCTAAGCAGTCACCAAAGCACGAAGAGAGGCGCGTCAAGGTGAGTGCAGTGAGGTACTCACAGCGAGATGACTTTGCCCCAACCCAAGAGGCATTCACAGCGACATGACTCAGCTCCAAGAGGCACTCACATGGACATGACTTTGCCACTCACATAGACATGACTTTGCCGGAGACGTTGCAGATGACGTTGGACCAGGCGCCTGGCAGCGGCGGCAGCCCCTGGATGGTGCACGGCGAGTCCAGCGCCCAGTCCGTGAACGTCACCCCCAGCGATGCCCTCATGTTCAGCAGCGCCGCCGCTAAGGTTGGGATTGAATGGTAATGGGGGAGAGGTGAGGAATGGCAGGGGAGGGACAGAGAGGCAGCAGTCCGTGAGCATCACTCCAAGTGCCGCCCTCACGTTCAGCAGCGCCGCCGCTAAGGTTGGGATTGAATGGTAATGGGGGAGAGGTGAGGAATGGCAGGGGAGGGACAGAGATGCAGCAGTCCGTGAGCATCACTCCAAGTGCCGCCCTCACGTTCAGCAGCGCCGCCGCTAAGGTTGGATTGAATGGTAATGGGGGAGAGGGGAGGAATGGCAGGGGAGGGACGGAGAGGCAGCAGTCCGTGAGCATCACTCCAAGTGCCGCCCTCACGTTCAGCAGCGCCGCCGCTGGAGGCGCACACAGCATGGGTGGGTGAGCATGCGGGAGTAACGTGGCTGCAGAGAGAAACAGCAGTGCTGAATCAATGATAAATCCAAACAGCATAACTCGAGAGCCGCAAGCATACCGCTCCACACACCCCACCCCCCAGCGCACTCACCCATAGCAGGGTCCATGGACGCCCCGAGGCAGTAGAGCGGCGCCGTGTCGGGGTTGACCGTCTGCGCTGTGATAAGGTCCGTGGCGTTGGGCGTGCAGATGCCGCCGCCACACACCTATGACAACACACTCACTCATACCAGCGCACTCACCCATAGCAGGGTCCATGGACGCCCCGAGGCAGTAGAGCGGCGCCGTGTCGGGGTTGACCGTCTGCGCTGTGATAAGGTCCGTGGCGTTGGGCGTGCAGATGCCGCCGCCACACACCTATGACAACACACTCACTCATACCAGCGCACTTACCCATAGCAGGGTCCATGGACGCCCCGAGGCAGTAGAGCGGCGCCGTGTCGGGGTTGACCGTCTGCGCTGTGATAAGGTCCGTGGCGTTGGGCGTGCAGATGCCGCCGCCACACACCTATGACAACACACTCACTCATACCAGCGCACTCACCCATAGCAGGGTCCATGGACGCCCCGAGGCAGTAGAGCGGCGCCGTGTCGGGGTTGACCGTCTGCGCTGTGATAAGGTCCGTGGCGTTGGGCGTGCAGATGCCGCCGCCACACACCTATGACAACACACTCACTCATACCAGCGCACTCACCCATAGCAGGGTCCATGGACGCCCCGAGGCAGTAGAGCGGCGCCGTGTCGGGGTTGACCGTCTGCGCTGTGATAAGGTCCGTGGCGTTGGGCGTGCAGATGCCGCCGCCACACACCTATGACAACACACTCACTCATACCAGCGCACTTACCCATAGCAGGGTCCATGGACGCCCCGAGGCAGTAGAGCGGCGCCGTGTCGGGGTTGACCGTCTGCGCTGTGATAAGGTCCGTGGCGTTGGGCGTGCAGATGCCGCCGCCACACACCTATGACAACACACTCACTCATACCAGCGCACTCACCCATAGCAGGGTCCATGGACGCCCCGAGGCAGTAGAGCGGCGCCGTGTCGGGGTTGACCGTCTGCGCTGTGATAAGGTCCGTGGCGTTGGGCGTGCAGATGCCGCCGCCACACACCTATGACAACACACTCACTCATACCAGCGCACTCACCCATAGCAGGGTCCATGGACGCCCCGAGGCAGTAGAGCGGCGCCGTGTCGGGGTTGACCGTCTGCGCTGTGATAAGGTCCGTGGCGTTGGGCGTGCAGATGCCGCCGCCACACACCTATGACAACACACTCACTCATACCAGCGCACTCACCCATAGCAGGGTCCATGGACGCCCCGAGGCAGTAGAGCGGCGCCGTGTCGGGGTTGACCGTCTGCGCTGTGATAAGGTCCGTGGCGTTGGGCGTGCAGACGCCGCCGCCACACATCCTGCCCGTGGCGTCGGTCGTCTCGCAGATGGCGCAGCCGCCTGCAGCGCGCTGAGCAGAGCCGGCGGGGCACTTGGAGGCGTCCTGCAGGCAGTTGCTGGCGCAGGCGACGGAGGTGGCGGTGGTGGTGGGGAAGGTGCCCACCAGGTAGTTGCTCGACAGGTCGATCACCTTGAGGCTTGCTGGCAGCGCTGCCGGCATGCTGCCCGTCAGGTAGTTCAGGTTCAGGCGCCTGCGTTACCCATGGTATATATAGTGGTGGGCAGCGGTGGAGTGGTGCACAGGGATTGGCGCGTGTGGGAGACGGAGATGAGAGGGGTCAGGAAAAAGAACGAGAGCGCAGGCGCTTGCAATTCCGAGAGGGCAGTGAGAGTGAGTGGAGATGAGTAGGAAATGAACGAACGAGGCTTGAGGTGAGAGAGGGCAAGAGGGCAGGGGGGCAGGGAGGCTTACAGTTCTGTGAGGGCAGTGAGGGCGGAGATGCTGGCTGGGAAGGAGCCTGATAAGTAGTTCTGGTGGAGGCGACTGCATGCATGGGCGCAGCAAAGAGGGGGGTGAAACAAGTTAGGAGACGTCTCAAAAGATGGTAATGAGGGGGAGATGCTGGCCGGGAAGGAGGCCGAAAAGTAGTTCTGGTGGAGGCGGCTGCATGCATGGGCGCAGCAAAGAGGGGGGGATGAGCGGGGTGCAGGCACAGAGGGAGGTGAAGTCAGTGCAGGCACAGAGAGGAGTGAAGGGATTGCAGGGAGAGGAGGGGTTGACATGCTTACAGGTAGAGAGGCAGCAGGAGAGCGGTAAAACATCAAACGTGATATTCTCACAGGGGTGCAAGTGTGGGAGGCTTACAGGGTGTTGAGGGTCTTGATGGGAAGGAAGGGTGCAAGGAATGTGTCGATGCGGTTTGAAATTTCTCAGAAGATTCCAGCAAGGCAGGGGTGCGGAAGGTGGGTGGGAGGCTTACAGGGTATTGAGGGTCTTGATGGGAAGGAAGGGCGCAAGGAAGGTGTCGATGCGGTTGGTGAAGAAGTTCACCGAGAAGTCACTGCGACGCAGCACAGCAGGCATGGCACATCACAGCACACAGCGCGGCACACAGCACAGCACACAGCGCGGCACACAGCGCGGCACACAGCACAGCACACAGCGCGGCACACAAACACATACGTTGATGTCAGGTGACTTGTGAGACGAATGCAATGGCACTGCGGTGTGTGATGGGAATGAAAGCACTGCGGTGTGTAAGGTGGAGCTTACAGCCTGGTGAGCACAGAGAGCTTTGAGGAGTCGGGGGAAAGGAAGAGGTGACTTTTGGATATACTCAGAAGTCACCTTTCGAGAGGTGGAGCTTACAGCCTGGTGAGCACAGAGAGCTTTGAGGAGTCGGGGGAAAGGAAGAGGTGACTTTTGGATATACTCAGAAGTCACCTTTCGAGAGGTGGAGCTTACAGCCTGGTGAGCGCAGAGAGCTTTGAGGAGTCGGGGGAAAGGAAGAGGTGACTTTTGGATATACTCAGAAGTCACCTTTCGAGAGGTGGAGCTTACAGCCTGGTGAGCACAGAGAGCTTTGAGGAGTCGGGGGAAAGGAAGAGGTGACTTTTGGATATACTCAGAAGTCACCTTTCGAGAGGTGGAGCTTACAGCCTGGTGAGCGCAGAGAGCTTTGGGAGTCGGGGGAAAGGAAGAGGTGACTTTTGGATATACTCAGAAGTCACCTTTCAAGAGGTGGAGCTTACAGCCTGGTGAGCGCAGAGAGCTTTGAGGAGTCGGGAGGGAAGAAGCCTGACGCTTTGACACCGTTGAGAACACTGTGGGACACAGCGTGGGGCACAGCGTGGGGCACAGCGTGGGGCACAGGAAAGGAGCGGAACACACGCACAGATCATGAGAAAGAAGGAGCTCACGCGCAGAAAGAAGATTCAAGAACACAAGAACAAGACCTTGTGACAACGAACATGCATCGTGGCGTTCCCCCGTAGGAGGTTACTGCTCGGTACAAACGTGAACACATGACGTGTGCCGTGCAGCTTAATTCAACGCATCCTTCACGAATGAGGCGCGCATGGGGCATGCACCACTCCCTGTCACATCACAGGCATGCAGGCGTGCAAAAGGCAGGCGTACATGTCCAGGACCAAGCCAGCGGGATTGCAGAAGACCCGGGGCAGCGTGCCAGCAATGTAGGCCTGCCCGGCTATGGTGCACGTCGGCTGCGTCCACAGCCCCGGTACCATCGCCTGCAGCGCCGCCGCTGCCAGGGGCGGCAAGGGAGGAGGGGGGATGGGCGCCATGGGAGGGGTGTGGTGTGGGGAGGGGGACTTTTGCATGAGGGCATGAGTCATGTGTGAGGAGGTGTGCACGTTGGCTGCACCTACAGCCCCGGTACCATCGCCTGCAGCGCCGCCGCTGCCACGCACCATGGGGATAGGGAGTGGGGGGAGGGGGAATTGAGCATAAGGGGGGGGCAACCCGTGGCTTATGTGCAAGTCGTGGTTCACGTCACGCAGTGAGTGGGTACCCTGGGAGGCCTAGGTGCGGCACTATGAATGGGTGAGTTACCTTGAGTGGCTTGGATGGGGACAGGATCGCAGCGCATGACAGGGACGGGGTTCCACTTGTTGACCGCCGTGATGGGCGACGGCGTCACCGGCACACACGGGTTGCCCATGCACGCCGTGCCCAGCGCGTTGGTGGTGCCACAGAACTGGCAGCCGTAGCTGGGCTGAGGCAGGTTGGGGTAGACGGCGGGGCAGGTGGTGTAGGAGGTGATGCAGTTGTAGTAGGCCGTGCAGTAGGTGGCGCTGTTGGCTGGGAAGGTGCCGCCCAGGAAGTTCTGGTCCACCATGAGGCGCTTGAGTGCGGTGGAGATGGGTGCTGGGAACGTGCCCGTGAGCGCGTTCATGCTCAGCTCGCTGCACGCAGGCCGGGGGGAGGAGAAGGAATGGGGAGAGGGAGGGAGGGGGTTGGAAGGGTAGGAAAGGGGCGGATGAGGGAGGAGATAAGGGGACGGCCGCATGGGGCACGGAAGAGGGCCAAGGGACAGCGGCATGCGGCACAAGAGGCAAGGGTGAGGGAGAGCATGATACACGAGAGGCCACAGATGGATGGAGCAGAGGGGATAACATGGATTGTATAACGATTGGGAAATGCACGAGGCTAGGGGCGGCTGGGGTGGCAGGGGTTGATTGATAATTTTGTGGCAGGTGAGGGCAGGGTGGAGCAGGGTGGGGCAGGGTGGGACACGGTGGGGCACTGACAGGTTGGTGAGCTTGGCGAAGGAGACGAGCCAGAGGGGCACAGAGCCGAAGAGATAGTTGTTGTTGAGGCGGCTGCATGCGGGGCGGGGAGAGAGGGGGGGCAGGGAGTACAGGGTTGACTGCAGGGAGTACAGGGTTGACTGCAGGGAGTACAGGGTTGACTGCAGGGAGTACAGGGTTGACTGCAGGGAGTACAGGGTTGACTGCAGGGAGTACAGGGTTGACTGCAGGGAGTACAGGGTTGACTGCATAATTTTTGCAAGCAAGGCACTTGAGGTGAGCATGATAGAAATGCACTCACAGCGATCGCAGGTTTGCAAGACACTCACAGAGGCAAGGCACTCACAGAGGCAAGGCACTCACAGAGGCAAGACACTCACAGAGGCAAGACACTTACAGAGGCAAAACACTCACAGAGGCAAGGCACTCACAGAGGCAAGACACTCACAGAGGCAAGACACTCACAGAGGCAAGACACTTACAGAGGCAAAACACTCACAGAGGCAAGGCACTCACAGAGGCAAGACACTCACAGAGGCAAGACACTTCCAGAGGCAAAACACTCACAGAGGCAAGACACTCACAGAGGCAAGACACTTACAGAGGCAAAACACTCACAGAGGCAAGGCACTCACAGAGGCAAGACACTCACAGAGGCAAGACACTCACAGAGGCAAGACACTCACAGAGAGAGCAGATTGGTGGAGAGCTTGAGGGACGAGGCCCAGGTGTCGATGTTATTTCGGAAGAAGTTGAAACTCACATCCCTGCACGGGCAGCAGCAGATTGTGGTGCGAGGAGAGGAGAGGGGGGAGGAGGGGGTGGAGCGGAGGGAGGGAGGGCATGAAGGCATGGAGGAGTGGAGCGGGTGTCCTGCCTACCGCCCGGCATTGGCGCTCGGCATAGGGGAGCATGTGGTCGGCACTCAGCACATGCAGCACATGGGTAGCACATGGGTAGCACATGGGTAGCACATGGGTAGTACATGGGTAGCACATGGGTAGCACATGGGCAGCACATGGGCAGCACATGGGCAGCACATGGGCAGGGCCGCACATGGGCAGCAAGTGAGCGGCACTCACAGCATGGTGAGCGTGGAGAGCTTGCTGATGTCAGCATGGAGTGAGCCGGTGAGCTTCTGATTGTCCAGCTTCCTGCCAGCATGGGGTGGGGAGGAGGGAGGGGCATGGCGGGGAGGCGAGTTACATGCTGCCATGGTTACGTGCATTGGTAGTGGCTTGAACAGCAAGACAGGCACTGCAACAGCCCGAGCAGCAGCTGCAGAAGGAAAAACGAGAGCGCAGCAGGGGGCAGAGGGTGAGAGGGTGCTGACAGGCTGACGGGCTGGCCGAGGGAGCTGCAGAGCACGCTTTTGAGTCGACTCAAAAGCATGGCAGAGGGAGCTGCAGAGCACGCTTTTGAGTCGACTCAAAAGCATGGCAGAGGGAGCTGCAGAGCACGCTTTTGAGTCGACTCAAAAGCATGGCAGAGGGAGCTGCAGAGCACGCTTTTGAGTCGACTCAAAAGCATGGCAGAGGGAGCTGCAGAGCACGCCGGACGCGGTGGGAAACAGCGAGAGAGCACAGCAGTGGGCGAGGGTGGGAGGGCGCTCACAGGCTGACGGGCTGGCCGAGGGCGTTGCAAAATACGCCAGACCAGGCGCCAGCGACGGGGGTCTGTCCCTCCACCGTGCAGTAGCCGCCCGTGGTGAGCCAGTCCGTCAGCGCCACACTGCCACTGCCCGTGCTGCCCGCTGCCTTGGGCTTGAGCAGTGCCGTGGGCGCCACCCAGTCCGTGAAGGTCACTCCCAGCGCCGTCTTTATGTTGCCCAGCGCTGTGACTGGTGCAGCGTAGGGGGCGGTCCAGTCAGGGAGCCCGACAAGGGGACAGATGTGAGTGTGAGGGAGGTTTAAGAGGAGAGCAAGACACAGGGAGGGAGGAGGCATGGATAGGAAGGGATGATCACTGGTGAGGAGCACACACAATGCACGGCGCATAGCAAGGGTGCATAACGGTGGCGTGGAGACGGGTGAGAGGGCAGGAGAATGCATCAACTGAGGAGGCGTCGATGATGACATTGGTGAGGTGACTTTTGAGTCAACTCAAAAGTACGTTGACCTGATGGGCGCGGACAGCGTGAGGGTGCTTTCACTCCACTATGGGCCTAGATGCTGCTACTCTTGAGAACTCTCAGAAGTGATTCCAGCATTGCATTACCTGAGGCAGCGTCAATGATGACCCCCGTGCAGTACATGCTCATGATGGGCGTGGACAGCGTGGGGACGCTGTTACCCGCCACAGCCTCCGTAGCATTCGGCACGCACAGCCCACCGCCGCACAGAGTGCCCTGGCCGTCAGGGCTGCCGCAGATGCCACAGCCGGCGCGGTTGAGAACGCCGCCGGAGGTGCAGCCGCCCTGGGAGGTGAGGCAGTTGAGTGCTGCCGAGCACGTCACGCCGGTGAGCGTGCCGATGCTGCCTGACAGGAAGTTGCCTCCGATGTTGAGTGACTTGAGCGCCGTGCCTACAGTGGCGGGGACGGTGCCTGTGAGGTAGTTGTAGCTCATGTCGCTGGGAGGATGCGGCACAGTAACACATGGGTGGGGTGGAGTGGAAAGAGACAAGGAGGTGAGAGGGTGCACGCAGGGCAAAATGGCCTGTCTAGCAGCACCGACAACAAGGAGGTGAGAAAAGTATACAACGCCTGAGCAGCAACACTCTGCGTGGATCTTGAGGAGAGTATTCCTGGTACTTACCTTAAGTACCAATTTCCACCTACAACATCTCGCACTTGTCTCAGGGACCTTTGCTTCAGGAGCGTCCGGGTGAACGCACGAGGCAAGGAAGAAGATCGGTGACAGAAAAGAGCAAAACGAGCAGGTGGCATGTTAGAAGAGGGGGGGGGGAAGCGACTAGGGTGGCAGCGGTACAGGTTGGTGAGTGTGGGGAGTGTGAGCAGTGCAGAAGGCAGCAGTCCCGCGAAGAAGTTGAAGCGTGCCTTGCTGCAGATTGGCAGGCAGCGGGGGAAGGGGAGAGAGGTAGAGCAGGCACGGGCACAGGCAGCAGTGAGTGAGGGCAAGACAGACCAGCAACACACAAGCGAGAGAGCGTGAGCAAGCGGAACAGCGGAGAGCAGAGAAAGCAATGCTGCAAAGTCCGATGAAGCTTGCAACAGGGATAATGGGATGGGCGGCAGAGGGCAGGTGGGGGGCAGGCAGGCAGAGACGACTGACAATTGCTTGAGCGCTGAGAGCCCCTTGAAGGCCGACGTGAAGAAGGCCAGGCGGCCCTGCAGCAGGTTGCTGTCCAGGATGCTGCAGACAGGCAGGGAGAGAGGAAGGGGGGAGGGGGAGGGGGTTTCTGAGACGTCGCAAAACTCAGCTTCTTATTGCCAGGCGGCAATGCAGCAGGTTGCTGTCCAGGATGCTGCACACAGGCCGGAGCAGAGGGGAGGGCAAGAGAGGGGGGGAAGGGGGAGGACGGGACGCAGGGTTTGGTGATGTAAAAGCAAGGAGAAGCGCGTGACTACAGTGAGAGTGGTGAGCTTAGAGCAAGGAGAGACACGGCAAAGCGGGAGTAATGAGCTTACAGCGAGGTGAGAGTGGTGAGCTTGGTGATGTCAGCATGCATGGTCCCCTTCAGCAGCTGACTCGTGAGGTCGCTGCCGCGAAGCACAGGCAAGAGGGACAGCAACGGGGCGAGGGGGGAGCAAATGAGAATCACAGATCCCGGCACGCAAGATAGAGCAAGACAGACAGGCGGCTTGACCTGCAACTGTGTCCAACAGGGCTCGAGTCACTCTGCAGCTCAGCCTAGCAAGCCAGAACGCCTCTGCGGGCTGAGACGCCACAGAGATGGTTGCTACTCACATGCTCACATGCTCACGGCCTTGCCCTCCGAGTCACACACCACGTTGGACCACGCCCCCGGCGCGAGACAAAGGCAAATGCATCCTGTGGCTGTGTCTGGCTGCAGGCTGCTGCAATGCAGAGAGCCCAAGGGCACTGGCGCCACTCACATGCTCGTGACCTTGCCCGACGAGTCACACACCACGTTGGACCACGCCCCCGGTGCGGGGGCTGCTGTGCCCAACAGGCCTCCTTACTCACCCTGTAAGCTAAACCCGCTCAGCCCAAAACAAAGGGCCGAAACGCCGCTGCTGACTGCTACTCACATGCTCAAGACCTTGCCGGCGGTGTCACAGACCACGTTGGACCACGCGCCCGGCACCGTGTTCTGCCCTGCGATGTTGCACGGCGAGGTGGCGAGCCAGTCAGTGAGAGTGACCCCCAGCGATGCCTTGAGGTTGAGCATGGCGCCGCGCATGTTGACCTCGATGGGGCCGCCCTGGCAGAACAGCGGCAGCACCGCCTGCCCCTCCGTGTTGGGCGTGCCCGTGCCGGCCGGCACTGTGGCGTTGGGAGTGCAGAAGCCGCCGCCGCACAGCGTGCCGGCAGCCCCGGTGGAGCCGCAGACGTTGCAGTCGGCAGCGGCGCGCTGCGCGGTGCCGTTGGTGTTGGTGCACTTGGAGGCGTCCACGAAGCAGTTGGAGCGCGCATCGCACGCCGTGAGGGCCGCAGTGGGGAAGGAGCCCGAGAGGAAGTTGTCTGCCACGTTCAGCGCCTTCACCGCTGCCCCCACGGTGGGCACCACCCCCGTCAGGTAGTTGCGGTTCAGCTTGCTGCGCGCAGCAGGGGGGAGGGGAGAGGGGGTGCAGTGAGGATGGGGAGAGAAGAACTGCCAGGTGTTAAGCAGTGGTGGGTGGTGAGTGATGGGTGGTGGCAGAGGCAAAGTCGGGGCATACCACGCGTGGGAGAAACAAGGAGTTTTCCAGAGGGGGGGAGCGCAGAGGGCAAGGGTGGTGAGGGGCACTCACACGGTGGAGAGGGCTGGCAGGGCGAGCAGGGCGGAGGGGATGGAGCTGGAGAACCAGTTGTACTGCAGCGAGCTGCCAGTGGGCAGGGCGGACGGGAATGGAGTGAGGTGAGGGCAGCGATGTGAGAAGCGGAGTGGTGACTGCTGGTGCTCTGACACGCTTGGGTGGGTGCAGCGATAGCACATGGTGGTGAGTGCAGCTCGTGGTGGTGAGTGCAGCATGTGGTGGTGAGTGCAGCACTTACAGAGACTTGAGTGTCTTGAGAGTGCTGAAGAGCGAAACAAACACATCCAAGCGCTGCTGGAAGAGATTGGCGCTCAGATCCCTGCGTGTGTGCGAGCAGTCGAGCACACGGGCACCAATGCATGTGTGCAAGCAGTGTAGTGCATGACATGCCGATGCAGGCACATAGACACCACAGCATGCACGTGCACACACACATGTGCATACCACCACACACATGCATTTGAATACAGAGGCAGGCTGGCTCTTAAGGCGTGGAGGCAGCATTGTGCACGAGAAGAAGGTATTTGCGAGAGCCGACGAGACTTTTGAGACGACTCAAAAGTCAACTCAGCATTGTGCACGAGAAGCAGGTAGTTTTTTGGACGTCTGAAAAACACTCTTCTTTCACACAACATTGTGCATGAGAAGTGGGTAATTGCGAGAGCCGAAGAGTTGTTTGCAATCCTGTGCTGCACTGAACTGAAGGGTGGCGGCGGCATGAGTGAAGTGAGTGAAGTGAGGGCAGGCTTGCATGGGCGTGAATGGGCGTGGATGGGCGGAGATGGGCGCGGATAGGAGTGCATGGGCGGGAAGGGGAGACTAACAGTGCGGTGAGCGCTGTGAGCTTGCTGATGTCGGAAGATAGGCTTCCAGTCAGCTTCTGGTTCGGCAGCGACCTACAGGTTTATCAGAGGAAGGGGTGGAAAAAGGGATAAGGGTAGGGGGAACGAGAGAACGATTGAAGATAAAAGAATGAGCGTACGTGAGAGCGGTGAAAGGGAAAGAAGGAAATGGTGCGACATTTGGAGCAGCGTGGCACTCACAGCAGGCGGGTGAGAAAGACACTCACAACAGGCGGGTGAGAAAGATACTCACAGCACCACGCCATGACCCACTCACAGGGCGACGATGGCGCCAGCGGAGTTGCAGTAGACACCAGTCCACGAGCCGGGAGCAGGCACCTGCCCCTCGACGGTGCAGGCGCCCACCATGGTGGCGAGGGGCACGCTGCTGCTCTTCAGCGCCTTGGGCTTCAGTGCCACCGTCGTTGCACTCCAGTCCGTGGCCGTCACTCCCAGCACCGTCTTCAGCGCCAGCAGCATTGTGGCTGCAGCATGGGACAGGAGAGGAGAGGGGGCGCAGTGGTGGCAGGGGGCACAGTAGTGGGATGAGGATGAGCCGGTGGGATGAGCCTGGTGGGAAAGGTGGGCACCGAGGGAAGAGCACACAAAGAGGGGGTGGTGTGCAGGGCAGGAGCGGCACTGCTGCACTCACTGGTGTTGGTGTCCAGTGCAACAGGCGTGCAGTAGAGGTTGAGAGGGGGAGACGTGGCAGTGGGAGGCGCCGTGACCCCCGTGGTGTTGACCAGGCACGGCACACCCCCGCACAGCGTGCCCTGGCCAAAGGCGGTGCCGCAGATGGCACAGTCGGAGGCGGAGCGCTGGGTGATGCCGAGGGAGGCGCAGTTGTTGGCGTCGGTGAGGCAGTTGGTGGTGGCGGCGCAGTAGGTGAGCGCGTTGGTGGGGAAGGAACCCGACAGGAAGTTGCCCTGCACGTCCAGCGACTTTGCTGATGCCGGCACGGTTGGGAAGGGACCCGTGAGGTAGTTGTAGGCCACGGAGCTGGGGGGTGGGGGTGGGGGCAGTGTGGAGAGGGAAAAGGAGGGAGACGTGAGTGGGGAAGGAGAAACGAGGTGACATAGATGCTGCGTGATTGGAGAGTGCGGGAAGGTGAGGCGGAAGGGAGACAGCAGAAAGAGGGAGGAGGGAGAGCGCTCACAGCTTGGAGAGGGTGGTGAGGGCGAGAAGCGTGGAGGGGAACTGTCCAGACAGGTAGTTGAATTGCAGAGCGCTGCAGCACAGCAAATGGGGGAGGGTGGACGTTGGGGACACAGGGGGGTCAGGGAGTTCACAGGGAGTTGAGGGAGAGCAAGGTGATGAGTGAATAATGCAGAGTACGTGAAGTGAATGTGCTGAGCAGTGTAGGACAGTTTAAGCATGGCCCAATGCGAGCATGGATGGCTGCGTGGATGGGCGCATGACCGTATGCATGCACAGAGCTATGGTTGCATGCATGCATGGCAGCATGGGTGCAGGGGGCATTGTTGGCGGGCATTGGCGACTGACAGCTCCTTGAGCACGAGGGGTGCATGCATGGGTACATGGAGCGGTGGCAGGGTGCGTCTAGTTTTGAGGCGCCTCAAAACTGGCAGGGTGCAGCGACTCACAGCTCCTTGAGCACGAGGGGTGCATGCATGGAATGGAGCGGTGGCAGGGTGCGGGAACTCACAGCTTCTTGAGCACGAGGGACTCACAGCTCCTTGAGCACGAGGGACTCACAGCTCCTTGAGCACGAGGGACTCACAGCTCCTTGAGCACGAGGGACTCACAGCTCCTTGAGCACGAGGGACTCACAGCTCCTTGAGCACGAGGGACTCACAGCTCCTTGAGCACGAGGGGCGCCTTGATGCCGGCAGTGAAGGAGTCCAGCCGCCCCTGCAGCAGGTTGGACTGCAGGTCACTGCAGCATGCAGCCATGCAGGCAAGGGAAAGGGCACACACGGCACAACGCACAAGGGCACCTTAGCTTAAAAGCATGGACAGAAGCACCCTGGAGCAGCAAGGAGCAACCAACAGAGAGAATCGAGCGAGAAGATAGTGTAATAGCATCACAGACGAGTGAGAACGAGAGGGGGAGGGAGGAGGGTGAGGACTGACAGTGATGTGAGCGTGGTGAGCTTGGAGATGTCTGAGTGGATGCTGCCTCCCAGCATTTGCGAGTTGAGGACTCTGCAGGTCAGACAAGCAAGCAAGGCCACAGAAAGAGTGCACAGAGAACACATCAGACTTGACATTAAAATCGGGGACCAAGATGACATCTGAGTCGACTCAAAAGAGTGCACAGAGAACACATCAGACTTGACATTAAAATCGGGGCCCAAGATGATATCTGAGTCGACTCAAAAGAGTGCACAGAGAAGAGGACTCATCAGACTTGTCAATAAAATCGGGGCCCAAGAAAACCCATCGTGCTGCTTGCGTTTTAGCTGCGTTGCAGCTGCCACTTGTCTGCATGTGCACTCACATGCCGAGCACTTTGCCAGTGGCGTCGCAGGTGACCCCACTCCACGACCCGGCGGCGACGGCACCAGGCAGGGAGCAGGGCGAGTCGGCCTTCCAGTCGGTGAAGGTCACTCCCAGCGACGCCTTGAGGTTCAGCATGGCTGCTGCATGCACCGAGTCCATCGCCACAAACGCCGCTCCCACGCAGATGAGCGGCAGTGTGGGCGATGCAGCACTGTTGGGCGCACCGAGTGCCACGAGGTCCGTGGCGTTGACGGTGCACAGCCCGCCGCTGCACAGGCGGCCCTGCGCGTTGGTGGTGTTGCAGATGGCGCAGGCAGCAGCGGCGCGCGGGAGCTCGGCGGCGCGGTTGGGGTAGTTGCACTTGGAGGCGTCGAGGAAGCAGTTCATGCGCGCGGCGCAGCGGGAGAGCGTGAGCGCGGGGAAGGTGCCGCCCAGGAAGTTGAACTGCACGTCCACCACTGCGAGCGGGGATGTCACCGGGGGCAGCGCGCCCGTCAGGTAGTTGTAGCCTAGAGTGCTGCGGAGCAGAGCAGAGGGAAAGGCGGGGATGTGTGGGTGCAAGTGGGAATGGATCAGTCAGAGTAATGAGGAGAAGAGATATTACAAAGAAACTGGTCTCGACGGAGGGGGGGGATACGAAGTCAATTGAGTTTCTGGCACAGCGATGGTCAGAAGGAAGTTGGGAGGAGAGGAACAAAGAGAAGACAGTGCAGGCGAGTGGAGGGAGCAGTGGCGAGTGGCGCTTACATCTCCGTGAGGCTGGGAAGGGTGAGCATGAACGCAGGCACCGAGCCGGAGAGCCAGTTGTAGGCCAGGTCGCTGTGAGCATGGGATGGGATGAGTGGGTGCGTGGGTGGGTGAGGCAGAGGCGCAGGCACGAGTGGGTGAGAAAATGCAATGGAGCAGGAACCTATACAGAAGAATGGCGCAGCAAAGAAGGATTGTCGCCAAGAAGGAAGGAACGAGTGAGAGCACATTCGCATGGTGAAATCTCTTGACATGTCGCCACGCCGCCCTTGCGAAACATGCTCAGAGCGCTGAAATTATTTTCATAGCCTCCTGCACACAGCGCTAGAATGTTTCCTTGTGAGATGTCCCATAAGAGCAGGGTTAGGGAGACGCACATGGCTTTGAGGTTGGTGAGCAGGCGCAGCTGCGTGGCAACTTCGTCCAGGCGACCCTGGAAGAGGTTGGAGGTGAGGTCGCTGGGGGGAGGGGTGGAGAGGAGAGAGAGTGAGGGGCGGGGCAGAGAGGGGGGAAGAGAATGAGGGGCGGGGCAGAGAGGGGGGAAGAGAATGAGGGGCGGGGCAGAGAGGGGGGAAGAGAATGAGGGGCGGGGCAGAGAGGGGGGAAGAGAATGAGGGGCGGGGCAGAGAGGGGGGAAGAGAATGAGGGGCGGGGCAGAGCGGAGAGGAGCAGAGAGGAAGGAGAATGGGGAGAGGAGAAAGAATGAGGAGAGTGGTGGAGACAATGGACAGCTGAGAATGCAGGGAGTGAGAGGGGTATGCTTTCATAGTGGCTAGGGCAGTTGGTGGAAAGCAAGGGCGGGCTGCAAGGTGCAGTGAGGAAAGGGAAGTGGCAGCGGGGGGAGGGGGGCTGACATGGCAGTGAGTGCTGTGAGGGTGGAGACAGCAGTTGATGGCAAGCGAGTGCGGGCTACAGAGTGCAGTGAGGAGAGTGAAGTGGTAGTGGGCAGGGAGGGAAGGGGCCTCACATGGCAGTGAGCGCTGTGAGGGTGGAGACAGTGAGTGGCAGAGTGCCCGTGAGGTTGCTGTTGGCGAGTTGCCTGCGGTCATGCAGGGCGAGCAGGCACAGCGGTGGGGCACAGCACAGGCAACACCAGGCATGGGCACAGGATTGATGAGTGGATACGTGAGTGGTGAGTCAGAGGCGAGGCGAAACGTGGCATAAGCATGGCCTGAGCAAGCAGCAGGGCAGGAGAGCCGAGGAAAGTGGCTGCAGTTGGCACTGCCTTCAAGGCAGGCTGAGAAAGGCCTTCAAGGAAGGCTGAGAAAGGGCAGGAAGGGAAAGTTGGCACGCAGTGGCAGGTCGCAAGTTGGGTAGACCCAGTGCTTGGAGAGAAGCGGCAGGCAGAGCACAGCAGGGGCAGGGGACGAACAGGCAGGGCAGGCGGACTGACAGGGTGACGACTTTGCCGGCGGAGTTGCAGAGCACGCCGGTCCACGTGCCGGCGATGATGGCGGTGGGCGCCACGGTGCAGTAGGTGGCGGCCGCCCACGTGCTGAACGTCACCCCCACCGCACTCTTCAGCGCCGCCAGTGCCGCCGCTGCCGTGCATAAAGGACGGGGGAGAGGGGTGGGGGGAAAGGGGAGGGGGCAGGTGAAGAAAGAGTGACGAGGTGGGGGCGGCACATGGGGTTGGGGGTTTGGTATGCTGCGAGTGGTGGTGGATGGGTAGTGGCGCTGCGTATGATGAGGAATACGTGGTGAATGACATGGTTGGGAATGCAAGCAGGGAATGGCATCGGCATGGGCGCATCAAGGTGCTTTTGAGTAGACTCAAAAGTTGACTCAAAAAGCATCGGCATGGGCACATCAAGGTGAAACGCAGGCAGGCAGCATGGCGGTGTGGGACATGGCAAGGCAAGGCAAGGCGCTCTCACCATCAACAGAGCTCATGTTGACCACCGGAGCCCCTGCAGCAGACAGACACCATGCAGATCAGAGGCATTCAAAGACAATCCGAGATATTCGGATCAAAGAACATCAGGAGCAACCATAGGGAGTCAGGCAATCAGGGACAACGGCACGGGAGGAGAGGGGCGTGAGTATGCATACAGGCAGGAGGCAGCGAGCAGGGATCGTGGGGGTTAGCAAGGGAGAGAAGGCCATTGTGAAGGGCAGCAAGATTCCAGCTGGAATCGCAGGGAGAGGGAGCATAAAGGGGGAGGAGGAGGGAGGAGACGCACCAGAGCAGTACATGGGCGGCGGGGCGTCTAGTTTTGAGGCGCCTCTAAACGAGCATAAAGGGGGAGGAGGAGACTCACCATTGCAGTACATGGGTGGCGGGGCAAGCCCGTCAGGGTGTGCGGTGGAGAAAGTGACGTTAGGCAGGCACACGCCCCCCCAGCACAGCAGCCCTTGGGCGTCCGTACTGTCGCAGATGGCACACGCAGCAGCGGCCCTCTGAGTGGTGCTGCTGGCGCCACAGGCGGCAGCGCTGGTGAAGCAGTTGAGACTGGCGTCACACGCAGTGAGGGCAGCGGTGGGGGTGAAGGGGCCGGCCAGGAAGTTGTCGTGCAGGAAGAGCGCCTGCAGCACGGATGACACGGCGGGCAGTGACCCCGTCAGCGCATTCGCATGCACATCCCTGCCATGCCAAAGGGGAGTGCGTGGGCGGGTGTTGAGGGCGGGGTGGAATGGGGAGAAGAAGCAGAGGACAGGTGAATGTGCTGGAAACCATGCTGTGCTGGTTGGCACACACTGTGGTTGGCACACACTGTGGTTGGCACACACTGTGGTTGGCACACACTGCGGTTGGCACACACTGTGGTTGGCACACACTGTGGTTGGCACACACTGTGGTTGGCACACACTGAAGTTGGCACACATGCTTGGTTGAAATGCTGGAACTGACAGGTACTTTAGACCCTTACAGCAGAGTGAGGGCGGGAAGAGACATGAGGGTCTGAGGCAGAGAGCCCGCGAACCAGTTGTTGTTGAGGAGCCTGGAGGGAGACCGGGAGGGAGACCGGGAGGGGAGAAGGGTGCAAGGCAAGAGGCAGACATGAATCCCACAGCAAGTACTGAAGGGCTATGGTGGCAGCATGCAAGGCATGGCTGTGTGCGAGTTGAGCGGCCATGGTGTGTGCGGCAGCGCGAGGGCACATCGAGCGAGAGCAACACGAGCGAGAGAAACGCGGCTAAGAACAGGGCGATGTGGGTGAGAGAGGCGGTACTGACAGCTGCTGGAGCGTCTTGAGACCGGAGAAGGAGGAGACGAATTTATCAAGGCTGGCACGGAGCAGGTTCTTGGACAGGTCGCTGCAGGGGCGGAGGGAAGAGAGGGCGCACGGAGAAGGCGTTTTTCATATCTACTTTTTTCCTGCTGTTTTTTCCACTGTTGTTCCTGCTGCTTAAGCGTTTTCTTCTAACAATGGAGCCCTTCTAGCTATGAGCTTAGAGGCAGCACGTTCTTGGACAGGTCGCTGCAGGGGCGGAGGGGAGAGAGGGCGCACGGAGAAGTCACAGGGGTGGGTGGAGGGCATGGGAGGAGGGCGGGGCAGGGCGAGCGGGTGGTACGGCAGGGACGGAGAAGAGGCAGCGTTGAGACGGAAGATGGTGGCTCAGATGGACTCGCATGCGAGGCGGGCAGTCGGAGAAGAAAGACAGTGAGGCGAGGAGGAACAAGGGCAAGAAGCAGCGTGCGGCAGGCAGTGGAAGGAGAAGTGAGCTAGGGGTGAGGGCACTGACAGATAGGTGAGGGCGGTGAGCTTGGTGATGTCGGCGTGCATGTTACCAGCCAGGGCGGAGGAGGACAGGTTGCTGCACACAGTGAAATTGGGGGAGGGAGAGGAGGGAGGGAAAATGAGGAAGATTAGGGAACAGAGAGGAAAAAAACAAGCAAACAAAGAAACAAACAGACAAAAAAGACAAACAAACAAACAAACAAACAGACAAAAAAAAAAAAACAAAAAAGTTTCACCAGTTTAAAGACAAAAGAGTGGCAGGTACCAGCAGGAGCAGGGGGAAAGGAGCAGGGAGGGGGGAGGCGGAGACGGGGCACTGACACGCTGAGGACGTCGCCAGCAGCGGAGCAGAGCACGCCAGTCCAGGCGCCTCCAATGGTGATGGTGGAGTTGGCAATGGCGCAGGGCGATGCAGCCGCCCAGCTGGTGAACGTCACTCCCAACGCTGCCTTCACGTTCAGCAGTGCGAGCGCTGTGGAGGATGGGAGAGGCGGGCGGAGGGAGCGATTTGACAGAGGAACGGGATTGAGAATCTCAAAGACAGATCAGGAGATTGCAGAGGGTCGAAGGACGCATGCGGGCCAAGGAAGGACGCATGAAGACCAAGGAAGGACGCATGAAGACCAAGGAAGGACGCATGAAGACCAAGGAAGGACGCATGAAGACCAAGGAAGGACGCACGCGGGCCAAAGAAGGACGCATGAAGACCAAGGAAGGACGCACGCGGGCCGAAGAAGGACGCATGAAGACCAAGGAAGGACGCATGAAGACCAAGGAAGGACGCATGAAGACCAAGGAAGGACACATGAAGGCATGGTGACAAGGCGTGTGTGAGAAGAAGACGCACCTGAGCCTGTATCCATTGGCGCTGCGGGATTGTCTGCAACGAAAGAGAGCCAGGAAGAGGCAGAGAGGGGGAGAGTGTGTGCGGTGAGGCACGGCAGGAGGAATCAGGAAGATGAGAGCAGTGGGGAGGACGGGCAGAGGTGTGATCGGCAGAAACATGTGCCAGAGAACGTCTTTTGAGTTGACTCAAATGTCGAGAAGGTGAAACGACGCTGCATGCCTTGCACTGTGCACACTACAGCACCGCACACACACCTGCACATGCCATGGGCAGTACTGGCTGGTTAGGCGAGTTGACAGTGCCGGCGGTGACGGCAGCAGCAGCGCTGGGAGCACAGGAGCCACCGAAGCAGAGGTCACCCTGGCCGGCCGCGGTACCGCAGATGGCGCAGGCGCCGGCAGGGCGCTGCACGATGCCGTAGGTGCGGCAGGAGGTGGAGTTGAGGAAGCAGTTGTTGTCGCCCGCACAGAACATGAGCGGCAGCTTCGGGAAGGTGCCCGAGAGGAAGTTAAAGCCCACGTCCAGCGCGAGCAGGGCCTTGGCGGGGATGGGCACGGTGCCCGTGAGGTAGTTGGAGAAAAGGCCGCTGCAAGGGGGGGAGCAGCGGGAGTGGAGAAATTTGCGGAGAAGGTGGTGAGGGGAAGGGGAGGGGGAGTGGATGGGGGAGTGGTGGATGAACGGCGGATGGGGCAGGGCATGAGTAATGGAGGTTGTTGTGAGTGGAGCTCTGGGCTTTCAGGTACGGGGACCGGGCGGTATGTGAATTGTCACTGTGAGTGATGCCGCTGGGTTGGCTTACAGTGAGGTGAGTTGAGGAAGCGTGGCGATGGCAGAAGGAATCGAGCCGGCGAAGTAGTTGTAGTGGAAGAAGCTGTGATGGACGAGGGGAGGGGGCATGGGAGCGAAGGGACAGAGGAGAATAAGTGGGATGGGATACGAGAGGAGTGACACAGGACAGACAAATCATGCAGGCTAGCTGCAGTAGCATGTGCAAGGCTGGAGCAGCAGGGGTCTGATTTTGGGGCGCCTCAAACTCCGTAGCATGTGCCAGGCGGGAGCAGCAGGGCACAGCACGCACCGGGCACCATCACGAGTCCACAGAGGAGAAGGGGCGGACTTAGAGCATCCAGCAGAATGCATGCAGCGCCATGGGCCATGAGAGGGGAGTAAAGGAAGCACGTGAAGCGAGAGTATTTTTGAGACGTCTCAAAATTACTCTCGCTTCACGCGGTCTTAGAGCATCCAGCAGAATGCATGCAGCGCCATGGGTCGTAAGAGGGGAGTAAAGGAAGCATGTGGACATGGTGGAAGGGGGCGCCGGGCGGCCTTACAGCGCCTTGGGCGACGTGAGGGGCTTACAGCGCCTTGAGCGACGTGAGGGGCTTACAGCGCCTTGAGCGACGTGAGGGGCTTGAGCGGTGCGGCAAAGAAGTCGAGACGGCTCTGGAAGAGGTTGTAGCCCAGGTCACTGCAGTAGGGAGGGGGAGGGGAGGAGAGGAGGGGGTGGGAGGAGAGGGGGAAGAGGGGAAAGAGAGAGCAGTGTGGATGGGGACCCGCTTTACATATGGACACAGCCCACCCACCGACAAGGAAAGCTGCCATGCTGTGCACCGTGCATCCCAACTCCCAGTCGCCCTGTCACTATCCTCTTCTCACGTGCGCACATGGGACGTGTTTTGAGTCGACTCAAAACACCTCCCAGTCGCCCTGTCACTATCCTCTTCTGATGTGCGCAGATGGCACGTGAGTGCGCTGGGCTTACAGGTAAGTGAGCGTGGTGAGCTTGGAGATGTCGGGATGAATGACGCCCTGCAGCTTCTGCCGTGTGAGCGCACTGCGTGGCAACGAGGGGGAGGAGCCAAGGGTGAGAGGCAGGGGAGGAATGAGAGAGGCAAAGGAGTGGGAACAAAGGCATCACCACCACACTGCGTGGCAATGAGGGGAAGGGACCAGAGTGAGAGCCGAGGGATGAATGAGAGAGGCAAACAATGGGGGAGTGGCAAGAGCAGCACCAGCACCAGCACAGCACAGCACCCACATCACACGTGCTCCGTCTCCCTCTTGCATAACGCACCCACCCGCTCTTTTCCGCCCCTTGCCTTCCCTCCTCCCACTCACATGCTCCTGACTTTACCCGCAGGCGTGCAGCGCATGCCGGCCCACTGTGAGGGCTTTTGAGATGTATCAAAACTCATCCCCGCACTCGCATGCTCCTGCGCCCCTCACCAGCCATCCCCGCACTCACACGCTCGTGACTTTGCCGGCAGCGGTGCAGCGCACGCCGCCCCACTGCGCGGGCAGGAGCGTCTGCCCCTCCAGCGTGCACAGCGCTGCCGCATTCCAGTTGCTCAGCGTCACGCCCAGCGACGACTTGAGCGCCAGCAGTACCGTAGCTGGTGGGGGAGGGGGGGAGAGGGATACGGAAGGGGGAAGAACTGAGTCTAGGGATTCACATCGTCACGCCCAGCGATGACTTGAGCGCAAGCAGCACCGTAGCTGGTGGGGGAGGGGGGGAGAGGGATACGGAAGGGGGGAGAACTGAGTCTAGGGATTCACATCGTCACGCCCAGCGACGACTTGAGCGCCAGCAGCACCGTAGCTGGTGGGGGAGGGGGGGAGAGGGATACGGAAGGGGGAAGAACTGAGTCTAGGGATTCACATCGTCACGCCCAGCGACGACTTGAGCGCCAGCAGCACCGTAGCTGGTGGGGCAAAAAGGGCTGACGGGTGGGGAAGGGGGGAGGCAGGTTTTAAACGTTGACACGGGCATGAGGTTAAAAATACATGAGAGCGGGTGATCAGAGGCTAACAGGGCCGAAGTGTGCATGCGAGAGGCAAGTGCCTGTGCATGGTTAGCTGTGGATGCACGGGTGGCTGTAGGTGTGCAGGTGCCTGTGGACGCACGGGTGCCTGTTGGCATGTGGACGCCTGCTTTTTAAATGCGCTCACCATCATCAGCGTCGATGGGGACACCACTGCACACCATGGGCAGCGTGGCCGAGCCCATAACATTAGGCGTGCCCAGCGCGGCCGCAGCCGCAGAGTCAGGTGCGCACGTGCCGGTGCCGCCACAGAAGGGCGGCTGCGCGTTGGATGAGCCGCAGATGGCACAGTCTGCTGCGGGGCGCTGCGTGGTGCCTCCCATGCCGCAGACAGAGGGAGTGGTGAAGCAGTTGGTGTGGCCGTCGCACCAGCTGAGAGTCATGCTTCCCATGGTGTAGAAGAAGTTTCCGCGCACGTCCAGGGTTTTCAGAGTGGGCGACGCTGGGAAGCTTCCAGTGAGGTAGTTGTAGCCCACTCCACTGCAGGAGGCGGGATGCGGAGCGGGATTGGGGATCCGAGGAGTTGAGATGGGAAGAGATGAGGCTAGAGTGGGCAGATGTGTGTGCGAATGTGAGGAAATGTGGCAGAGACGGGAGAAGCGAGTTGTGATGCGGCGTGGGTGGGCAGCTGAGTGCGAGAGCGAGTGGGGAATGTGTGTGTGCGGGCTCACAGCACACTGAGCGATTGCATGTTGAGGAGTGCGGTGGGCATGGAGCCATAGAACCAGTTGTACTGCAGGAAGCTGTGCGGAGGAGGGCGGGGGAGGGGGGAGGGAGGGAAGGGCAATGAGGGGTGGGCAAAAGGCAGTAGAACCAGTTGTGCTGCATATAGCTGCAGGGGAGGGAGGGACAGTGGGAAAACGGCAGTGAAGAGAGGACACGAGGCAGTACGGGAGGAGAGGGACGTGTGCGAGGTGGGCTAGACGACAAGGGCAGAATGGACCCAAGGGGACAGCAGAGAGAGGGCAAGGTGGCAGAACGGAGGATGGGAAGGCGGGAGACCGAGGGAGCAAAGCAACGGAGGCAGAGTGGAGAAGCACACTAAGGCTAAAGAGTTTCACAGGCAGCGACGGAAAGCACAGACCCGTGTCCTTGAGGCTGCTGCGTTTTACAGCTCACTAAGGCTGGAGAGTTTTTACAAGTGTCAAACATGACTCACAGCTCCTTGAGGGTAGCGGTGAGTGGAGGGAGGTTGGCGGTGAAACCAGCCAGCGGCGCCTGGAAGAGCTGCTTCGTGAGATGCCTGCAGGGGCGCACACACACAGCCAGGCAGGGGCGCACACAGAAAGATGGGGGGTTGACAGACAGGAGAGGCGGATTGGTTGACAGCAGGTGGTGGTGAGTGGAAGGAGGTTGGCGGGTGAAACCAGCAAGCGGCGCCTGGAATAGCTGCTTCATGAGATGCCTGCAGGGGCGCACAGAGCCAGAGGGGGGGCCAGACAGTAAGGCGAGGGTGAGACAGACAGTAAGGCGAGGGTGAGACAGACAGTAAGGCGAGGGTGAGACAGACAGTAAGGCGAGGGTGAGACAGACAGTAAGGCGAGGGTGAGACAGACAGTAAGGCGAGGGTGAGACAGACAGCAAGGCGAGGGTGAGACAGACAGTAAGGCGAGGGTGAGACAGACAGTAAGGCGAGGGTGAGACAGACAGTAAGGCGAGGGTGAGACAGACAGCAAGGCGAGGGTGAGACAGACAGTAAGGCGAGGGTGAGACAGACAGTAAGGCGAGGGTGAGACAGACAGTAAGGCGAGGGTGAGACAGACAGTAAGGCGAGGGTGAGACAGACAGTAAGGCGAGGGTGAGACAGACAGTAAGGCGAGGGTGAGACAGACAGTAAGGCGAGGGTGAGACAGACAGTAAGGCGAGGGTGAGACAGACAGTAAGGCGAGGGTGAGACAGACAGCAAGGCGAGGGTGAGACAGACAGTAAGGCGAGGGTGAGACAGACAGTAAGGCGAGGGTGAGACAGACAGTAAGGCGAGGGTGAGACAGACAGCAAGGCGAGGGTGAGACAGACAGTAAGGCGAGGGTGAGACAGACAGTAAGGCGAGGGTGAGACAGACAGTAAGGCGAGGGTGAGACAGACAGTAAGGCGAGGGTGAGACAGACAGTAAGGCGAGGGTGAGACAGACAGTAAGGCGAGGGTGAGACAGACAGTAAGGCGAGGGTGAGACAGACAGTAAGGCGAGGGTGAGACAGACAGCAAGGCGAGGGTGAGACAGACAGCAAGGCGAGGGTGAGACAGACAGCAAGGCGAGGGTGAGACAGACAGCAAGGCGAGGGTGAGACAGACAGTAAGGCGAGGGTGAGACAGACAGTAAGGCGAGGGTGAGACAGACAGTAAGGCGAGGGTGAGACAGACAGCAAGGCGAGGGTGAGACAGACAGTAAGGCGAGGGTGAGACAGACAGTAAGGCGAGGGTGAGACAGACAGTAAGGCGAGGGTGAGACAGACAGTAAGGCGAGGGTGAGACAGACAGTAAGGCGAGGGTGAGACAGACAGTAAGGCGAGGGTGAGACAGACAGTAAGGCGAGGGTGAGACAGACAGTAAGGCGAGGGTGAGACAGACAGCAAGGCGAGGGTGAGACAGACAGCAAGGCGAGGGTGAGACAGACAGCAAGGCGACAGGCGCACACAGCAAGGCGAGGGGCGCACACAGCAAGACGAGGGGCGCAAACAGCAAGGCGGGGGGGAACAGACAAGAGAGGCGGATTGGCCAATAACAGGTAAGGAGCAGAGAAAGGGTGGCGATTGGGGTGGAGGCTGTACAATACAGGAGCCTTGGTGCACGGGTGCAGGCAGAGATGACAAACTGCTGAGGGTGCACTCACAGGAAGGTGACGGGTGCGGTGCACTCACAGGAAGGTGACGGATGCGGTGCACTCACAGGAAGGTGAGGCCTGTGAGCTTGGAGATGTCAGCAGGAATGCTTCCTGTGAGCCCATTGTTGGTCATCTCGCTGCCATGACAAAATGGCAGGTGGGTAGAGTGAGAAGCATGTTACGCACAGGAAGGAACCCATGACATGTGGTGCACATGAAAGGTCGACCCTGTAACGATTCCCGACATACTCAAAATGCTTCCAGACCTGCTGCCCTGTGTGCCCTCATGGCTCGACAACGCCCCGACGCCCCACCACTCCCCGGCTGCTCAGCTGACGCTGCTGCCACTCACGCCCCACCACTGAATGCGTCACCACTGCACTGCACTGCACTGCACTGCACTGCACTGCACTGCACTGCACTGCACTGCACTGCACTGCACTGCACACTCACATGCTCACGATTGCCGGCCGTGTCACACAGCACATCCAGTTGGACCACGTGGGTGTGGACGACGCTAATTTTGAGGCGCCTCAAAACTAAACTATGCACGCTCACATGCTCACAACGTTGCCAGCCGTGTCACAGAGCACGCTGGTCCACGTGGGTATAGGCGCTGTTTGGCCCTTGAGCGGGCACGGCACCGACGCTCCCGAAGAACTCCATGCCCCCAACACCCCATGCCCCATTACCCCATACTCACATGCTCAAGACGTTGCCGGCGGAATCACAGAGCACGCTGGTCCACGTGGGTATGGGCGCTGTTTGGCCCTTGAGCGTGCACGGCACCGACGCCGCCCACGTGCTGAACGTCACCCCCAGGGATGACTTGAGCGCCAGCATGGCTGGTGGGGATGGTGCATGGGAGGGACGGGCAGATAGGACAGCAGTCGCGCGGGTAAGAGAAGATTAGGCGGTGAGGCATGGCAGCAGGGTGGGTAGGTAGGTAGGTAGGTAGGTAGGTAGGTAGGTAGGTAGGTAGGTAGGTAGGTAGGTAGGTAGGTACTGCATGAGGTGGCAGTACACTGCTCACTGCTCACCACCCACCGCACACCGCCCACATCTCATCAGACACTGATCACCACCCACCACCCACCACCCACCACCCACCACCCACCACCCACCACCCACCGCCCACCGCTCACCCTCGTCGGACACCGCTCACCGCTCATCAGACACCTCTCCCCACCCACCAACCACCTCTCCCCACCCACCACCCACCTCTCCCCACCCACCACCCACCTCTCCCCACCCACCACCCACCTCTCCCCACCCACCACCCACCTCTCCCCACCCACCACCCACCTCTCCCCACCCACCACCCACCTCTCCCCACCCACCACCCACCTCTCCCCACCCACCACCCACCTCTCCCCACCCACCACCCACCTCTCCCCACCCACCACCCACCTCTCCCCACCCACCACCCACCTCTCCCCACCCACCACCCACCTCTCCCCACCCACCACCCACCTCTCCCCACCCACCACCCACCTCTCCCCACCCACCACCCACCTCTCTCCACCCACCGCACACCGCTCACCACTCAGTGCTCACCTGCGCTTTCTTTGATAGCCACCACCGACCCGCCCGCACACGCCATGGGCCGCACGGGCTGCGTCGGCGAGTTCACAGTGCCGGCAGCGATGGGTGCAGCCGCGTCCACCGCGCACACTCCCCCTGCCCCCGCCCAGCAGAACGGGCCCACGGCGTTGGCGGTGCCGCAGATGGCACAGTCCGCCGCAGGCCTCTGGGCGGAGCCTCCACTGGTGCACTTGGAGGGCGTCAGCAGGCAGTTGCCCGCGCCCCCGCACCACGTGTACTTGTTTGCTGTGGGCACGTCTGTGAGGAAGTTTCCTCGCAGGTCCAGAGAGAGCAGCCCAGTGGCGAGCGCGGGGACGGTACCGGTGAAGTAGTTGTAGACAGCACCGCTGGCGAGGAGGGAGGACAGGGAGAGGGCAGATGCAAGGAGAACCTTCATAAGGAGTGGGCAGACATGACCGTTACTCATAGCAGAAGAGCTGGCAGTAGGACGTTTTGGAAATGCTTCAAGCAAAAAAAAAACAAACAAACAAACAAACAAACAAACAAACAAACAAAAACATCCAGTATGTGCGCCTCTCTCGGACTTACAGTTGCGTGAGTTTTGGGAGGCCCACGAGAAACGAGGGGATTTCTCCGAATAAGTAGTTGTAGTGCAGGCGGCTGCAAGAGGAGCAGTAGCAGAGACGATGAGAAGCGGGTGGAACGGAGTTTGAAGATTGCTAGAGAAACGTGTTTTGAGTCGACTTAAAGCATGTGGAACCGCGCGTGCAGATCGCAAGAGAAATCAATGTGGGTGAAATTTACAGGCGAGACACTACAGCACCAGCATTTGCCTGCTCTCACACCTCTTCGCTTGCTGGTCACACACTGACACTCCCATGTCGGCCACATTCTGCCACTCACATGTCGGCCAGCACTCACATGTCGGCCAGCAGCACTCACATGTCGGCCAGCAGCACTCACATGTCGGCCAATGGCAAGGCTCGGAGGTTGGTGGTGAAGGAGTCGATGCGGTAGCTGAGGAGATTGCCCTGCAGGTTGCTGTGGGGGGGGGGGGCGAGCAGAGGGTGGAGGAGGCATGGTTGAGATCAGCCAATGTGGGGCACGGGCTTTAAGATTTGGCCGAGACAGCAGATATGAGAGCATATTTTTTTCCCATAGCAAAGAGGATCAAAACAGCCAGAGCATTGCAGGCGCAACTCACAGGTAGGTGAGGGCTGTGAGCGTGGAGATTTCAGAAGCAAGTGAGCCCTTGAGCTTTTGGTTATCCGCAGCTCTGATGGGCACAGGAGTTAGGTGGCACAGGAGTTATATGCACAGGAGTTGAGTGGCACGGCATAGGGGGTCACAGGGGGGTAGGCAGATAATACGGTATGCTAAACCCTAAACCCTGGCAGGCAAAACCTGGAGGTGGTGTTACAGCAGTCAAAGAAGAACCCAACGGACAAGCTGTCTCACATGCCCTTGCTCACGATCCTTCTGAAAAACTATACTTCTCCTTGTATCCTACATCTATCCTATAAACATGGGTAGAGATAAGTACCAAAACTTAGTTTGGGTGCACAACTAGGAATTTCTCCTCTTCCCATGCTCTCACACATCTATCCCATGCTCTCAACACCTATGTATACCCTCGTTTATTCCAACAAAACCATCGGTTCTCTTTGCGCCTTCCGGTTTCTCACACATCCTTTTCGCATTCACATGCCACAAGGACACGTTTGAACTATCGACAACGTGTAATTATTCCTAACAAGCTGACGTCGACTTACGTGGCCAGTATACTCGCTTACTCACATGCATGCCATGTCCCCAGACCAGATTGCTGACTCACATGTAGACGACACTCCCAGTGCTGTCACAGAGCACGCCGCTCCACACTGTCGCCGTGGTGGTCTGCCCCGCGATCTTGCACGGCACAGTGGCCGCCCACGTGGTGAGAGTGACACCCAGCGAGGCCTTGAGGGCCAGCATGGCTGGTGAGGGGCGGCGGGGAGAGGGGCAATGAGGCAAGCGGCGGGAGGCGGGGGGGCGCAAGCAGCACGTGAGGAATTGGAGGGGTTGCGCTGCACGGGCCGTGTGGACGCACGCTGCCCCAGGCGGCACGATCCCACGCTGCCCCCC
Organism: Closterium sp. Naga37s-1; assembly: GCA_947471745.1. NCBI lineage: Eukaryota > Viridiplantae > Streptophyta > Zygnematophyceae > Desmidiales > Closteriaceae > Closterium > Closterium sp. Naga37s-1. The sequence continues at coordinate 110,315 of CANJKZ010000881.1, forward strand.
TGCCTACCTGCCCCCTGCCCGCTGCCCCCAGCCTACCTGCGCTTTCTTTGACGGGCGCAACCGGGCTACCCACGCATGACATGGGGAGCGCGGGCTGCGAATTCAGGTTCCCAGTGCCGGCAGCCACAGCTGCAGCCGCGTCCGGCATGCACACTCCTTCCGCACCCCAGCAGATTCCGATGCCGTTGGTGGTGCCGCAGATGGCACAATCCGCCGCAGCCCGCTGAGTCGTGCCCGAGGTGGTGCACTTGGAGGGCGTGACGAGGCAGTTCAGGTTGCCGCCGCACCATGTGTAGGCCGCCGCTGGCAGGTCCGTGATGAAGTTGTAATTCACATCTATTCTGAGCAGCAGCGGGCCCAGCGGCGGCACGGTCCCCGTGAGGTAGTTTCCGGGCGCGCCGCTGGTGAGGGGAGAGAGCAGCGAGGGGGGAAACAGAGGGGGAAATGGAGGGAGAAACGGAGGGGGGAAACGGAGGGGGGAAACGGAGGGGGGGAAACGGAGGGGAAACACGGAGGGGGGGAAACGGAGGGGGAACACGGAGGGGGGGAAACGTACAAGGAGTGAGTAGACAGACAAGAGGGCGAGGCAGGAGTGAGAGTGTATCAACGCAACATGGAACAACATGGTGCAACACGAGGCAACATGGTGCATGATATCCCCACCAGGCTAACAGGTGACCTACCATCCCAGCAGCACACTGCATATGGCTCCCCGACAGGCCTACAGCTGACTTTCACGCATCCCAGCAGACTTACAACTCAGTGAGTTTTGGGAGGCCCAGGAGATACGCGGGGATTTGACCGTAAAGGTAGTTGGCGTGCACGCGGCTGCGAGAGGAGTAGAAACGATGAGATGAGTGGTGGCACGTGGAAAGCATAAGACTCGTGCATGCACACATGGCGATTGAGGCGACTCGAAAAAGGAAACAGAAATAAAACAGAATCAGAGAAGAGAGAGGTCGGAAGGTGGGGAGAAGAGAGAGGTCGGAAGGTGGGGAGAAGAGAGAGGTCGGAAGGTGGGGAGAAAACAGTTATGGCAGCAAAGCTGAGGAGGCAAGTCAAGTCAGTAACATAAGTGTCCTGCTCTCACCCCTCCCCTCTCGGACCAACTTCACTCTGGCACTCACAAGTCAGCCAGAAGTGGCAAGGCTCGAAGGTGAGTGGCGAAGGAATCGAGGCGGTAGAAGTGGAGGTTTTGCACGAGGTAGCTGTGCGGCGGGAGAACAGGGTGGGAAGGACACGAGGTCATCGGTAGAGTGCGAACTGCACGCATCATGGTTCGCCATGGGCACATGATGTATGGATCATCATGCGCATCAATGTATGCAGCCGCAATAAGAAAGATGCAGGAGCAGCAGCCAGTACAGTACTACCACCAAAAAGGGAAGAGATTGACCCAGTATAGCAAGTGCCACTCAAATGCGGGTGTCTTTTGAGGCGCCTCAACAGGAGCAGCAGCCACATGCGGCTGTCAAATGCAACTCACATGCACGTGAGAGCTGTGAGCGTGGAGATGTCCGAAGGAAGCGAGCCCTTGAGGTTTGCGTTATTCACAACGCTGATGCACGACAGTTTGTGACAACGCATTGGGGTTTTGGGGGACACAACACACGCAATGGCCGATGGGCAGATGAGCGTGGTGTGCATGTGGCAAGGTGCAAAGAAAGCATTGCTATGCTGTATTGTGCAGTAAAATCAGAGCAACTGCAAAAAGCAACTGCAACAGAATATACGTATGCAAGCAGTTGCCTGCTCTACAGATGCCCCACATGCCTTGCCGTTCTCCCACACCAACTCACATGCGGTGGGCACATTCACTGGCGGGCACATTCACTGGCGGGCCATGCTGATGATTCGTTAACCATTGGTGAGGAGGTCATTCATTCCCATGCAGACGAAACCCAAGGACCAAACATGATTATTCATATGCTCACAGCACTGCCAGTGCTGTCACAGAGCCACGCCAGCTTAGGTTGTGGCCGTGGTACTACTCACATGTCGGAGACTTTGCCGTTTGCCGTGCAACGGACGCCAGTCCATTCGTAGCCGTTCGCAAGGGCCACACTGGATTGGTCAGAGCGGCATGGAGTGGCGGCGGACCAAGTGGTGAAGGTCACACCCAGCGCGGACTTGACGTTAAGCATGGCGGCAGCTGCAGGGGGTGGCAGGCGGGGGTGCATGGGAGTGTGTTCACAGGGAAGTGAATATGTGTGCAAAGGGAAGTGAATATGTGTGCGGAGGACAGAGGAGGGGCAGAAAGCGAGCGTGTTCATGTCAGGCGCGTGCGATTGGGAACGAGAAGGAAGGGAGGTGACACTGACCGTCAGCAGAGTTCATGGTGATGGGCTGGTAAACACACGAAAGGGCCACTTCGCCTCCATAGTTGTTCTGACCCGCTGCAATCTTCGCGTCTGCGCCCGGCACGCACGCTTGCCCCGCTGTGCACAGAGTGCCGGTGCCGTCAGTGCTGCCGCAAATAGCACACGAGGACCTTTGGAAGGCGCTCTGGCAGTTGCCCACGCTGGCAAGGCAGTTATTTGCGGCGTTGCAGTACGACCAGGTGCCGGAGGGAATAGAGCCGACAAAGTAGTTCTGGTAGAGGTCCAGCGACTTGATCTTTGTGATGGTCGATGGCAGCGAGCCTGTCAGGTAGTTGAAGCGGACAGACCTGTGAGGTGGGGTGGTAGGGAAGTATGCGTTGTTGGAGAGATTTTTTTGGAGTGTGGATGGATGGATGGATTGCTTGGTGTATGCCGACAGCAAATGCAAACAGCTGCGCGGCTTCAACATAACACAGCGCTGCTCTCGTGCCCGAAATCATTACAGACAGAAGACGCGCCTTCTTTCTGTACTCACAGACTGGTGAGGCTGGGCAGAGTGGTGAGCACGCTGGGGAATGACCCCGAGAAGAACATGTACTGCATGGCCCTGGTGGACGAGATGAGGGGCACGGACACACGCACACACGCACACACGCACACGCGAGCACGCACACACGCACGCACGAACGCACACACACACACACGCACGCACGCGCGCACGCACACACGCATGCACGCACACACGGATATCAGAAAGAGTAAAAGGCTTCAGTGATGCAACAGTTATGTAATACCGAATGTGTCTTCGAGCTGGCAATATGCATGGGACATCTGTGGGACGACATCCATGGGGCAGACATGCATGAGACGACATGCATAGGAAGACATGCAGGGGACTACATGCAGGGGACTACATGCAGGGGACGACATGCAGGGGACTACATGCAGGGGACGACATGCAGGGGACGACATGCAGGGGACTACATGCAGGGGACTACATGCAGGGGACTACATGCAGGGGACGACATGCAGGGGACTACATGCAGGGGACTACATGCAGGGGACTACATGCAGGGGACTACATGCAGGGGACTACATGCAGGGGACGACATGCAGGGGACGACATGCAGGGGACTACATGCAGGGGACTACATGCAGGGGACTACATGCAGGGGACTACATGCAGGGGACGACATGCAGGGGACGACATGCAGGGGATTACATGCAGGGGACTACATGCAGGGGACGACATGCAGGGGACTACATGCAGGGGACGACATGCAGGGGACGACATGCAGGGGACTACATGCAGGGGACGACATGCAGGGGACTACATGCAGGGGACGACATGCAGGGGACGACATGCAGGGGACTACATGCAGGGGACTACATGCAGGGGACTACATGCAGGGGACTACATGCAGGGGACGACATGCAGGGGACGACATGCAGGGGACGACATGCAGGGGACGACATGCAGGGGACTACATGCAGGGGACGACATGCAGGGGACGACATGCAGGGGACTACATGCAGGGGACTACATGCAGGGGACTACATGCAGGGGACGACATGCAGGGGACGACATGCAGGGGACGACATGCAGGGGACGACATGCAGGGGACGACATGCAGGGGACGACATGCAGGGGACGACATGCAAGGGACGACATGCAGGGGACGACATGCAGGGGACGACATGCAGGGGACGACATGCAGGGGACGACATGCAGGGGACGACATGCAGGGGACGACATGCAGGGGACGACATGCAGGGGACGACATGCAGGGGACGACATGCAGGGGACGACATGCAGGGGACGACATGCAGGGGACGACATGCAGGGGACGACATGCAGGGGACGACATGCAGGGGACGACATGCAGGGGACTACATGCAGGGGACGACATGCAGGGGACGACATGCAGGGGACGACATGCAGGGGACGACATGCAGGGGACGACATGCAGGGGACGACATGCAGGGGACGACATGCAGGGGACGACATGCAGGGGACGACATGCAGGGGACGACATGCACAAGAAGACCCACACAAACCCGGCGACACTCACAGTTGATTCAAGTTGGTGAGCGTGGAGAAGAACTTGAGATAGTCTGAGAGGCTGCCATCCAGGAAGTTCCATGGCATCCACCTGCACACATGACGCCACGCAGCAACGCAGCAAGGAAACATATGAGGCGTCTCAAAAGAACACAACAAGTAAACAGTTGAGGCGTCTTAAAAGCATGCAGCAAGGGCCGCATTATCCGCATAGCATTGCGGATGGGGTCAGCATGCATGCAGGGCATGCAGCGTTGCGAGCCACATGCACTGTTGCAAGCTGCAGGCCATGACACAGAAGAGGCACGCGCAGAGAGCACTCACACTACGCCAAGGCCCGTGAGCTTGGAGATGTCTGAAGGGAAGCTCTTGCGCACGAGTTTCGCTGAGTCCAGGTTTCTGCACGCATGCACACACCCGCATGCAGCGACGCAAGCGAACAGTGCGGCAGCGCATGAATGCACGGCTTGGATGGACTGTGTTGAAACGTTCCAGCCAATATTGCAGGGCTTTTTCGAGAAATAAAGAAAGGAAAAAAACAAACAAACAAACAAACAAACAAACCTGCAACTTTCCTGCCAAAATTGCTGCCAATAATAATACACTGTGCTCTGGGCTGCTGGGTGAATACCATGGCTTGCGCCTGCACATGCACCCTCCCTTGCCGCATCCACTCACACCCTCTCTAGCTGCCTGCACTCACATCACGTAAGCGCGGCCAAAAGGGGTGCAGGCCACGCGCTCCCACTCGCCCGCTTTGGCTGTGGCGCCGTCAAGAGTGCACGGGTTGGTGGCGGCCCACGAGGTGTAGGTGAGGCCCATGGCCGACTTGATGTTCAGCAGGGCCGCCGCTGAGAGCGGGGAATGAGGAACAGGAACGGGAGGGAGATATGAGAGAGAATGAGCTTTCCCTTGGCGCCACTGTTTGAAAAAACGCCGTCAACACGGCAGGGATTGGTAGTGGCCCACGTGGTGTTGGTGAGCCCACGTGGCGTTGGTAAGCCCACATGGCTGACTTGATGTTCAGGAGGGCTGCCACTGGTGGCGGTGGAGAATGGGGAAGGGCAAGGGGAGGGCAGTGGAGGAGAGAAGTAGAACCACCAAGAACAGCGGTGGGGCTCCATGTCGTGAACCAATGAGAACAGCGGTGGGGCTCCATGTCGTGAACCAATGAGAACAGCGGTGGGGCTCCATGTCGTGAACCAATGAGAACAGCGGTGGGGCTCCATGTCGTGAACCAATGAGAACAGCGGTGGGGCTCCATGTCGTGAACCAATGAGAACAGCGGTGGGGCTCCATGTCGTGAACCAATGAGAACAGCGGTGGGGCTCCATGTCGTGAACCAATGAGAACAGCGGTGGGGCTCCATGTCGTGAACCAATGAGAACAGTGGTGGGGCTCCATGCCGTGAACCAATGAGAACAGCGGTGGGGCTCCATGTCGTGAACCAATGAGAACAGCGGTGGGGCTCCATGTCGTGACGTGAACCAATGAGAACTTGAGCGTGAGAACTCACCATGGGAACTTAACCAAGTGCGAGCACTCACCAATGGGAACTTAACCAAGTGCGAGCACTCACCAATGGGAACTTAACCAAGTGCGAGCACTCACCAATGGGAACTTAACCAAGTGCGAGCACTCACCAATGGGAACTTAACCAAGTGCGAGCACTCACCAATGGGAACTTAACCAAGTGCGAGCACTCACCAATGGGAACTTAACCAAGTGCGAGCATTCACCAATGGGAACTTAACCAAGTGCGAGCACTCACCAATGGGAACTTAACCAAGTGCGAGCACTCACCAATGGGAACTTAACCAAGTGCGAGCACTCACCAATGGGAACTTAACCAAGTGCGAGCACTCACCAATGGGAACTTAACCAAGTGCGAGCACTCACCAATGGGAACTTAACCAAGTGCGAGCACTCACCAATGGGAACTTAACCAAGTGCGAGCACTCACCAATGGGAACTTAACCAAGTGCGAGCACTCCAAAGGGACCTCTCAAACAGTACCCACCATCCCCCGCATTCATGTAGAGAGTGCCGCCCACACACGTCACGGGCAGCACGGGCTGCGTTGGCGAGTTCACAGTGCCTGTATTGACAGCTGAACCCGAGTCCACTGTGCACACCCCCCCCGCCGCCACACAGAAGGGGCCCACGGCGTTGGTGGTGCCGCAGAAGGCACAATCCGCTGCTGGCCTCTGGGCGGAGCCTCCACTGGTGCACTTGGAGGGCGTCAGCAGGCAGTTGCCCGCGCCCCCGCACCAGGAGTAGCTTGCTGTGGGCACGTCTGTGAGGAAGTTTCCTCGCACGTCCAGACTGAGCAGCCCAGAGGCGAGTGCGGGCACAGTGCCAATGAAGTAGTTGTAGACCGCACCGCTGGGGAGAGGGAAGGGCATTGGAGGGGCAGATTCATAACGGGAATTCATAAGGAATGGGCAGATGCATAACGGGAATTTATCAGGAATGGGCAGACTGGACTGCACCTTCACCCATAGTGGAACAGCTGCAAATAATGAGATTCGGAAACAATTAAAGCTATTAAAACATAAAATTAAAATATAAACTCCTCAAAAGCGCTCCAATATCTATCTCCCTATCAGACTTACAACTGAGTGAGTTTCGGGAGGCCGACAAGGAAGGAGGGGATTTCTCCGTACAAGTAGTTGTAGTGCAAGCGGCTGCAATAGGGGCAGAAGGGAACCGATGAGGGCCCAACGGGATGGCAGCATGTGGAAAAAAGGTTCCATGATTGATCCAGAAAAGTGAGTGCGTGAAAATATGTCGGCCAGCATCACTCACATGTCGGCCAGCAGCACTCACATGTCGGCCAGCAGCACTCACATGTCGGCCAGCACTCACATGTCGGCCAGCAGCACTCACATGTCGGCCAACACTGGCAAGGCTCGGAGGTTGGTGGTGAAGGAGTCGATGCGGTAGCTGAGGAGATTGCCCTGCAGGTTGCTGTGGGGGAGAGGGGCGAGCAGGGGGTGCAATGTCGTGGAGAATTTGGAACGTGGCTGAGAGAGGATAGATGAAGCAGTGGATACGACAGCAGAAAACAAAGAGGATCAAAACAGCCAGAGGGCAGAGCAGGTAAGACACAAAAGACACAACTCACACGTAAGTGAGTGCTGTGTTTTGAGTCGACTCAAAAGACACAACTCACAGGTAAGTGAGGGCTGTGTTTTGAGCCGACTCAAAAGACACAACTCACAGGTAAGTGAGTGCTGTGAGCGTGGAGATGTCCGAAGCAAGTGATCCCTTGAGCTTTGAGTTATCCACAGCCCTGAGGTGCACAACGGTTGGTGGCAGGACAGAGCGGAGGAGGATACGTGCAAGGGCGGGTGAGCAGATGAATATGGTATGCAGGTACGGCAGGCAACGCCTGGAAGCAGCATCACAGCGGTCAAAGAAAGCACCCAGTCATTGGGCACGCTGCCTATTGTATAGGCGCCTCAAAAAAGGAAGCACACACTCACCAGGCACGCTGTCTCACATGCCCTCACAGCATCGCTCATGCACCGGCTCTCCTCATTCACATGCCACAAGGACATGCATGAACCACTGGCATTGTTTGATAAATTGATTATCAACGAAGTCCCGATGGTGATTTACATGCCCAATATGCCGACTCACATGCTCACGACCCTCCCAGTGCTGTCACAGAGCACGCCACTCCACACTGTCACCGTGGTGGTCTGCCCCGCGACCTTGCACGGCACAGTGGCCGCCCACGTGGTGAGAGTGACACCCAGCGACGCCTTGAGGGCCAGCATGGCTGATAAGGGGCACGCGGGGGACGGGGCAGCAAGGCGGGAAGCAGGAGGTTGGGGGACGCCCCGAAGAGCACGTGAGCAAGTGGACGGGGTTGCATGGGCCCTAAGGTATGGGCACTTTTCCGGGCAGCCCAGGCTCATAGGGCCCGGCACTTTTATGAGGCAAGGCAACGGCACTCGGCCATCGCATCACACATCCCCCCCTATGGCCAGGAGTGCCATATCTGTGCTGTGCTTACGCACACCTGGACCATTGCTCACCTGCCCTCCTCCTAGCAACAAGGCACACCTTACCAAGACAGACAGTCAGACAGACCGACAGGCCGGCATTGCAGATAACACTGCCGCGCCTTGCACACACTGCCCCTGCCCCCTTACTCTGCTGCCCCCTGCCCCCTTCTCCCTGCCCCCTGCCTCCTGCCCCCTGCCCCCTGTCCCCTGGATACGTGTAATCTCCCTAACGCCCAATGCCCATCTGTTCTGCTTTTCAGACATCTGGTGCTGACCTGCCATCCTAGCAACAAAACGTGGCACTCACTGACAGGCATACAATGCGGTCAACAGCCAGCCATGCCCCTGCCACCTGCTACAGTGCACAGCCCCTGCCACGCCACCTCCTCCCTGCCCCCTGCCCCTTGCCCGCTCCCACTGCCCCCTGCCCCCTGCACCCCGCCTCTGACACCTCCCCGCTGCCCACCTGTAGAGTCTTTCAAGGCCGCGACCGGCCCGCCCACGCACGTCCTGGGGAGCGCGGGCTGCGAATTCGGGTTTGCAGTGCCGGCAGCCACGGGTGCAGTCGCGTCCGGCGTGCACACCCCTCCCGCGCCCCAGCAGAAGGGCCCCGCGCCGTTGGGGGTGCCGCAGAAGGCACAGTCTGCCGCAGCCCGCTGGACCGTGCCAGAGGTGGTGCACTTGGAGGGCGTGACGAGGCAGTTGAGGTTGCCGCCGCACCATGTGTAGGCCGCCGTTGGGAGGTCGGTGATGAAGTTGTAATTCACATCTATTCTGAGCAGCAGCGGGCCGAGCGGGGGCACGGTTCCTATGAGGTAGTTGCCGGGAGCGCCGCTGGTGAAGGGAGAGAGCAGAGAGGAGGGAAACAAAGAAGGCAAACGAAGGGTGGTATGGGAAGTGAGTGAAGGGACAAGAGGGCGAGGCAGGAGAGGGAACGAATCAATGGAACATGAAGCACCATGGCGCTAGGCATCCCAACAAGCTAACAGGTAACCTGCCATCCCAGCAGCACACTGCCATCCCAGCAGCACACTGCCATCCCAGCAGCACACTGCCATATGACACATGCATGCACTCCCCAACAGGCTTACACCTGCCTTTAACGCATGACCCAAGTAGACTTACAACTCGGTGAGTTTTGGGAGGCCCACGAGGTACGCGGGGATTTCACCGTAAAGATAGTTGGCATGCACGCGGCTGCGGGAGAAGCAAAGAGACGATGAGATGAGTGGTGTGTCAGGAAAGTTCAAGACGAGTTGAATTTTGAGTCAACTCAAAGGTAGGCCCAGAAGAAACGTGGGAACTTGACTGTAAAGGTAGTTAGCATGCACGTGGCTGCGAGAGAAGCAGAGGTGATGAGTGGTGGCGGCATGAGCAGAAGGAGGGTGGAAGATCCGGAAAGAACAGCTCTAGTTTTGAGGCGCCTCGAAACTAAAGAGGTTGGAAGATTCAGAGAGAACATCTCTGGGAGCAAAGCTGGGGCAAGTCAAATACAGTAAGACCAGTGTCCTGCTCTCACCCCTCCCCTCTCAGGCTCAAAAAACTCTGCCACTCACAAGTCGGCCAGAAGTGTCAAGGATTGAAGGTAAGTGGTGAAGGAATCGAGGCGGTAAAATAGCAAATTGCCCAGAAGGTAGCTGTGAGGCAAGAGAACAGGGTAGGAAGGACACAAAGGTATGGATCATGCGCACGCGGCCGCAACAGGAAAGTCGCAGGAGCAGCCAGTTCTAGACATTGAAGCAGTCGCAGCAGGGAAAGATGCAGGAGCAGCCAATCCTGCCGATGAAAGCAGAAGCAGGTCTACTGAAACGGATAGAGATTGGTGCAGCATGGCAAAGGCAACTCACATGCGGGTGAGAGATGTGAGCGTGGAGATGTCCGAAGGAAGAGAGCCCTTGAGGTTAGCGTAATTCACAACGCTGATGCACAACAGTTTGTGGCAAAGCGTTGGGGGGGGCACATGCAATGGCAGATGGGCAGATGGAGGATGGTGTGTGTGCGGCGAGGTGCAACAAAGTTGTTCTACACTGTAATGTGCAGTACCATCAAAACAACTGCGGAGAAAAAAAAAAAAAAAAAACAGAATATATAGCAAGCAGTGGCACTCACATGTCAGACACCTTGCCGGTGTCGGTGCAACGGACGCCAGTCCACTCGTTCGCAAGGGCCACAGTGGATTGATCAAAGCGGCACGGTGTGGTGGCGGCCCAAGTGGTGTAGGTCACACCCAGCGAGGCCTTGACGTTCAGCATGGCGGCAGCTGCAGGGGGGTGGCAAGGGGGGGTGAACCAGAACGTGGTCAGGCACACAGGGAAGTGATGCGTGCGCAGAGGACAGTGGAGGGCAGAAAGCGAGTGAGCACGATTGCGAACGAATGAGTAGGCAGGGAGGCGGCACTGACCGTCAGCGGGGTTCATGGTGATGGGCGTGTAAACGCATGACAGGGCCACTTCGCCTCCATAGTTGTTCTGGCCGGCTGCTATCTTGGCGTCAGCGCTCGGCATACAAGATTGCCCCGCTGCGCACAACGTGCCGGTCCCGGCAGTGCTGCCGCAAATAGCACACGAGGACCTCTGGTAGTAATTCTGGCAGTTTCCAGCACCGGTGAGGCAGTTATTGGTGGCATCGCAGTAGGACCAGGTGCCTGAGGGAATAGAGCCAACAAAGTAGTTCTGATTGATGTCCAGCGACTTGATCTTTGTGATGGTTGATGGGAGCGAGCCCGTGAGGTAGTTGAAGCGCAGCGACCTGTGGGGAGGGGTGGAGTAGCATGCGTTGTTACAGCGAGTTGATTGGAGTGTGGATGGATGGATGGATTGCTTGATGGATGGATGGATTGCTTGGTGTATGCCGACAGCAAATGCAAACAGCTGCGCGGCTTCAACATAACACAGCGCTGCTCTCGTGCCCGAAATCATTACAGACAGAAGACGCGCCTTCTTTCTGTACTCACAGACTGGTGAGGCTGGGCAGAGTGGTGAGCACGCTGGGGAATGACCCCGAGAAGAACATGTACTGCATGGCCCTGGTGGACGAGATGAGGGGCACGCACACACTCACGCACGCACACACACACACACACGCGAGCACGCACACACGCACGCACGCACGCACACATGCACGCATGCGCGCGCACACATGCATGCACACATGCACTCACACACGCACGCATGCACGCATGCACGCACACACACACACACACACACACACACACACACACACACACACGCACACATACACACACACGCACGCACGCACGCACACACGCACGCACACACACACGCACGCACGCACGCACGCACGCACGCACGCACGCACGCACACACGCACGCATGCGCGCGCACACATGCACGCACACACGCACACATGCACTCACGCACGCACACGCACGCACGCATGCACGCACGCATGCGCACACACGCACGCACGCACACACGCCGCACACACGCACGCACGCACGCACACACGCAAGCACGCACGCACGCACACACGCACGCACAAACGCAAGCACGCACACACGCACGCACGCACACACGCACGCACGCACACACACACGCACGCACGCACGCACGCACGCACGCATGCACGCACACACGCACACATGCACGCACACATGAACACGCACACATGCACGCACACACGCACACGCACACACACACACACACGCGGGCGCACATGAACGCACACACGCACACGCACGCAGGCACGCACGCATGCACGCACAAACGGATATCAGAAACAGTAAAAGGCTTCAGTGATGCAACAGTTATGTGATACCGTATGTGTTATCGAGCTGGCAATATGCATGGGACATCTGTGGGACATCGTTATTATTGGTTCAGAACCACTGCAACTTGCGCGACGTGCTTGTAACGTGCGTGCAACTGGCTGGGGAAAAAACCTCGGGTGCAAGGTTTCCATCCGGTGAAGGGCAAATTCGCGTGCAGGGGTTGGGCATCATGTGTATCAGAAAGAGTAAAGGCTTCAGTGACGCAACAGTTATGTAATACCGTATGTGTTTTCGAGCTGGCAATATGCATGGGACGACATGCATGGGACGACATGCACAAGAAGACCCACACAAACCCGGCGACACTCACAGTTGATTCAAGTTGGTGAGCGTGGAGAAGAATTTGAGATAGTCTGAGAGGCTGCCATCCAGGAAGTTCCATGGCATCCACCTGCACGCATGACGCAACGCAGCAACGCAGCAAGGAAACATATGAGGCGTCTCAAAAGAACACAACAAGAAAACAGTTGAGGCACATGCACTGTTGCAAGCTGCAGGCCATGACACAGAAGAGGCACGCGCAGAGAGCACTCACACTACGCCAAGGCCCGTGAGCTTGGAGATGTCTGAAGGGAAGCTCTTGCGCACGAGTTTCGCTGAGTCCAGGTTTCTGCGCGCAGCCGCGCCACACACACAAGAGAAACGGTGAGGGGATGCAGTGCAGTGCATGAGAGGCAGCATGCAGCGACACAAGGGAACGGTGAGGCAGAGCATGAGAGGGAGCTTATATGGGCTGCCGCAACACCGCCTTGCTGTCTGCACTCACACTCACACCTGCTATAACGCCCCGCGCCCTGAACCGCCAGTCTAGAACTGGGGTTATTTAGAGGCGGCAGCGCGGATGATATATTTTAACCCAACCCTTCATGTGAGTCCCGCCGGCGTTGCGCCTGCGTTGCTGCCTGCACTCACATGGAGTAGGCGAGGCCGTCAGCGGAGCACGTCACGCGCTCCCACTCGCCGGCGGCTGCAGTGGCGCCATTAAGAGTGCACGGTTTGGTGGCGACCCACGTGGTGTAGGTGAGTCCCATGGCCGCCTTGATGTTCAGCAGGGCCGTCGCTGGTGGGCGGATGGGGAACGGCAGACAAGGGGGAGCGGAGGTGGAAGAGGGGAACAAGGAAGGAAGGACACATTTTGTGGCGGTCCACGTGGTATAGGTGAGTCGCATGGCCGCCTTTATGTTCAGCAGGGCCGCCGCTAAGAGCGGGGAGTGAGGAAAAGGAAGGGGGGGGGATACGCGAAAGAATGAGCTTTTTCTCGGCGCCATCTTTTGAAGAAATGCGTCGGCAGGGATTGGTAGTGGCCAACGTGGCGTTGTTGAGCCCACGTGGTGTTGTTGGCCCCACGTGGTGCTTTTGGGCCCACGTGGTGTTGGTGAGCCCGCATGGCCGACTTGATGTTCAGCAGGGCCGCAGCTGTTGGGCGCAGAGGGGATGATTTGGAGGCGGGAGTGGGGAAAGGGAACAGGAAGGGGCGAGGGGAGCGGGGAGAGGGGAAAGGGTGAGCTTTCCACGCTTGCTTGAAACGGTAAGTTCGCGCGGCGTGCCTTTAACGGCGGCTTGGACAGGGAGAGTACTTCTAATATAGGTGAACGGTGGAGGGAACTTGAGTAGGAAATGCAGCAATTGGCGCCTCTATAAGCACTCGCCAGGGAGGGTCCAGAGCAGTGGAAAAGAGTCTTTTCACCCTCTAAGCAGTGCAGGCTAATTTGCCAAATACTCATACCTTTTGCAAGCGTGTCTTTCAAAGATCGGTGGGAGGTGTGGTGTTGGAAGGACCAGGTCGAAATGTGGACGACATAGGCGAAAAAATTCTGGATAGCTGGCGGAATTGAACATGTTACCCCTCATAATCATGTTGGTAGTACCGTACTGTGGGACGAGATGGGTCACTGAGATTAGGGTTTTCACCTTGATCGGCCTGCATGACGACACTAGCGACTCTGTTAAGGTGGCAGGACAGCACTGCGAGAACGACCAACATTGCGACGAGGCACACATGCCGCTTCGGGGTCGCCATGGCGACCATCATGCGCGCCGCTCTTCCCCGGGAAGCCAGTGGACTACTTCTGATGAGTGGACTACTACTGATGAGTCTGGTGAATCCTAGACCGCTGCACTAACCAAGACTTCGGTTCAACGGAAGGAAAAGGTCTCGAGAAGTGCACGTGACCACAAAAATGGGCGAGATATAGTTCCACCAGGTTACAGCACCGCCGCTTTTGCTGCTTGTTCGGTGGTATAGTCGCAGCAATTGACAGAGCCTTCGGGATAACGACGACGTGGTCTCGGAGGACGCCATGGTGGCTGAGGGACTACGCGGCGAATAGGTGATGCCTTCACCGTCCAATGCCTTGACAGGGATTTTTACCTCTTGCTGCCCGGTGACCGTGAGGAACGAAAAATAGGCGATGCCTTCACCGTCCAATTCTAGTCAGAATGTTGACATCTTGACATAGCAGGGGACGTGAGGAACGAAAATTAGTCGTACTGTATAACGTCGGTGAACAACAACGTTCTTCGTACTGTGCAGTCTCCAACATTTCATGCGGTACAGTAACAACCAATTTTTTAGGCTCTGCCGGTTACTGTACCTCCTGGCAAGAGGCCAAATGCAAGAACTGAAGACAGGCCACTTGGCAAGCTTTCTCGAAGGTCTCGAAACGTGAGGACACTACTGTACACAGTTTCGTCGGAGATGGACATCCTGTGGGATCTGGGTCGAATAAGAACAAAGACGTATATCAAGCTGCATCAACAACCAGCAGCTCCGACAGTCCAATCCCGCCCAAGGTTGTTATCACGCTGATTCCAAATTTCATACCAGAGTCGCAAGTTTGCGTTCGGGTCTGATCGGCTCCGATCTGATCTGCTCGGAAAGCTTGTGATCACTTTGCTCGAGCCGCCCGATCAGCAAGGTTTTTCGTCGAAGGTTTGAAGCTACTGCTCGACAAACGCAGGAACATTATGTAGAAATTCTTATCCAGCTCACGCGAGATTGGCGACAGATTGTCACCTGGCGGACGAATTGTTTCCCTGTAATATTGTCGATCCCTGGAGAGTTCTCGCGATGTACCATGAATAAGCGAGAGGTTCACGAGTTTGCAATCAACAGTGTAACATTTCGCAACCATCGTTATGGCCTCGATCACATGCAATCAACTGATCGAGGGTGATTGAGCAAAATCGAGTGTTTGGGTGAAAATCGGGAGTGATTGAGTTGGGGCGATCAGCTAGCTGATCGCAATCAGCTGATTGCCCCCGATTGCCTCCAGGCTTCCTCGAAGTTGTTAGTCGCTTCTGATGGAGGCGATCAAACTTGTTTTGGGCCCACGTCCTTGTGCCGCGTACCGAGTCAATTTTGCGGATCACAAGCTGGTTCAACATTGTCTGGTAATTTGCGACAGATGTTGATGCGGTCCCCACTCACCGCTCCCAGACTCAACTGTACACACCCTCTTCACGGAGAGCCAATTCGGTTTCTATGGTACGTGTACAGTACATACGGTACAAAACCGTGTACGACATCAGCCCCTCATACACCCTCATTCTCGATAGACTGGCATATGTTATACTGAACGAGACGCTTAGTGTAGCCGCACCGGACCAAAGAAGGTCCTATCACATGCGTTACAGTGACAATTTGACCCAGGGCGTTTAGTCAAGGTTTTCTACGTTCTACAATGGTACTGTTGTTTTCAAAGCGGTCAGGACGGTTATTCAACGTTAATGGTTTTTTACGGCCCAAGGCGTGTTTCAAACCCTCGTGCGACTTTGCCCACAACCGACTTATCTCACCAGCCCGCTACGTCCAAACACTGTAGCCAGTGCTTCCGCCGGTGAGAGAGGTGAGAAAGAGGGTGTACACACTCACATCCCTAGTAATCGGAGGATTACTCAGGCTCAAAGCCACACACGCAACCGATTTCCGGGGCGTTTCACCAGCCTACTCTTTGAATAAAGTTTTATTTTCCATCACACCCCGTAAAGAACGAGCGGCAAGATTGTGACTCGGCGCACTTCAGGGATCGATTAAAAAATTACCTGCTGCGGCCGGATGCGTGAATCCAGCTTGGCTGTTCAGGAGTTTAATAGCCAAGCGCTCGTCGCATACTCACATCACAAGTACCAAAAAGGCGACCTTTCTGACTTGAAAATGCTGAAGTCCTTGTGTGCAAATCACGAAGATTGGATTAGTATGAAATTTGGCTAAGTCCTACTGGAAGTCGAAAGTGGATCAGCATTAAATTTGACAGCCTGCACGAGATGCAACTGCACACACAGGTGTCTACAAGAAAATGTATGCCAATCCATGCACTGTCCAAAATTTGAGTACAATCGAATATATCGGGTCTCTCCCAAAAATTTTAGCGCGCCACTCGGCACAGCCAAGGGGCACGCAGATTTCACTCTTGTTTGGAAAAGTGCCTTGAAACGAAAAAAAAAAAAAGGCCCTCGCCACACAACGCCGTGACTGAAAAGCCATTTCCGTTCTTCATGCATTTTGTTCAAACGGTGTACAGAATCCACCGACGCTGCAACCTTCAGTTCCTACCAATCACATTGGGTTCTCATCTGGACCACGCGGCACACGACACGATGAGAGTTGTACACTCTGTTTCTTGATGTTTGAACAATCACAAGTACCAAAAAGGCGACCTTTCTGACTTGAAAATGCTGAAGTCCTTGTGTGCAAATCACGAAGATTGGATTAGTATGAAATTTGGCTAAGTCCTACTGGAAGTCGAAAGTGGATCAGCATTAAATTTGACAGCCTGCACGAGATGCGACTGCACACACAGGTGTCTACAAGAAAATGTATGCCAATCCATGCACTGTCCAAAATTTGAGTACAATCGAATATATCGGGTCTCTCCCAAAAAATTTAGCGCGCCACTCGGCACAGCCAAGGGGCACGCAGATTTCACTCTTGTTTGGAAAAGTGCCTTGAAACGAAAAAAAAAGGCCCTCGCCACACAACGCCGTGACTGAATAGCCATTTCCGTTCTTCATGCATTTTGTTCAAACGGTGTACAGAATCCACCGACGCTGCAACCTTCAGTTCCTACCAATCACATTGGGTTCTCATCTGGACCACGCGGCACACGACACGATGAGAGTTGTACACTCTGTTTCTTGATGTTTGAACAATCGGGAGCCCCGGGTACAGTGCGCACGTGTGCTTGGATTCAGCGGGCTGGTGCTTGAAACCGAAATGCACTTCAGGAGAACGGTAGACAACGGTTTATGAAAAAAAAGGTGCTTTTGAGTTCGGTTTCGTGCGGCAAAAGTGCTTATACGGTATGTTCTGGGACCAATTTGGACGCATTGATGTCAGTACAACCGGCTTGTCAATATGGCGAATGTCAGTGTGGCGCGAAACAGGGTGTAATCTGCTGGGCACGAAGCCTGGTTGGCACGAAACCAGTGGTTTGGTACTGTACGGGAATGAAAACAAGGTTTGGAACTGTACCAAACCAGTGGTTTGGTACTGTACTGTAACGCCCAGAAGGGTTGGAACAGAAAGCACTCAGGGCGCGCTGCACTTCTATTTATTAATTCGATAATTCTTTGGAGCGGGTTTTGGGCGAACTTGCTTGCGTTTCAGTGTTTTCGAACTTGAACATGCAAAAACACAGAATATCGGCACTCTTTGTCAGGTGCATCAAGACTGGTTTTTTGGGGAACCCGAACTCCTACCAACCGTGCGACCGAAATGAGGTCGCACGTACACTGTAGACGTCGCATAGCCAATCATATCGTTTCGTCTACGCATCGTAACTATTCTGTTACCGTCGCTAGTGTTTCGTTTTTTTTTTCGCAACTGGAGTTCACATTTTGGGGTGGTGCACTTCCCTGTCAAGTTCGAGCATTTGACGGGGAATTCCGCAGTATCGTTTGCCCGCGTTTGGGGCGCTATGGCGTTCAAGTTTGCATGCAAAACACGAGTGTGGTGCACTTCTCGAACAGTAACACTGTTCAGTCAAGACAAAATTCAGTTGAGTAAACGCCAAACGCATAGTAACCCGAACTTCGCCAAAATTTCGGATTTTGATCGATCTTCTTCAGCATTTTCGAATTAAAAAATAGAAGTGCAGCGCGCCCTCGGGTGAGTGGTTTCGTTTGGCATGCCATTGGCTCGACCTGGGTCAGTGGACTCAGGCTCTGGTGGAGAGGAGATTCGAGATCCACCCATCCCAGCATGCGATACGCTTGGAGTCATCTGCAAAATGTCAACACAACAAACAAAAAGAACATACACCTAACCACCGCTATTTTCAACTCCGAACCCTTGCACTGTTCCCGCGTTTCGAAGTTACCCTGCACGCATTCGACTATTTCAGTTGGGCACTTGGGGAACTTGGGCTACGAAGCACCCCGATCTATAATGTTAAGAAACGCATGAAAGCAAATCTGAGAAGGGGCACTTTTGCTGTTGCGAATTCCCTTGTGCCACTTCTACTCTTTTCGGGGGTCTGGAACCAACTCGCTGTGAAATCAGTGTGAAATTTCTGACGCTCACACAACCGTCGGTCAAAGATTCTTGAAAGGGTGCATACCTACTTGCGCAAGTGGGGTTGAAAATAGACGGAAAGAAAATAACGGTGGTTAGGTGTATAACGTTTCAATATGGCATACCCAAAAACTAAACCCTAAACAAACAGAGCAAAAGCAGGTTGTTTCACCAGAAAGCTTGGCCTAGAGAAGCAGACAGGCAAAGGGTAGGCATCTCTCCTGCCCCTCCGGTACAACCCCCCCCCCCCCCCTCTGGTCCAGCCCCGTCAGGTGTGTCACACGCCACCCCTCCCCCCTCGGTAGCCCCTCAAATGCCGTCCCCTTCCCCACAGTCCTCCTCACAGCCTACTGCAGACCTTGCGGGAGCAGGTGCTCGTGTCGAGGACCCTGGGGGTGCTACCTCTGGAGGGGTTGGAGGTGGAGCTGAGAGTGTGCCTCCACAAGGTTCTGGTGCCGGAGGAGCTGGTGTTTGTCGCGCTGTCCCTGAGGGGTGCTACGACTGGGGGTGCGGGTGCGCCCCCTACGGGACTTGGAGAGTCTGGGACTGACCGTGTTGTTGCAGGTGGTGCTGGCTCTGGGGGTGGTGCGACTGGTTCATTGGAGAGCGGTCCTGGGGCTACCACTGCTCCGGACACTACTCCTCCCCCCCACCCCTACCCGACCCGGCACCAGGCCCGTCTTCACCGTGCCCGTGAGGAGCAGCTCGAGTTGGAGCGAGAGGAGAGAGATTTGGAGCAGCAGCAGCTAGAGCTATAGCGGCTGGAGGAGCACTAGCAGCAGTAGCCAAAGAAAGAGCAGCAGCAGCAGCCGGAGCAGGAGCAGCCGCAGCAGCAGGAGCAACAGCAGCCGCCACAGCTAGAGGAGCAGCGGTCGCAGCCGCAGCAGCAGCAGCCGCCGCCACCTCCTCCTCCCGTCTCTGATCTTCGGACCCTTGCTCTCCCCTCTTCTTCTCCTCCCTCATTCTCCTCTCCTCCTGTCTCTGGTCCTCCGCTTCCTCCTCCTGACCCCTCCCCAGCTGTTTTCTCTCCTTCTCTGCCTCCGTTGTCCCCTCCTCTTCCTCACACTTGGTCCTCGCGTAGCTTTTCTCGTGCTCATCCCTCGTCCCCTGTTCCCTTCTCTGACCTTCGTACAACCCTATTTTGTTCTAGTCGACTTGTTCGTCTCCTTCTGTACTTCCTTCTCCTCCTGAGTCGGCTCTCACTGCTTCCCTCTCTATGAATGACTCTTCTTCTTCAGCTTCTGGTTCCTCCTCAGTGACTTCTGGTTCTTCTGCTGCTTCTGCTTCCTCTGTTGCAGGTCCTTCGGCGACGTTTCCACATCCAATTTCAGTTGCGGCAGCGTCTCCCAGCGCGGTGTTTTCCATAACCCAACGCATGTCCACTGCGTCCCATCCCTTGGTGGTGTTCCAGCCGGTAGGTTGTTGAACGGGGGGCCAGAAAGCCCGTGTAGCCTCCATGTTTGTTGTTCTGGTTGTTGCAACTACCGTCTCTGGTGTGTTTTCTTCTCCTTCTTCCACCGCTTGTGGTCCTGTGTCTGTAGGGTTTGTGGTCGAGGCGACGGGTACGGCAAGAGCGCAGAAGGTTCCATCAAGGCCAGGTCGCTGTTAGTCGGTTTCTTTTGGATGCTCCACCGTGGTAGTGACGGATGACCGGGCGGATCAAGGACGAGGATGTGGCGGTTGTCGCCAGAGGTTTTTGGCGACTCAAAATCGAGCACGAACAATCCTTCGATGCTTGTTGCTTTTCCGATGATAATTCCATCGTATATAAAATGAAGCTCATTTTCCGTTGTTTGCAGGCCGACTCCACACTTCATCAGTTGGTCGAGAGACAGAAGGTTGTACTGGATCTCAGGCATGACGAGGACGTCGCTGATGTGAATGCAGTAGCCGGTGTTGTGAGATTCCAGTTGGATCCGACTGTGGCTCCTGGCGTATATTGTCTTGTCAAACATATATGACATAGTCTGTGTAGGCTGTAGTGGGGTAGACTATATGGGGTACAACACTGCTAGGTTTTCCTACTTGTACCCATCTCCTTGCTAGTTCAGTCATTCCTTGTTCTATCATTCTCACATGGTTTCAGAGCAGGTTCCCTATTGGGCCCGGTTTTTTTAGGGCCCACCACAAACTTTTTTTTCTGCCCTGCCCAAATCGCACTGTCGTGCCTGCCTGCCCTGTCACATTCCTTGCGTCTGACTACCCGCGCCCTCGAGCGCCTTCCTACCCGCGCCCTCGAGCGCCTGCCTACCCGCGTCCTTGAGCGCCTGCCTACTCGCGCCCCTGGCCCCTGGAGCAGCCGCCATTGCAGCAGCCGTCCCTGGCCCCTGGAGCAGCCGCTCGTGCAACAGCCGCCCCTGGCCCCTGGAGCAGCCGTCCCTGCCCTGCACCCGTGCAGCCGCCCCTGGACCCCGCGGCGCGGCCCCTGGACCCCGTGACGCGTCGCCCTGCCTCTGCCTCGTCGCGACGCGTCGCCCCTGCCTCGTCGCGATGCCCCTGCGGGACCCGCGCATCGCCCCCCGCCTCGTCGCGACGCCCCTGGGGGGCCCGCGCGTCGCCCCCGCCTCGTCGCGACGCCCCTGCGGGACCCGCGCAGCGTCGCCCCTGCCCGCCGCGGCGCCCTGCCCTACCCCGCGCCCGCCCTTTGGACGGCCGCCCCTGCACCGCCCTGCAGCAGCTGCCGTCGCGGCCCTGCCCCGCCCTACAGCAGCTGCCGTCGCGGACGACCCCGCCCTGCAGCAGCTGCCGTCGCGGCCCTGTCCCCGCCCTGCACCAGCTACCGTCGCGGCCCGGCCCCGCCCTGCAGCAACTGCCGCGGAGCTCCCTGCCGCGGTCGCGGCCCCGCCCTGCCGCTATAGCGGCCCCGCCGTCGCCGCCGTCGTGCGCCTGCCCTTCCCTCCACTGGTAAGCACTGCCCTGCCCGCGCTGCTACCGCTACTACTACCGCTACTGCTGTTACTGTTGTTACTGCTGCTACTGCTGCTCCTGGCGTGGCCAAATGCAGCTCCAGGGCCGTCCGCGTGAGTCCCTCACTCCCCAACAGCTTCGTGAGTGGTACGCTAGTTGGGGTTGTCGGGGTGGCCGTAGTGCGAGTCGCCCTGGAGTGGGTAGTTCGAGAGCTTCTGGTAGTAGCCAGGTGCAGCTGCAGCGTCGTCCGTGCGAGACTCTTTCGCCCCAGCAGCTTCGTGAGTGGTACGCTCAGAGTAGAGGGTCGCTGAGTACTGGTCCCCTCGCTGCCCGTACGTCATTCGCACGGGTGTCCGGACTGGTCAGCCTTGCGGGACGGCTAGTCAGACAGAGTCCCGCTGCTTCGCCCGTCTGAGCGACGCTTGGCGTACAGAGTTTGGCGACGACGCTGAGCTCCCCGACTGGGTGGAGCTGCTTAGGCAGAGGGTAGATATCTTTGCTCTTGACTATGATGCTATCCTCACTGCCATGTATGCATTGTCTACTAGTGCTGAGGGTGTCTGTCACCTGTGTGTGCCGCCTGACCCCGGTATCCAGTCTGCTGCTCTAGGTGCTGGTGAGTCTGCTGCCCTAGGTGCTGGTGCGTCTCCTGCTACAGGTGCCGGTGAGGCTGCTGCTCTAGGTGCTCGTGCATCTCCTGCTCCAGGTGTTGGTGAGGCTGCTACTCAAGGCGCTGGTGAGTCTAATGCTCCAGGTGCTGGTGAGTCTGCTCTCTCTGGTGCTGCGCCTGCTGCGGTCTTGCACACCTTCACCCTTGACTCGGGTGCTTCCCGCTCCTTCTTTCGAGACCGCACCACACTCACGCCGCTTAGTCGGCCGGTTGCAGTCTCCCTGGCAGACCCCTCTGGGGGTCCTGTCCTTGCCCACTACTCCACTGTCCTACCGTGTCCGGCGGCCCCGTCTGGCTCCCTGTCAGGTCTTTACCTCCCCTCGTTCTCCACGAACTTGGTGAGTGGTGCTGACATGCAGGATGGGGGGGTTGACCAGTTCACTCCTGCGAGTCAGCGAGTGACCCACTGCACGTGTGCTCGGACGTGCCGACACTTGGCCACGTTTACCCGTCAGCCGGGGTCAAGCCTCTACACACTGACTACCGAGTCTCCTCCGGTTAGTGTGTCTGGTCAGGTAGCTGCGTCGGGTCAGGTGTTTGCTGCAGCGTCCAGGTCTGGTCTTGAGTCTGCCCCCTGCTCGTGTCGTCTCCTGTCTCACCAGACTCTCCTCTGGCACCACTGCCTTGGTCACCCCTCCCTGCCTCGTCTTCGAGGCATGGCCTCCCGTGTCCTTGTCTCTGGTCTCCCCCGGTCCCTCCCTCCCCTTCCCCAGGGGCCTGCCCCTACCTGTGCTCCCTGCGTCGAGGGGCGGAAACGCGCCGCTCCTCACTCCTCTGAGTTTCCTCCGACAGAGGCTCCACTGCAGACTCTCCACATGGACGTGTGGGGCCCAGCCCGCGTCCGTGGACAGGGTCACGAGCGTTACTTCCTGCTGGTGGTTGATGACTACTCGCGTTACACCACAGTCTTCCCCTTGCGCTGCAAGGGTGAGGTCACTGAGGTGTTGATCGACTGGATCCGCGCTGCCCGTCTCCAGCTCAGAGAGAGGTTCGACTCGGAATTTCCTGTTCTGCGTCTGCACTTCGACAGAGGTGGAGAGTTTTCCTCCGACCTTCTGCGAGCCTTCTGTCGTGTGGAGGGCATCCGCCAGACGTTCACGCTTCCGGCCTCTCCGCAGCAAAATGGGATTGCTGAGCGCCGCATTGGCATGGTCATGGACGTCGCTCGTACGTCCATGATCCATGCGGCTGCCCCCCATTTTCTGTGGCCGTTCGCGGTTCAGTACGCGGCGCATCAGACCAACCTTCAGCCCCAGGTCTCCATGCCGGAGACCTCCCCTGCTCTGCGGTGGATGGAAAAGGTTGGCGATGCGTCTGCGTTCCGTGTCTGGGGATCTCGAGCTTTCGTCTGCGGACAAGCTGTCCTCCCATGCTGTTCCCTGCGTCTTCCTTGGCTTCCCCCCTGACGCGCCTGGTTGGCAGTTTTACCACCCCACCTCGCGCCGTGTTCTGTCCTCTCAGGACGTCACGTTTCACGAGTCGGTTCCCTACTACCGTCTCTTCCCCTACCGCACTGCTCCCCTTCCCCCCCCGCCGCTCTTCCTCGCGCCAGGTCCCCCCCCGGTAGACCCCCTCCCCCCTCAGGGTCCTGCCCCCTCAGGTGTGTCCCAGGTAGACGCAGTCGAGCCTGTCGAGGTAGCTGTTGACTCTGGTGCTGCTAGGGGTGCTGAGCCTGCGGGTACCGGGTCTGGGGGTGCTGAGCCTGAGCGTGCGGAGCCTGGGGGTGCTGGGTCTGGGGGTGCTGAGCCTGAGGGTGCTGAGTCTGGGGGTGCTGAGCCTGGGGTTGCTGAGTCTGGGGGTGCGGAGTCTGAGGGTGCTGGGCCTGCTCGTGTGGAGTCTGGCGGTGCTGGGCCTGGAGGTCCTTCGGGTGCTTCGTCCCGGCGGGAGCTACTCTCCCCGCAGGAGCTGCGCGAGTGGTAGAGGGTCCCTACTCCTCTCAGTGGCAGACAGCCATGGACGCAGAGATGGCTTCCTGGAATTCCTCAGGCACCTACATCGACGAGGTTCCCCCACCTGGGGCGAACATCGTCAGTGGCATGTGGATCTTCAGGGTGAAGCGGCCGCCGGGTTCTCCACCTGTCTTCAAGGCGCGTTACGTGGCTCGAGGCTTCAGTCAGCGACAGGGAGTTGACTACTTCCAGACCTTCTCTCCCACCCTGAAGATAACCACTCTTCGGGTGCTGCTGCACATAGCCGCTCAACGCGACTACGAGCTTCACTCTCTTGACTTCAGCACTGCTTTCCTATAGGGCAGCCTGCACGAGGAGATCTGGCTGCGCCGCCCACCTGGCTTCACTGGGTCGTTCCCTCCTGGTACCCAGTGGAGCCTCCGGCAGCCAGTCTACGGTCTCCGCCAGGCACCCCGTGAGTGGCACGACACACTGAGGACTACGCTTGCGGCCCTTGGGTTTGCTCCTTCTACTGCTGACCCGTCGCTGTTTCTACGCACCGACACCTCTTTGCCGCCGTTCTACATCCTCCTGTACGTTGACGACTTGGTCTTTGCAACTGGTGACACTGCTGGACTCGCCCACGTGAAGTCCGAGCTGCAGAAGAGACACACGTGCACAGACCTGGGTGAACTGCGCAGCTATCTTGGCTTGCAGATCACCCGGGACAGAGCGCGGCACACCATTACCCTAACTCAGTCACACATGGTGCAGCAGGTCCTTCAGCGCTTCGACTTCACGTACTCCTCGCCTCAGACCACTCCTCTGTCTACTCGCCACTCGCTCTCAGCTCTGCCTTTGGATGAGTCCGTAGAGCCGAGTGGCCCGTACCCAGAGCTTGTTGGCTGCCTCATGTACCTGATGACCTGCACTCGACCTGACCTGGCATACCCTCTTAGCATCTTGGCATGCTATGTTGCTCCTGGGAGACACCAACCAGTGCACATGGCTGCAGCGAAGAGGGTGTTGCGCTACTTGTGCAGTACGTCGGGCATGGGGCTCGTGCTTGGAGGGCGGAGTCCAGTGGTCCCCACTGGTCACGAAGACGTGTCTTGGGTTGACGACTTGGCTACGCAGCGGTCGTCACAGGGTTACACCTTCAGCCTTGGTTCCGGCTCTGTTTTGTGGCGGTCTACCCGTTCGTCTTCTGTTCTCAGCTCCAGCTGTGAGGCTGAGGTCTATGCAGGGGCCATGGCTGCACAGGAGTTACGCTGGCTCACCTACCTGCTGACTGACCTGGGAGAGCCGCCTCGTTCTCCTCCAGTTCTGTACGTAGACAACAAGGCCATGTTGGCCTTGCGTCGGGAGCACAGACTGGAGCACAGAATGAAGCACATTGCTCTTCGCTACTTCCTTGCTCGTGAGGTGCAGCAGCGTGGTCAGCTGCGCCTTGCTTACGTGGCCTCTCGAGCCAACACTGCTGATATCTTTACTAAGGCACTTCAGCCTTGTGATCATCAGCGCTTTTGTACGATGCTAGGTCTTGTGCCTACTTGGCCTCACTTGCTCACTTCTTGACTTTGCTTGTACTGTGATCTATATATACCTGCACTTGCATGCTTATCCTTGCTAGGTTTTTGTCACTGCCTTGCTTGTTCACCTTGAGATATAACTCTGCATGTGAACTGGCCTTGTGGCCCTGTCCTTGTGCTCAGATTGTGTGGTGACGTTGTGATCCACCCTGAGCTTGCCTTGCTTTGCTTGACTGGTCTTGTGACCTCTTATTCTCCCCCACTTTGCCTATGGGGGTGTGTCAAACATATATGACATAGTCTGTGTAGGCTGTAGTGGGGTAGACTATATGGGGTACGACACTGCTAGGTTTTCCTACTTGTACCCATCTCCTTGCTAGTTCATTCATTCCTTGTTCTATCATTCTCACATGTCTGACTATTGGCGACGGTGATTTCAACCTCGTTAAAGAGTGCTTCGCTGTTGAGGATGAAGACGCTCGACGACACCATGTGTTGGCGGCAGTAGTTGTCCAGGTACCATTTGTTAACCTCCTTCTTCGCCTTGGCGAGGTTTGCGAGCTTTGGTGTGATGTGATGCTCCATGTCGTGTTCCTGTTCGTAGTCGTAGTAACACCCTCCGTCGTCGTATGCGATGCGTGCAGGTGGCGACTCTTGGATTCACTACGGTGCTTCCCAATTGAACTGCATCCGTCCGACTGTCAGCTCGTCGTACGTTGGATCGTTTTCTTCCTCGTCTTCAACCGATCCCTCGAATCGCTCCTCAGGTGGTTCTGTGAACATCTCCTCCCAGCTGCGGAAGAAGCGGTAATGTCGGTTTGGGCGAGGCGGTCCGTGACGCACCATGCAAGTTAACACCTTGCTCTTGCCTTTGTCGTTTGCATTCGCAGAAATGCACGCCGGAACTTGAGACATGCTGGCGACAGCTGGTGGTGACACTGTCTGTTTGCGTGTTGGAGCCCCTCCTTGCTAGTGAGTCGCGGCAACCTTTTGTTTGTTGTTATTGCCGTTCAGCTTCCAGCAATCTTGAATTATATGCCCTGTCTTCTTGCAGTATGTGCAGAAGAGCTTTTTCTTGTCTGGTGGCGCTTGCGCGTAGAAAGCGATCTTCTCCTTATTGTTGCCTCTTTCGTTGTACATATCGATCTCCTTCCGTCCGGAGAGGAGTGAGGCGCAGATGGCAGTTTCGGTGAGGGTTCCTTGCGTGCAAAGGAGCAACTTGCACTGGCGCCATTCCGGACTCAAGCCAGCGAGGATGGTGGTGACGAACATGTCGTCAGGGAAGTTGCCGCCGCTTTTCCTGAACTGGTCTCTCAGGTTTCTGCAGCAGTTGATGTATGGTCCGGCCTTTTCACCGGGGAACATCTTGACATTGTTCAGCTGGTTGAGCAGGCGACTAAGTGTCACTGAGTCCGTTGCCATGTGGCAGGTGCGTAGGTGTTCCCAGGATTATTGCGCGGGTGCCCACTAGTTCTTAAAGGGGCGAATGCTCCGCTATTCTTCAGGCGATAGGTTCCGGATGAAGTCGGTGAAGGTCAGGAGCGATTCGTTGTAGTACTGCGTCTTCTGCTGAGGTGAGCCGTTAGTCGGAAATGCGTATGATCCATCATAATACATCCAGATCGAAGCACCCTGGGCTAGTAGCTCGAATTTGAAGCTTCATGTGTAGAAGTCTTGTCCATCGAAGGGCTTCGTTGTCTTGAGCTTCGATGTCGAAAGGAATTTGCTTTGCATTGAAGCCATTGCTTCGTAATGCGTCTGTTGTGCTTATGCAGATCCTTGGGCTCCGCGGTTGTCAAATGTGAAGGATCGTTCACATCCAGCTCCTTGAGGGTCGGGATGTCTTCGGGCGTAACTGGAGCCGTCGATGCTCATCGGCTGATGGCTCTCCAGGGCGCTGATGTGGAAGATCAGCTGCTCGAGGAGCGTTGTGTCCAATGTCGCTATGGCAGAAGCGACATTGGTGGGAGGTTGCACTGGATTTTCTCCAGCCTCTCCGCAATCCGCGCCTGGCATCTTGTTGCTCTTGATGTAGATTAAATTTGTAACAAGGCTTGTTTTGAAGCCCTTTTAGCAGTTCCTATTATCCAAACTAGCTCTCATACCATGTTATAATAAGGATCTTTGGATAGGATAGGCTTGCCTTAGAAGAGTTTGGTAGCGGAAGTCTTTGTTGTAGGAACTCTGATCATAGTGAATCTAGATGACAACGTTAATTAAACCAAGAGATTATACACATAATAAATAGTTCAAACTAGTCATTTACTCTGAGGGATACATTCCCTTATTCTAACTGATTTGCAAGCATTTCCACAGTAACTCTGACTATGCACTTCTTTCTTGTTACCGAGTCGCTGCATGTAACCGGCACGCACGGTTACGCCTGTTGCCATTCATCGACGATAGGTCAATCGTCGGTCTAGATAGTTAACAGTCGCGACAGTTGACTTTTGCGACTGTTGACCTTCCTGCCCTTGATACGGGCTGATCCGCCACTGCTGCACCTACGGGAATGTTAAGTATAAGGGTGCATTCGTGGCCCGTGTCAGACTTCAGGTCAAAAGCCCTTAGTCTCCAATTTGGCTCATCCGAACTCACTTTGCCTCACGAACGAGCCACTTCGGGTCTTCTGAGCCTCCACTTCGGGTCTGACCTGATGTCTGACACGGGCTACGAATGTACCCTAATTCCTTTCGTACTCCAACAGCCTACGTGTCAGAATATGAATTTCTTATATAATTACATGCATAGATAGTAGTGTAGTATCATCATATCTTTCCGTTAGGTGGTCTACATCCGTTGACCACTTCCCCTTTCCTTTATCTTGTATCCTCATTATTGCAACACTCCTCTTTGGCCAACTCTCTCTTACCCCAAACCCCAGACTACTAAGTCTACTCTCTGACATGCTACCAGAGCTACTACGGTCTTAGGACCTACTTTATTTCAAGGAACATGGCCCCGCCCAAGCTGCAGCGTGATATGCGCTATTTGTTTGCGTCACCGGTAACGCCCGAGGCGCGAACCCGTCCCGTCCCGTCATGTCCGTCTCGCTTTGCCCGAAGCGCCTGCCCATCCCGTTCCGTCGTCGCCCTACGCTCTGCTCGTCATGCCCGTCTCGTCCCCCGCTCGTCGTGCCCGTCACGCCCATCGCCCTGCTCGTCGTAAGCGCCAGCGCCAGCGCGGACCGCCAGCGCCTGCGACTGCCGCCAGCGCTAGCGCGGAACGTAAGCGCCAGCGCCAACGCCAATGTCTGCGCCCAGCGCCAGCGCCGGTGCCCACGCCTGCGCCAACGCCAGCGCCAGCACTGGCAGCAGCTAACGTCGTGGGGGGGGGGGGGAGGGGGAGATGTGGGGGTGGCGAGTGTGAACCGCCAGCAACCCGTCCCTCCCCTCCCTCTTCCTCTCTTCCTGCAGCACTAGTTGCTGTAGGGGGGGGGGGGGGGGTGGGGGTGGGGGGGAGAGGTTAAGAGAGGATGAGAGAGTTAAGGGGGGATAAGAGAGAGAGAGAGAGAGAGAGAGAGAGAGAGAGAGAGAGAGAGAGAGAGAGAGAGAGAGAGAGAGAGAGAGAGAGAGAGAGAGAGAGAGAGAGAGGGAGGAGAGAGAGAGAGAGAGAGAGAAAGAGAGAGAGAGAGAGAGAGAGAGAGAGAGAGAGAGAGAAATAGAGAGAAAGAGAGAGAGAGAGAGAGAGAGAGAGAGAGAGAGAGAGAGAGAGAGAGAGAGAGAGAGAGAGAGAGAGAGCGAGAGAGAGAGAGAGATTTGCATGTACTGTTATCCTTGTCTATTCTCTGTCCGTCGTATCTTGGCGCCGTCGTTCCTCATTGCGTACACCCGCAAGCGGGTATTCCACCGTACCCGACGGTGAGAGCAGCTATAGGCACGGTGACGTCAGTGCTTCGGTATGAGCCCCTACGCTAGCTAGACTAGCATGCAATCAAGAGGGGTGTCAGAATATGAAATTCTTATATAATTACATGCATAGCTACCGTAGTAGTGTAGTATCATCATATCTTTCCGTTAGGTGGTCTACCTCTCTTGACCACTTCCCCTTTCCTTTATCTTGCACCCTCTTTGTTATTGCAACACTCCTCTTTGGCGAACTCTCTCTTACCCCAAACCCTAGACTACTAAGTCTACTCTCTGACACTACAGTGCAGCATGCCTAACCGAGGAGCATGGCCTACACAGCAGCATGCCTAACGGAGGAGCATGGCCCACAGAGCAGCATGCCTAACGGAGGAGCATGGCCCACAGAGCAGCATGCCTAACGGAGGAGCATGGCCTACAGAGCAGCATGCCTAATGGAGGAGCATGGGCAACGATCGTAGGTAATCAACCCCAAGTCTTGCTCACTATGCTGCCTCGATGCATCAAAGACACTCCCTGCCAAGCTGTCATCCTACGCACACACACAAACATGGCACATATTCAGGCGCCTCGAAACAAACAGAGCAAAATCAGGTTGTTTCTCCAGAAAGCTTGGCCTGAAGAAGCAGACAGGCAAAGGGTAGGCACATCTGAGGGGCTGCCAGGCCTGAGGGGCCTAGCACTAAAAGGCAAAGCACAGCTGTGTAATCAGGAAAAAACGGGGCCTCTGATAAGTTGTTCGCGTCACACACAGGTCCCCACAATGCAGGAAACGAAGAACCTCCGACCGAGGTCAACACAAAGCAAATCGTTGCAACTCATGGTCAGTTGAACCAGGTCAACTGAGTCAACCGAACTGACTGAATTATACGGTATGTGGGAGGAAAGAGCGAACACCAGGTTCTCCCAGGAGCTTTGTTCAAGGCAATGGATGGTCAAACCAAGTCAACCAAGGCAACCAAGCCAACCGAGTGTACCCAGAAACTACTTGCCAGAAGCCAAAGCATTCACCCCAGAAATCACTCGCGGAGGGGAAACGCATTCACCAGATTATCCCCCAGCGCCTTCACCACCGTCTCCACACTCCCCAACTCCTGCACACCCCGCCCCACCGCACTCCTCATCACCGCATCCAACTCCCCTCCAACCCTCCCCACCGCATACCGCACCAGAGCACCCTGCAGGGCATTCTGAGGGGGAAGGGCACCCAGGGGGATTCCGAAGACGCGCACTCGCTCTATGCAGAAGCGGGACGGAGGAGGAGGTGCGTTCTGGGGGAGGATGTATGCCGGGCGGTGAGGGCTGGTGGAGGCGGTTTGGGCGAGGAGGTAGGCAGGGAGGGAGGGGGAAGAGAGAGAGGGGGAAGAGGGGCGAGAGGGGGAGGAGGAGGAGGAAGGGGAGCGGAGGGGTGAGGATGAGCACGAGGGGATGGGGGATTGGGAGGGGAGGGAGAGGGAGGAGGTAGAGTCCAAGCTGCTGATACTGTCAGTGCTGCTGCTGTTGTGCATGGGACCAACCCCAGGGCTATCACACGGGGGACTATCTATAAGCTCCACACTCCTGTTGCTGCTGCTGCTCATGTTGCTCTTGCTGCTTCTGCTGCCAGTGTTGCTGCTGCTGCTGCTCTCGCAGGAAAGAGTTCTGTGAATGCGTCTGGCCAGTCGCCCTCGAGCCTGCCTCATCAGTGCTCTCCACTCGCTCTCCACGCCCCCCCACATGCACCCCTCCCCACCACCATCACTACCATCACCAGCATCACCGTCGCTGCTGTCACTGTCGCTCCCACCACTGTCCACCCCCCAACCACCCTCACTGCCTTCCTCTTCCTCCTCTTTCCCCTTTCCCTTCTCTTTCTCCCATCCCTCCCTCTTGTCACAAGCTCCACTCAAGCAGCCATCATTGCAAGTACCTTCACGTTTACCTTCCCCTTCCTCCCCCTTTCTCCTCCCTTTACTCCCCCTTCCTGCACCCCCTTCCCGCCATCCCCCGTCATAGCCCCCCCCTCCGCCTTTCCCCCCGCCTTCCCCTCCGGCTTCCGCCCAACCTTCCGCCCAGGGGGAGCCTGAGAGCAGCAGGCGCACGTGGTTGCCCAGGGCGAGCGCGGATGGAGGGAGGCGGAGCAGGTGGGAGATGGGCGCGGGGGACAGCGGGAAGGAGGCGGAGGAGAAGGGGAAGGAGGAAGGGGAGAACCCCACTTCGACCTGAGAAAAGGGGGGACACGGGAAGAATTTGGGGGAGGA
Source organism: Closterium sp. Naga37s-1 (assembly GCA_947471745.1). Lineage (NCBI taxonomy): Eukaryota > Viridiplantae > Streptophyta > Zygnematophyceae > Desmidiales > Closteriaceae > Closterium > Closterium sp. Naga37s-1. The sequence continues at coordinate 142,122 of CANJKZ010000881.1, forward strand.
GGAGGGGAGGATGCGGGGACGGGAAGTGGGAGAGGGGAAGATGGAGGGTGGGAGGAGAGTGGAGGACAATGGGCGCATTTGAAAGCATGCACAGGGGAGCACCAGATGCAAGGGCGGTATGGTGAAGGTACCTCGTGCAGAGGTATTCGAAGGGAGAGGAGGGGGGGGTGGGGTTGGGCGGGGAGAGAGGGGCCTGGGAGTGGGGGGTGGTTTAAGAGCAACAGTGAGTGGGGTGTGTGCGAGCAACGGTCACCTGGAGGAAGTTTGGGCAGACGGCGTTCCAGATATCCTGCCCGGAAACGATCTCCACCCCCGTGACGAGGCACAGGGGCAGGTCCAGGCGGAAGGTGAGCGACTCCCGCGCCTCCTGCAGCCGGGGGAATGGCTGCGCATGGGGGAAAGAAGGGGGAAGGGGGGAGAGGGAAAGGGTGAAGACTATTGAGAGGTCTCATAAGTCGTGACGAGACACAGCGGCAGGTCCAGGCGGAACGTGAGCGACTCCCGCCTCCGGTAGGGGGGGGAATGGTTGCGCATGCGGGGGAGGGGGGCGGGGGGACGGAATGGGGAGGGGGAAGGGAGAGTGGGATGCAGGAAGGGGAGGAAAATGGGGGAAAAGGCGGGGAAGGCGAAGGAATGGGAGTTGGAGGAGAGAGGAGAGAAGGAAGAAGTAAGGGATGTGGGAGAAGGAAGAGCAGTAAAAGGCTGCAGGGAGCGATTGAAATTATTACTCACCACCTCAAGCATGTCTAGTCTGCACTCACCTAGACAAACCAGACTCTACCACACCTGACTAAACTGCACCCCAACGCAATCGGCTAAACCGCATCCCACCGCACCTGACTGAACCAGAAGAAGTCGTCTCGGAGAGTCCACTCGGCGCCCCACCCCTCCTCCTCGCTCGAGCTCCCCACCGCCTGCAGAGGAAGCTGCGGAGGAACCTTCCACTCGCGATCCAGCTCCACGAGCCCGCGGTAGACCTCCTTCCAGGAACCTTTCGGGACAATCAGGGGAAGGTGGCTGTGCCTGTGCTGCTCTTGCTCCTCTCCGTGCCTCATGCCGAGTCGTGGCAAGACCAAATTCTTTCCATGACAACAACCACTACCGCTAGTAGGATTATTGGTGTTACGGGCGCAGCTGCTTTTTTTATCATCCGTGCGGAGGTGGTGCCTGCAGTGGCGCCGTACGCGATTGTAGCCGTTCTGCGGGGAGCCAGAAATCAGGTGGTGCAGCGCGGGGGAGGGCCGACCGGGGGAGGCAGATCCTGGCGAGGGCGCTACTGGCGGAGCCAGTAACACCGGGGAGAACGGCAGCAACGGCGCGACGTTGCTAGCAAAGCAAACACCAGTATCTGCGTAAACCCGCTGCGCTTCACTTTCAGTCGCCCCACGCTGTTGAGCGGCGTGTGGCGGCGGTTGCGGCGTTTCGGGGGAAGCCCATTGAGCTGCTGATGCTGCCTTTGAGGAGTGTGACTTTAGCGGGAGTGCGGACTTTGCGGCGGTTGCGGGGAGCGATAGCACCTGCGCGACTTTTTCCGACCAGAGCGTATCGGAAGCTGGGTGCGGATAGGCGGGTGCGGAGAGATACGGGGGAACAGATGTGCGCAAAAGCAAAGCGCGCGGAGAGAATTGCAGGCGCGCGGAAAAGAGCGCGGGCGTCCAGCGAGAGGCATTGGGGAGGAGGGGCGGGGAAGGCGTGAGGTGGGCAATACAAGCGCGGAGAAGCGCAGGAGGGGCGTGATTGAGAGGGAATGCACTCAAGAAAGACGCGGACGAGACAGGGTGTTTTTGAGAGTTCTCAGCTAATAAGTGATCAAAGAGAAGGCACGCAGCAAAACATCAAACATAGACGATCAATCGTTGAATACCTGCTAGACTGCGCCACCGTCGCGATACCGCCGCGGATCGACAAAGACAGCGAGGCGGGAGGCAGCGAAGCACCTCGACTGCCACGTCATCGTAGTCCCAGAGCTCCGCGAGGGGCAGCGAGGCACCCGGAAGCGCGTGTGATTCCGCCATTCCCGAAAGGAGTTGCAATTAATGAGAGGAATGGCAGAGGATTAAGAGTTGCATGCGAGTCGTGTTTGACTATGGTTGCGGAAACTACTCGCGCGTACATAAGACGTTGTCGTGTAACGCTGGCTATAAATTTCGATGAAGTTTGACAAGACTGCCGATTACGGTATGGAGCCTGAAGCGTAGACGGAAGATTAGGCGAGCACATATGTATGTGCGGACGGGACGGGACGGGACGGGACGGGGTTGTCGTTGAGAGATGGCGCGAAAAAGCGTGATTGCTCAAAGTCAAGTTGTCGCAAACCAAAAGGCAGAAATTTCTAGATTTGCGCCTGTCCTGGGGTGGGTGGGGGCTTGGGGTGGGGCTCTTGGAAAATGACGAGCTAGTGCGGAAAACAGGTGGGTTGGAGGGAGGGGACAGGTGCGCTTGTCAAATGTCACGACGGGCGCATCTAGACTAGTTTCCCCCCCTCGTGTACTATACTCACTACTATTCCGACCCACTTATTACCTCAATCTTTTCCAACCACCCCTTACCCTTCTCCGCCCTTCTCATTCAGGTCCGCATGTTTTCGCCCCCTCACCACCAGTCTAGCCTTTGAAGGTGATTGGAGGAGGCTGGCGCCTGTGCGGTTCGGAATGGGGGGCGGCGGCACCTGTGCGATTCGAAACGGGGGCTTCTGCAGCAATGTGCGCCACGAAAAGGGCGGCGTTACGAATCGAGGGGCGCTGGACACACAGATCTGACCGTCCAGCTGTCCGACATTTACAGTTTCCTTCCTCATCACTCCGATCTTGACACGGACCCTGGGTGTTAGACAGGTGACGTGGTGCTGACACAGCACAGCGTAAAGAGTACACCTCTTTGAAGTATGGTGCTATCTCTTCAGTTGCATATTCAATAAGGTACCTTAACCCCACCTTAATGGCAGATCAATAAGCCCAGTAGCGTGTTCCCATCCCAAATTATACTCATAACCTGGTTGAAAAATGTTAGGACATAAGATGGACCTTGGACATAATGCGTATTCATTGTAACAACGGACGATTTTTTCATTAATGCGAATTCCCAATTCTGCAGCTTGTACAGCTGTTGTGAGAAGCATTGTTTTGTTTCCTGATGCACATTACCTTTCTTTAACCAGCAACAAATGATGAAGCTCACCCTGTATTAATATACTAACGAATAGGGTGCACACCGACAAAATTTGAAGTCTGCTCTGAAGATTCACCTGTATATCATCAGTCGGGCGCAGGTGTTTTCAGTTTCCAATTCCCAGCACATCGCACAAGCGACAACCACGTCATCGATTATCACCCATCTGCGACCTGCTGGATGTGCTGCTGCCCAACGAGACTTCAAGCGAATGTCGTAGAAGGTCGCAGGAAGAATTCAAGTTTCGTCGTTAGTGTAACCTCCCTCGCATGTTCTACATAATCCAGTCGCAAAGCCAGCCTACAAACAATGGTCTACGACGTGTCGCATGGTGGAAAAACCGCCTGGCTAATAAACATATCCACCACCCCCCTCAACACAACTGCTGCTCTCCACCTAGCTGACAGTCCTGGCCTAGCCTAACCAACACTAGGAGGACAACTCTTTTCCTGAAGCATGGCGGCGTAGGTACTAGGGAGCTGAAGCGGATGGCCTCTTGTGCCCAGACACTTGGAGCTGACAATCACATTCTTCGCCATCGTTTTAGATCACGTATATTGCAGGCCTTTTTTGCTCTCTCAGAGGTACAACCCCAGATAGGACCACTTGCACGATTGGATAGATGCACCATGAGAACCCTCAGTGCCGTTTTCTCGTGCGTTCTCCTCGCGCTTCTCCTCTCTGCACACTGTGTCGAAGCCTCTCACAGTCGCAAGCTCCTAGCCTCCAGCGAGAACCCAGACTACACAGACCTGTTTGACTACCTTGACTCGCAGAAAGGGCAGAACGGCGCCTCGACAAACGCCGGCGAGCCAACCGACCTCCCGAATGCCGCGGCGCAGCAGGCGCTGCTCGCGATAAAGGCGGCTTGGGGAGGCGACTTCTTCGGCGCGGATACATGGGTCAGCCGCAGCGACGCCCCTGCTCCATCGCCCGAGGCTAGTCTTCCATCTGAGGCTAGTCCATCCAAGGCTAGTCCATCCGAGGCTAGTCCATCCGAGGCTAGTCCATCCGAGGCTAGTCCATCCGAGGCTAGTCCATCCGAGGCTAGGCCATCCGAGGCTAGTCCATCAGGACCTGGTTTATCGCAGGCAGCGGCCAAGAAAGAAAAGAGCATGGGTGTAGGCGAGCTCGGCATGGGATTTGGCAACATGGGCATGGGTAGCGGAGGGCTGGGACCTGGCGACCTGTGGCGGGGAGTTGGTATTGACATTAACGGGGATGTGGTGTCGCTGGAGCTGCCAGAAAGCAGTGTGAGCGGGCCGCTTCCGTTGGAGCTGTCGCAGCTGACGTTGCTCACCGCTCTTGATCTCGGCGGAAATAACTTAAGCGGTTCGGTACCAGCTGGAGTGTTCGCTAGCCTCCCACTACTTACCGAGATTCTTCTCAACGGAAACAGCTTGGAGGGGAACTTTCCCTGGAACGATATTTTAACGCAGGCCAATTCCCCGTTGATGCTTTTGCGGTTGGACGACAACAGTTTTGTGGGGGAAATTCCCGACAACACTTTCGAAAACGCCACGCAGCTACACTCCCTAACGCTTTGTGGGAACAAGTTCACCGGTCCGATCCCGTCAAGCCTGGGCAGCGCTTCAGAAATCTCGGTCATTGATCTCTCCAGAAACTGGTTCACGGGATCCGTTCCTCCGACTCTGGCAGATAAACTCGCGCTCGAGGTTCTCACGCTTAGCCACAACCGGCTGTCGGGGGAGATTCCGGAATTTATTGGCAAGCTGCCCGCTGTCGTAAACCTCGACTTGAGCCACAACTGGTTCATCGGTCACTTGCCAGCGTCGTTCTCTTCGTTCGGGCAGTCGCTGCGGGGTTTGCAGCTGTCGTATAACGCGTTGACGGGGCCTTTGCCGCGGTTCACCGGGCTCGGAAAGGAGTGCGAAAACCCCGATGTGGACAGCGTTTCGTGTTACCGCTTCGAGGTTTTTATCGATCTGAGCGCGAACTATTTCGAAGGGAGAGCGGATATGGTCATGCAAATGCCCGGTTCGGAAAATTTTCCGAAACCCACTTGGGTCTGCCCGTCCAAGGACTATTCGGAGCAGATTACAGTTTCGGGTAACTGCTTGGTTTCTTCGCCAGGGTGCAAAGCGGTGGAGCAGCGAAAGGATGAAACATGTGCGAAATTCTGCGGGACAGGGAGCAAAGAGGGGCAGTGCGGAGGCGCAGGTGTTTGCATCTACGACCCAGCCACCGTCGGACCGCATGCAGTGATCACGTGTTCGTGTAATCCTGGTTACCAGGTGGATCCAAAAGATCCACAGAATTGTATCAAAGCCTAGTCAGCCTGGTGACTCTCCCACACCACTCAGGAGACCTCCACATCTCCCCACCTTCCTCCCTTGTCTCTTTATCTGCTACTGCTGATTGAGTAGTTGGTACCCGCCCAACTGAGAGAAATGCGTGTACATGTAAGGACCAGTTGCATTTGACTCTCTGGGGCTGTCCAACTGTTGATTCTTTACCCTGAACACTGCTGGTGGGGAGCTGTGTGCATTGCTGCTTGCACCAGGCCTTAGCGGTACCTCCTCTGCAGATGAGGCTGTCAATGAAGTTTATGATGTAGCCAGGCCTCTCGATATCAGGGTAAAACACCCTTATGGCCCTTACTATAAGGGTGGGTTTAGGTGATCACCCTTGTTTTTAAAACTTGTTTTCTGAGGCACCCTTAGCCGAAAAAGTGTTCATTTTGTTAACACTGATTTTTAAGACAGGCCTGGTGTACTCGCCCTGATGACAAAGACTAGTGTCGCGTACCACCCTGATGCGATTTCACGCGGCGGGGGGGGGGGGGGGGGGGGGTACTGACGAGATTTGGGCCGTGATTAGCGGCGTTTTGCTTGAGTCAGCAGATGTGCGCGTCGCCTTGACGGCTCGCGTCGCCACTGCCACAGGCTCGTCAACTATACCTGGCTCACCTGCAATCTTCCTAGCTGGCAATGCCGCGCAGCGCCACACACACCTGCTTCGTGCAGGAGGTGTGTCCAGCATGGAAGCTTCTTCTTCCCTCCCCAGCAGGCCCCCACCCACCGACCAGTCTCTCCCACGCACCCAACCCAGTCCTCCTCGTCTCATTTCTCAATTCTGCCTCCTCGCTATCTCGTCTGGTCTAGGGTTTGCTTTGCACACCACCCCACCACCACGCTCTCCCAACAGCTAGCGTAGGCCCAGCTCCTGCAACCACCCCTCTGGCCCTCGCCATGGCTGCTGACGAAACCACCGATGGTGACGACGAGGCATGCCGTGAACTCCAAAAATCACCCCCGCGAACGGGCCTCAGCTTTCTACGAACCCCCGCTAAGAAGCTGTCAGATCCGGAGCCCGTAGTTGCTTCAACCGAGGACGAAACCCGCGCAGATGATTCAGGGCCTGACCTGCGCTCACCTGAAGTTTGCACTACCACGGCAGAACCCTCACCTCCAGAAGCGACGGCTCCTGAAACGGAGATAGGCGATGCGGCTGGCGACTTTGCGAACAAGAAGCGCAAAGAGTCAAGCGGTGGCAGTGCTACGCAGTGGTGGCGACAACCGAAGCCCTCTGTGAAGCGGGCGGCACGTCCAATCCGACGAGTGGAGGACGAGGGAAGTGATGACGAGGAGGAAGAAGACGGCCTGCCAACTGTCGAAGAGATGGCCCGTTACCCCGAGGTCGCTTTCGCTAAAGCGCATAAGCGGTTTAAGACTTCATGGGAGTCTTTGTTTCCGTGATGACGTTGGCTTCCCCATTTTGAGATGCAGCACGTGCTTGGAACATGGAGCTGAAGGCGTGAAAACGGCTTATGGCAAGGGAGGCAGTGGAGGGCGTGACATGCAGAAGGGGAGCATCCGGACGCACCACCGCTCCACCGCACACCAGGACGCACACGCCGAGATGAAGTCGAAGGAGAGCCGAAAGCTTCGTCAAACGCTGCTGAGCGAGTTCGAGGGGTTGGATCGCAGCACTCTTCACATCATCACTGCTCTCAAGACTACCGTGTACATCTGCAAGTCGGAGGTGCCAATCACCTCCTACGTGGGCACCATCAAGTTCATGGCCGAGCTCGGAGTCCCGAACCTTCCCTTGGATTCCAAGGGAAACTACTTTTCGGAGTAAGTTTCGGGGTACTTGGTGTCGTTGTACTGGTTCCGTTACAACTGTCTTGATTGATCACGTGCTAACCTCTGTGCTTGTATCATACAGGTACGGTTTCGGGGAGCTGCTAGAAGCTGCAGCGAAGTACATGTGGCAAGAGCAACTGAAGCAGATCGAGGCGAGCCCGTACATCTCCATTCAGCTCGATGAGAGTACTGACAAGGCGCGCGGCAAGCACATGATCGTCTACGTCCACTTCATGAAGGAGGGAGCGAGCGTCTGCGAGTTCCTCACGTTGCTGACAGTTGACAAGTGTGACGCGGCAAGTCTAGTCGACGTGCTACTGACCCACCTTGACGCCGTGGGCATGGACTTGTCCAAGATTGTTGGAATCAGCACCGACGGCGCCAGAGTAATGACGGGCACCAGCAATGGTGTTGTGGCACGACTCCGGCAGCGGAATCCCTATCTCCTGTCGTGCCACTGCATCGCACATCGGTAAGTCCGTCATTGTTACTGGCTTTATGGCAGGTGTGTGTTGATCATGTACTGCCCACTCACTTCAATCGCTCGTTTCCTCCGTTCTACCTTGAGCAGGGAGGCGTTGGTCGCGAAGGATGCCGCTGAGAAGGTGACGGAGTTCAACATTATAGACCAGGCGGTGCGCAACGTGGCGGAGCAGCTTTCTAGGTCGAGCAACTGGCACCGGCGATTCGAGCACCTTCAGGAGTACATCTGCGAAACCAACATGGAGCTGCAGGGGATCCACGACGTGCGATGGCTCTCTAGAGGAGAGGCAGTCAAGCGGTTTGCCAAGGTTCTGCCGGCGATAATCGTCCTGCTGCACGATTTCAAGCACGCGCTATACGAAACGGTCACCTCTTTCAAATTCCACTTCATGCTTTTCTTCCTTGCAGACATTCTTGCCGTGCTCAACGAGCTCAACGCCAAGTTCCAGAAGCAGCAGGTGACATGTGGAGTGTTTTGGTTGTACATATAGGCGTTTGTGTCACTGCCATGTTCCCGGTTGGTGTGCGCCGTTCTGACCCATTGTACATCAACCTCTTGCAGCAACTATTCATCCCACGCCCACTCACAGGTTGACATCACTGTGGTCGCGGGGGAGGTGTCACTCGCTTGCCGGACGATCGAGGTGCGTTACGTGGACTGCGAGGATCGTTTCGGCAACGATCAGTCGCCCCTGCTCTGCGCGTTCCTGAAGGAACACGGCAACCCCCAGCACCGCGAAGTCACCGTCCAAGGCGTGGACCAGAACGGCGAAGCTGCAAAGCACGAGTTCGTGCTTCACGAGCGCAAGATCCCAGGCCATAAGACTGGCGGGGACTACTATTCCTGCAAGGTGGTGTGCCAGGAGTTTGCGAGGGTCTGCGTTGCGCGACTGGAGTTCCGCCTAGAAGACCTCAAGAACCTGGCCGGCTCCAAGTTTTTCCGGCCATCGTGCTATCCCGACGACAACGCGCAGCGGATGAAGAAGTGCCGCGAGTGGTTGGGCATGCTAGACCACATGTTTCACCACCGCCTCTTTGGTACGCCACCTGGTTGTGCCTGCAATGTGCTGTCTGCTGTGTGTGTGTGTGTACCTTGGTGTGCTGTTAAACACCTCCTATACGCCCCGATCGCCCCTCTCATTGCTCTGCTCTCCCATCCTGGCAGGTGTGTGCTTCAAGGCGTGCGAGAGGGAGCTACCGTTGTTTCTCCACACCATGGATACCAACCACGGGAACATGAGCTTCCACAAGTCGCTCTCGCTCATGCTCCAGTCAACTGACTACGTGGGAGCGTACCCGAACCTTGTGCAGCTGTGGCAGGCCGTAGCTGTGCTCCCCCTCAGCACGGTGGAGTGCGAGCGTGGCTTCAGTCGCCAGAACCGTATCAAGACGTGGAAGCGGACCTGCCTGGGCGACGCCAAACTGGGCGATCTGATGACTGCAGCGCTCCTGCCCAGTGATGGTCTGAACTGGGTGAATGTGGTAGCCGTGTTCAATGCTAGCAAGAAGCGCCGTCCTGCCCAGGAGTTTTTGTATTGATTTTGCTACTCTGCTCCCTGCTGGGAGTATTCTGCTGGAACCAGACCAGGCCAGACCATCCCATATGTAGGTCCTGTTGTTGTTCTAGTTCTAGTCATATATTTTATTGTTCTTTGCACGTCATGTCAACCTAAACATTAAGCGTTGGTTAAAAAAAAATGGTACAACTAACCGAGGTCCACAGTACACTGACAAGCACGAGTAACAATGCAGCCAACACTGATACACAAGACTGACATGGCTGCCCCACCCTTACTGAAAGACCAGCTTTGGCAGCCTGCCCTTTCGACTAAGAGTGCTTCCAAACCTATCCAGAGGCCTGGATGTAGCCTTTTCTGGCTCGGTACGGTACACTGATGTTTCTGCTATGAGTGCATGCATCCTACTCCAGTCTTCACACACTACCGGTATGCTTGAGGCTTGGAGTACGGTAAGCCGTAAACACCTCTCTGACACTTGCATCCAGTCCAGGCCCTCAGATATCAGCGTAAAACACGCTGATTACGCTGATTTTGTAGCTCAGATTTTCGTTTTCCCTGGAAATTCAGCATATGCTTCAATTTTGCACTGAATTTTCAGTAAACCTATTTTGTCACACTGACCATTTTGCATGTTGCTGTACAAGTAGCACTGACGAATCAGTATAGTGTACCGAGTCACACTGATTCGGACATGATAGGGTATGGGTGTACAGGGGGTGTTCAAACCAGGATTCCCGCAAAAAGAGTTCGCGGCCCTCTCCGGTGGGTTCCCGCCTGCGGGAATCGAACCCGAAATCTTCGCGATTTCAAGACACAACCCAAACAACTACACCAACAACTGAAACCAATCAGCTTAAATTTTACCCCCAAGGCTGATTTGGACACCACTTTGGACACTGCACACTGATCGATCAGCATACCCTGAAACCAATCTGAGGGCCTGATCCAGTCGTTCATGGTTTTCACTGGTTGACACCTCATGCATGTGGCATCAGAATCATCCTCTGGTCAGCATAAGATAGCAGCAGCATTATTTGATAGGAGTACCGGTAGCACCGAGGATGAATTGAGACAGCTTCACGCTACTTGCTTACCATTCTTTGTTTTCCAAAAGGCACCAACCAAGAGATCCTTCAGAAATCCTCTCATCCAATCAGCATACAACTGCCCTGCACCCCCCTTCTCAGGAGGGATGAGCGAGAGGAACATGGGCGTGTCTGCCTTCCCTGCACGCACCCTGCTTATGCATCAAACAAACCCCCTTGCATGGCATTACAATGCACGGTACAAGGGCTCTCGCTAGGATTTTGGCCTGTCTGAAAACCTAAACCCAAAAATCCGTTTCGTCTGACGTTCGGACGGGAAATTTTCGCGTGTCTGTCATTTCAGACGAAATTCTATTGCATGTCTGAAATCTCAGGCGAATTTTTTTTCCGCGTCTGATGTTGCAACTTGCATCTTGATGACGCAGCAGCGGTGCATTAGACTGCACGTTAGTGGACAGGACTGTGAGGCGTGGGGCTCGAGAGGGGAGTGGGGCTGGACTAGGGTAAGAGCGGCCAATGTGGGGGAAGGGTTGGGCTGGGAAGGTATGTGAGAGTTGGGGGGGGGGGGGGGACTCTGCTGGAAGATTTGCGACAGTGCGAGGGAGTTGGGTGAAGTGCTGGGCTGGAGTTGGTAGGGTGGCTAGGCTGGTAGAGGCAAGGGGGACTTACGCGCTTGGCTGGCGGACGTGGGGGGCGGTAGGGGGGGGGGGGGTGGTGGCTTGGCTGGGCTGGTAGAGGCGAAAGGGACTTGGTTGGGCTGGTACGAGGCGGGCTTTGTGCTGGTACAGTACACTACAAAATTCGGCCAGTGAGGCGACGCAAATTACTACACGTGCAATTACAGCCACCAAAGGTGCCTGCCAGAACTGACAACCTATGGCTACGTGGGCAGAATTGTCGGTATCAGATGAAACGAAACTCGCTATCTGAAATTTCGGACGAAGTATAACGCCTGCTCTGATAATTCAGACGAACTAAAATCCTTTCTCTTATGGATCAGACGAAATAAAAAGCACTGTCTTATGGTTCAGATGAAAGGAAAAATGAAGGTTTGAAAATCAGACCATCAGACCAAATTGGTCTGATAACGAGAGCCCTACAACACCTGCTAAAACTCCTCGATCGTCCTGTCTGCATAGAACTGCCCTGTACCCGCCTTCTCGGGCGGCAACAGCGACAGGAAGATGGGCGTGTTGGCTCCCTCCTCGGCTGTCTTGCGGCCGCGCCACGACGACATGTCTGTGGCACACCACCCGGGACAGCACGCATTCACAAACACCCTGGAGCACAGGGAGAGGCACAGGGAGTGGGCACGGCATGGGGGGAGTAGCATATGAACCTATACGAGGCAAAACTCGACATCAACCTACACACATCTATGCGCTGCCTTCCCAACCTCCCCATCCAAACGAACTCACTTTTCGCCTCCCTGCCGCCCCTCCACCTGTCTCGCGAGCACGCGCGTGTAGGCGTTCTCTAGGAGCTTCGACACACCATACATCGACTCGGGCCACCCTGCTCCCTTATAAGTGCCCTCCTTTATCCCCGTTACAAACTCCTCCGCCAGTGCATCCAGGTCAGCAGTTGTGAGGGTCGGGCTGGTGCATCGTGTCTGAGGTGAGACAATGGAAGGGGCATGAGAAGAAGACAAAAATGGTGGGTGCTAGAGAGCCTCGAGAATGGACAAAGGGGAATGAGATGGAAACGAGTTAACAGGACAAGAGTCAGTGAGAGTCAGTGAGAGTCAGTGAGGTGAGAGTGATGAATATCCAAAGTTCATGGAGGAAAAGGGGCAGGTTACCTTGAGGGCGGGGGAGACAATGCGGAGCTTCCCTGCACTGGAGCCCACATTCACTATGCGCGCCCCCGCTGGTGATCGAGAGCGCAAGAGGGCGAGAGGGAGAGAACGGGAGAGAGGGGTTAAGGGCTAATAGCAAGGGAATTTTAGTTGATAAGTGAAAGGAAGGGAAAAGAGGCAGCAGACAGAAGAGGGAGGCAAAAGCGGCTGCTACTGACTCACATGTGGATGGTCACATCTGGCATGGCAGAATTACCTTTTGGAGGGGCACAGCAGAGGCAGCAGCGCCTCACACACGGCCCGAGTGCCTTGGTAGTTGGTGGCTTTGGTCCTGCTGGCGTGGAATATCGTAGTCTGCATGAACACACCCACCAACTCACGTTTGCAGGGGCGCAGCAGTGATGTTTCTGCAGCTGCTACCAACTCACCTTTGGAGGGGCGCAGCAGTGGCAGTAGCGCCTCACACACGGCCCGAGTGCCTTGGTAGTTGGTGTCAATGGTCTTTCTTGCCTCCTCTGCCCCGAACGTGTTCCCCTTATAAGCCATCCCGGCATTGTTTACAAGCACGTCCAGGCCCCCATGCGTATCCTTGAGCCATCTGCGGTAGCAGAGGTGGATAAGCGATAGTGACATTTCAACATTTGAGCCCAGTTGCGGGCGCAAACAGGTGGTAATTGCATCTGGACAAATTGACCATCTTAGCAAAGGTGTGAAGTGATAAACGCAATGATGCATGATGCACAGACACAACAACATGGCGATCAGTTGCTTGCAAGACGAGAAATTGAGTGATCATTGCACCGTGCAAAGCTGTCGATCGACGATTGGTCGCTGATATCCAGCTGATGAAACTCCACCCCCTGCAGCCCCTCCCCTTGAAGCTTCTTCGCAGCTTCCTGCCCCAGTCCCGGGTCGCGGGGCGGTGAGCACTGTAGTCAGCCCTTCGCCAGCCAATCCCCGTGCAATGTAAAACCCGATACCCTTATTCGCCCCAGTTACCACCGCCACCGCCGATCGCCCTTCGCCCGCCCACGCGTTCTCCATGCCCGCACCCACCGCTGCTGCTGCGCCGCCGGCGGGAAAAAATCGCCCGAGAGCGCGTAGCAAGGGCCCGGGGGTTCGGGATTCGGCGCGGGTCTGCGCGGAATAGCAGGTCCGCGCAGGCGACGGGGAAGGGAAACGAAATATGAGCGGAAAGTCAGAAACGGGAATCGAGAGGGATGAGTCAAGGTGGGATAAAAGAGAGGCGGCAGAAAATAGAGTTCCGATGAGGATGTGGAAGGTGAATTCACGCATGATTGTTGACGAAACGGATTGCGGTTATATCGATAAATCTCTTGCCCATTGGGTATAAAAAAAAACATGAGTGGTGACGGCCTATCTCGTAGTCCATGTAGGAAATAAGTATCTCCAAGAACTAAATCCTACGACGTTCTACCCATAACCACCTGCAGCGGTTGGTGACGGGGTGATTGGCTCTCCGCGATGTGCGGATTCGAGTGCAATCGCCGCAGAGAGGAGCCAACAAAGCGCGGTGTTGCTGCTGGAACGCCTAGCGACAACGGCAAGCGGATTAATTCCCTGGTTTGTATCGAAGGGACAAGCAACGATGCGCTAGAAGCAGCAACAGGAACTACTGCGGCAAACATGGGCGATCAGATTCAGCGCTTTAGATAGCAACTTATGGTTCGTCTTGGGATAATGGTTGGGAAGAAGGCAGCAAAATTGGCGGCGGGGTAGGAAGTGTTTTGGGTATCATGAAGGCAACAGGCAGATGTTGCGATTTTTTCTCGCTCAATGCTCTCGTGTCTGGTAACAAGCGTTTCGTTTTCCAATGGAGAAGCACGTGTCGCAATGTGAGTAGTCCGTCGATGCTTGTGGGCTTCTGGAAGCATTGCCCCTAACTCGTTTCAAGCACCACGAGTTGCTGTTTTTATTTCCATCGGCCATCTCACGGCAAACACCACTAGCATCATACACGTGTATATATTAACCATGGCCTACATGGCCTTTCTATTTCCTGCAAGGAATTCAATTACTCCTATATTTACCTCTGTCGTGGAGGGAACAGCACGCTATCAATGCCATGGATGGCAAGTGTGGGGCCTAGGTACACGTCAGAAGCAACTAATGCTGCACGCGGCCCTGCTGCCACAGCGCCTTCTGGTTGGACAAACACCACATAATCAGTCGTTCCGTCCGCCTTCATTACAGTCACCTTTGTTAAAGGTGAACCTTCTAGTGTAGGAAGCGACTGGTGTTGAATTATATTTGCATATCCTGTTATAACTGCCTACAGCTTGCTAGTGTATTAGTTATATATTAGGTTCAACTGCTGGTGGTGTACCCTTTTCCCCTTCCTCTCCTTCCTATTTGTACTCCCAACTTCATAATGAAAGTCCCTCTTTTGGCCAAACTTCTCCCTCCATGATTCTCCTTGTTAAACCTCTCCTAAACCTAAGTACTGCATAATCTCCTAATCTTAACAGCTGGTCATCTGGGTGGGCCAAAATTTCACTATATGTCATGCGAGTCGCGAGTACCGTGAACTCAGAAATCCGGACGCTGTCGTGCGCGTTAAAGGCATCATCGTTAACGCGCACAAGGGCATCCGTGCTGGGAGCAAGAATGGTGAGATTCTGACGGAAGAGATTGTTGGGGCCTGTGGACACTGGACACACGGAATCAAGGAAAAGGACGGAGGGGAAAAGGTTAGGATAGAGCAAGTCTGAATGACAGTTGGATAAGCCTCAACAGCAGGAAACTTAACACGACGTGTGTAAACGCACATGCGGGGGCTAGCGTTTCGAGGGCGTATTTAGAGAAGCCATGGATTTGCAGCAGCGCGGCGATCGCATCCTTCAGCTCTTCCCGATATGACGCTTGCGATGCTGTTTCGAGAATTGGTCGGCTGCCGGATGAGAGGGTGATAAGTTTAGTTGCAATAACTAGGAACGCGGCCAAACAGCCAAACCATTGTCGTGTTCCCCAACGCGAGAAGCACCTCATGATGCATGTGCTGAACAAAACGGCTATGGGAACATAAATTAAAACGTCATGTTCCCATAGCCTGCTTGACTGGCAAATAGAGCTTTGCTGCGCGCACTAGGAGAAAATTCCACACTGGAGTGGCTGGATGCGAGAAACACAGTTCCGTAACTTGAGGTTGCTTTGCTGATGCGGTTCAGCTGGAGCTGGAAGGGTGTGGGGAAGGGGTAGGAAGGGTTGGGTGGGGTAGGAAGGTTTGGGTGGGGTAGGAGGGGGGTAGGAGGGGGGTAGGAGGGATTGGTTGTTGGACAGACAGCTGCTGCATCAGCCTGCAGCCCAGTCACACTCGCCCATCCAATCCAACTCGAGCTCCCAAGTCGCGGGGCCAAGCTGTTAGCGACTTCCAACCAAGCAGGCAATACGTGACAAAAACGTCAAGGACCGTCACAGTGGAACGCACTACCACACATTCACGAGGCGCTGTCATTACAGTGGCAAGAGGCTGGATTTTTTTGGGGTGAAGTTACGGCCATTATCTCCGATACTCAGATTTTTCCTGAGCGTTGATTGGTCGTCGCTTTTTAGTCACATTTCTCACGCTGGTCGAACTCATTAGGAAGTGACAAAAACAAAACCATCCAGTTTACTCTCCCGACTTGGATATATGTACAGAAATTAAGGTAGTAAGAAAATGAAGCCCATATAATTCACTTGTTAGTGCTCAGTAGCGCAACCGACCACTAAACAACGCTACCGAAAGCACTAGACGACGCTACCGAGACCAATTCGGGCATGGCAGAAAAAAATAAAACCCTTAGGGAACCTGGATGCATTTTCGAGATGAGTCAACCCTAAACACGGGAATGGGCATTGTTTTTAGGGTTGATGCCTCCCGAGTCGCATCCCTTTCCGAGGTGGGTATTATTTTTTTTGTCAAGTGAGTTGCAATATGTTTTTCCAAAATATTGGGAGGCTTTCGGTATTTAGGGTTGATCCTTCCCGGAAATCATATAGGCTCGCTACGGGCATTATATATATATTTTTTTGCAAGTGCTAGAATTCCTTTTCTGAGTGACTTTATACAAAGAACAGCCAGAATAGCTTTACACTATATCGGAAAACTGTGTTTCTGTTGGTGATTACACCTGAGAACGCGCTCAGGCATAATCTGAGTATCGGAGATAATGGCAGGTGAAGTTACCGTATATTTATTAGGTTACTTCATATTAGGAGTACCGGTACGTCCCTTCAAAATATAATGCCAAATCAACTGGCTACCGTTTACAGTGCTTCTGCTGACATTCAACCTTAAAGCAGCAGTATACATTTGAAAGTACTGTTGGTTTTGGAACAGTACCCACCAAAAGCAAACCCCGACGAAAACGAACAGGCTTGGCGAGAGGGTAGGCGAAAGTTTGGGAGGCTGTTAGTTGCGAACACGAGGAACTCTCCCATCACCCACCACCTGGGGTGACACTCATAACTGAAGGATAAGCGATTAATTTCTAGGAAATGCCTTCCCACAGGCAATATAAAAGGCGACTAAGGGGACCGAGGAGTAGCGGTACCACTAAGAAACTCGCTGTTGGTAAGGGAACACGTGTCACAAGGCTGGCTCGCGAGATGATTGAATAAGCATTTCTACAAACACCTTCTTCTCTCGTGAATAGACTCGTTCTAAGGCCTCGCGCGCGATGTAGTAATAGCCTTCGAAGAGGCGCGCCGCATTCCATGCGTGCTCCTCGCTGGCCATATTCTTGCGAAACCTGCAGCTCGATCGCCGAACCCGCAGCTCGCGACACCCTCTTAGCGCGTCACCCGCGACTTGCCTAATGCCCCGCTGCGCGCCCCACCGCTAAGCGCCTCACAGAAAAGCGCGCGATCGCCAAGCGCCACACCGCATAGCGCCTCACCGTTCACGCACTGCGATTCCTCTCAAGTTTTATGCAGGCGAGTGCTTCTCGTGTAACCCATAGCGCGCCTCTCTTAGCACGTCACCGGCTTCACGCTCACCCTCTGCTGGCCTTACCTGCTGCTCTGTCCCCCTCGTTCCCCCCTCTCCTTCCCCTTGTTTCCCCCTCTGCTCCCCC
Organism: Closterium sp. Naga37s-1; assembly: GCA_947471745.1. NCBI lineage: Eukaryota > Viridiplantae > Streptophyta > Zygnematophyceae > Desmidiales > Closteriaceae > Closterium > Closterium sp. Naga37s-1. The sequence goes on from CANJKZ010000881.1 coordinate 159,324, forward strand.
TCGTTCCCCCCTCTCCTTCCCCTTGTTTCCCCCTCTGCTCCCCCTCGTTCCCCCCTCTCCTTCCCCTTGTTTCCCCCTCTGCTCCCCCTCGTTCCGCCCTCTCCTTCCCCCCTCTGCTCCCCCTCGTTCCCCCCTCTCCTTCCCCTTATTTCTCCCTCTGCTTCCCCTTGTTCCCCCCTCTCCTTCCCATCATTTTCCCTTCTGATCCCCCCTGTTCCCCCAACTCCTACCCCTTGTTTCCCCCTCGGCTCCCCCTCGTTCCCCCCTCTCCATCCCATCATTTCCCCCCCTGCTTCCCCTCGTTCCCCCTCTCCATCCCCTGATTTCCCTCCCCTTTCCCCCACTGCTCCCTGTCATCACCTCCCCTGCTCCCTCTCATTACCTCCCCTGCTCCCTCTCATCACCTCCCCTGCTCCCTCTCATTACCTCCCCTGCTCCCTCTCATTACCTCCCCTGCTCCCTCTCATCACCTCCCCTGCTCCCTCTCATCACCTCCCCTGCTCCCTCTCATTCCTGCTCCCTCTCATCACCTCCCCTGCTCCCTCTCATTACCTCCCCTGCTCCCTCTCATTACCTCCCCTGCTCCCTCTCATCACCTCCCCTGCTCCCTCTCATTACCTCCCCTGCTCCCTCTCATCACCTCCCCTGCTCCCTCTCATTACCTCCCTTGCTCCCTCTCATGACCTCCCCTGCTCCCTCTCATCACCTCCCCTGCTCCCTCTCATTACCTCCCCTGCTCCCTCTCATCACCTCCCCTGCTCCCTCTCATTACCTCCCCTGCTCCCTCTCATCACCTCCCCTGCTCCCTCTCATCACCTCCCCTGCTCCCTCTCATCACCTCCCCTGCTCCCTCTCATCACCTCCCCTGCTCCCTCTCATCACCTCCCCTGCTCCCTCTCATCACCTCCCCTGCTCCCTCTCATCACCTCCCGTGCTCCCTCTCATCACCTCCCCTGCTCCCTCTCATTGCCTCTCTTCTCATCTTTTCGCCCTCTGCTTCCCCTCGTTTCTCCCTCTCTTTCCCTTCATTAGCGTCCCTGCTTCTCCTTTGCATGCTTTCTCTTCGATTGCGTCTTGCCCACAGTTCTCCCCTAACCCTCCTTCCCCCGTTGTTTCCTATGTTATCACCCTCCTTTCTCTGAGTTTTTCACCCCTTACGCTTTGTCTCCCCACCTGCTTGCCCTTGTTCGTCTCCACCCCCTTACCCCCCCCCAACACGCTCTTCCTGCACGCTTGTACTCTGTCCTCCGGATTTCCAGATCATCTTTACTCGATATCTGCTCTGTGCAGCATGGAGCACAATGAAGTAGTAATCTCAGTCTACAATGTGTATGCCTTCAATGTATCTAGCCATAGCATGGTATTACAACTAATTTACATTCTGAATAATGGTAGTGGAATCCAATGGTTGTCATGTGACCTCTGTTCTTTCAAATGGGCACATCACATCATTGATGTAGAGAAGAGAAGCTTGAGAGGAGTATGTACACATGATAAAATCATCGCAAAACACCATACAAGACAGCACCTTCCACTACTCTTTGTGTCGCCTTCATTCCCCCCAAACTCTTGGACCTGCTGCTCCTCCCTTCATGCCGCCAAAATTGCCCGGGCCTGGCTTTGCCCTGTGTGTAGCAGGATTGCATGCAAAACCTGCAGCTTTGCGTATGCATACTGGCTGTACGGCACGTGGTGTCGCAACGGTATATAGTGGGGCCCCAAACCTATGGGAGGGAAGGCAGGGATGTGAGGAAAAAAGGCAGGGATGTGAGTAGGGAAGGCAGGGATGTGAGATGGGAAGGCAGGGATGTGAGATGCGAAGGCAGGGATGTGGAAAAAAACTAAGGAATGGAAGTATATGAGGGGTAAGAATTGCAGGAAGGGTAGGGCAGAAAGGGAAGGGCAGGGAGGGAAGGAGATAGGAAGGGAGGGAGGGGAGATGGGACGTAAGAATGGGAAGTAAGAAAGATGAGCGTGGCTTTTCATGGCACCTGGGTGGGAAGGGTGGGGTTGGGGACGGCAAGGCAAGGATGGGGCTCTGCATGTTGGAGACGAGCACGAGGGAGCACATGGACAGCAGCCTCATTGCACTTCAAATTCTCCTCCCTACCTTCCTCTTTGCTTGGCCCTTGCCTGTCCCCTTCCCACCCCCCCTCCCCACTTCTCCCGTCCCCCGCCCACTACCTCCACCCCTCACCTTGCGCCATGTCGATTGAGAGAAAGCATCAGCCACCTGTAGGCAGAGCACTCTCACGGCCTTCACCGCCAGGGAAAATGGCATGGCGGGAAGGGAATATGAGCATGGTGTGGAGAGAAGAGCTGTGTCGTAAAGGGTAGAGAATATCAGGCAGAACAACTAAAGAACCGGAGCCCGCGGGTTCACTGGCGGCTGAGAAGCAAAAGAAGAAAGGGGTGAGTGAGCTGGCGGGGAAGGGAGAGGAATAAGAGGGGACGGGGGAGGTGCGGATGGGAAGGAGGATTTGAGGGGGAAAAGAGGATCAGAGAGGGTAAGGGGAGTAGGGGAGGAAAACTGAGAGCGGGGGGGGGGAAACAGGAGCAGAGGGGGAAAAGAGGAGCAGTGGGTGGAAAGAGGTGCAGTAAGGAAAAGGATGAGCAGAGGGGGGAAAGATGAGCCGAGGGGGACAAGAGGAGCAGACGGGAAAAAGAGGAGCAGAGAGGGAAAGAGGAGCAGAGGGGGAAAGTGGAGTAGGGGGGGGAAAAGAGGAGCACAGGGGGGAAAGAGGAGCAGTGAGGGAAAAGAGGAGAAGAGGGGGAGAAGAGAAGCAGAGGGGAAAAAAGAGCGGAGGTGGGAAAGTTGAGAAGATGGGGAAAGAGGAGCAGAGGGGGAAAATAGGGGAAGCAGGCGGGGAAATGGTGGGAAGCAGGAGAGGAGGAGTGGCAAGAGGACGAGAAGGCACGGCGGGAGGGGGAGGAGGCATGGTGGGATGAGGAAAAGGCATGGTGGGAGGAGGAGAAGGCGTGGTGAGAGGAGGAGAAGGCATGGTGAGAGGAGGAGAAGGCATGGCGAGAGGAGAAGGCATGGCGAGAGGAGGAGAAGGCATGACGTGAGGACGATAGGGCACGGCGGGAGGGGGAGAAGGCATAGTGGGAGGAGGAGAGGGGGTGGCGGGAGGAGGAGAAGGCATGGTGAGAGGAGGAGAAGGCGTGGTGAGAGGAGGAGAAGGCGTGGTGAGAGGAGGAGAAGGCGTGGTGAGAGGAGGAGAAGGCGTGGTGAGAGGAGGAGAAGGCGTGGTGAGAGGAGGAGAAGGCGTGGTGAGAGGAGGAGAACGCGTGGTGAGAGGAGGAGAAGGCGTGGTGAGAGGAGGAGAAGGCGTGGTGAGAGGAGGAGAAGGGCCTTATTCGAGTGCAGCTCGCTTTGGGAGGCCGCCGCGAGACGCGGAGAGGCAGCGAGGGGAGGCAGGGTGAAGCCGACGACGCAGGCTAGATGCGCATGTGCGGGAAGGCGAGAGGAGGACACGTGTGGAGGTGGGACGCGCGGAGAGGCGAGAGGAGAGCGCGGGGAGGCGAAAATCGCGCGCGCGGGGAGGCGAGAGGAGCAGGCGCGGGGAGGCGAGAAGAGCAGGCGCGGGGAGGCGAAAAAGAGCAGGCGCGGGGAGGCGAGAGGAGAACGCGCGGCAAGGCGAGAGGAGGCCGCGCGTGGAGGCGAGAGTCGAGCGCGCGGGGAGGCGTGAGGAGGCCGGGCGGGGAAAGCGCGAGGAGAGCGAGGGGATGCGAGAGGAGCACGCGCGGGGAGGCGAAAGAAGAATTTGAACCGGGAGGCAATAGGAGCAGGAATGGGTAAGGCGAGAGGTTGCGGAAAAGGGGATTTCGGGCGGAAATGAGGTTGCGGAAAGGGAAATTCAGTGCTCTGGAATGAGGGCGTGCAGGGGAGGAAACAAGGGCGTGCCCGGAAGGGGAGAAGGCGTGGCGGGAAGGGGAGATGGCGTGGCGGGAAGGGGGGATGACGTACCCAATCGCGTGCGGCGAACGGCGGACGGCGAGCTAGGAGTGGAGGAAGGGATGGGATGCAGATGCTAGCGCGTCGAGGCTAAACGGGACTTTGTGGGGAGGGGAGGCGCTGTCGCCAATGGCCTCGCGGTGAGGCAGCGAGAGGAGGCGTGGGGCGGTCTTGTCTAAGGTGGTGTGGCCTAAGCGAGTGCGTAGGCGTGGCGATTTGTCCGCGCATGCGCGCAAACAGCGTTACGCGGTTCAGTAACAGATTCTGTCCCTAAATCTAGCTGTTAGGTTACAATGTTGCCTAGTCTACACGGAATAACCTACCGAAGTAGGAGCGTGTGGGCTATCCTCTCACTACCGCAGTTTCAGTTCCCTTTTGCAATTCCTAAGGTTTTGAACTGTGAGTGCGGGGAGCCGGATGTGGGGCGTTTGGGGACTCCTTCGCCTCTCAACAGGGGGGGTTAGGTTTGTAATCGCGTAACCAGTTTTTCAAGTTCCTAAGGTTTTTAAACCCCCGCTTGCAAAAGTATACTGTTGCTTTAAAGAAGTTCATGGATTTACAAGGTAAGTGCAATAAAGAAATCAGCAGCACCCCCCCACGAGCTTAGCAAACACACCTCTAACCACAATACAGGACGTAAGCACCACGTCACACCCACAGTCAAAGGCCTTACACCCAGCATGCAAACAGAAACACAATAACCATACAATGGTGCTGCACCTTCTCGCTCATTATCCTGCAAGGAGTATTCGTCAGCCAGCATATCGCTACACTGCATCACCTTTAGACCTCTGCAGCCCATCTCATGCAACAGCTGGCTTGGTGCAAGTCATGCCATCAGCAGAAACCACGAAGCCCTCCTTGCACCGGCATGCCGCCTTACCACTAGTTGCATCCCAGAAACAGACACCCCCGCCTCCGCACTGAGGAGAACCTGCGCCTGTCCCACAGAACGCAGTGCATTGCGCAGCAGCCCTCTGCGACTTGGCTGTGCAGGTCGCAGTGGACACCAAGCAATTTCCCTGAACAGAAATGTCATTCGGAAAGTCTTTGCCTGGGCAGATTACGGCGGTCTTGGGCGTGCCTGTCCAATTGGCCGCCTGGATGGTCATCTCATCTTTTCCGAAAAAGTAGTTGTTGCTCAAATCAATGATGCTTGAGAACCTGTAACAGGAAACAGCGTCGGAGCCCTTGGGGCCGCATCCCCTCCCGAGGTTTGGGAACTTGGGCAAAACGCCAGTAAAGTAGTTGTTCGCCACTTTGAAGGCCCGCAGCGATTGGCCGAGATTGGCCAGCGATGCGGGGAGGTAACCGCTCAGCTTGTTGTTGCTAACATCGAAATTCATGAGAGTTGCGGAGAGTCCGAAGGTTGCCGGCAGGTAACCGGTCAGCAGGTTGTTGCCGACGTCGAACACTTCGAGCCCGTCCATCCGGCCAAACGCGGACGGAATTGGGCCGGTCAGCTGGTTGTCCGACAAATCGATGACCGAAAGAAGCGGGCAGCCCGACAAACCAGTAGGCATCTGCCCGGTGAACTTGTTGCCGCTAGCTGTGAAAGTTTGGAGATTCGGCGAGTTCTGGAAGAGGGTGTTGGGAATGCCACCAGTGAAAGCGTTGCCGTCGATTTCGAACATTTGCAGCGGGGAATTCGCCTGCCCGAATATTTGTCTCCACGGAAACAGCCCCGAGAGCTTGTTATCGGCTACGTAAAACTCCTTGAGGTACGGCATCTTGGAAAAAACACCGCGGGGAATCTCGCCGGTCAGCTTATTTTGGCGGAGATCTAGCGACGTGAGGGCCGTCAGTGCAGCGAATGCCGCGGGCAGCGGGCCTTCGACGCCCGCGGAGACCAGCCGCATGCTGACGACATTCCCAGAGTCGTCAATATCGAGGCCCTCCCACGCGGATGTGTCCGTACTGCCCTCCTTCCACGTGGAAGCTGCGTAGAAGCCGCTCTTCCAGGCGGCTTTAATATCCAACAATGCCTTGAGCTGCGCGGAAGCGGGAGCGGTCGGCCCGGAGACGAAATCGTCGAATCCGATGTAGTCTTCGTCAGGGTTGCTGGAGGAAGCTTCGTCGCCGAACGCGGAGGAGAAGAGGCGGCGCCGCGAGCCAGCCGCTGGGTCACGCATGTGGCGCAGGCCGCGGCGGGCGTGCATGCGGTGCAAGTGGGGGCGGTCGTACGTGCGGGCGAGGGCGGAGGTCGCGAGGGTGAGGCACAGGAGGATGGCGAGGAGGGAACGCGCCATGGTTCCGATGCGAACTGCCTGCGTGCTTCCGGGGTTCAAGCGGGATTCGCGTAGGAGATGCGAAACTACTAGTAAGGAATGGTTGAGAAGCTCGGCTAACCTACGCGGTGTCACTTGGAACAAAGAACGAACATCGACTGTTTAGGGAAGCGCCCTAAGCGGTCCTAACTGGATGGAGCAAATAGACGCATATACTTACGTCACGAGAAATACGGCAATCTATATGGGTAGATTATCGTTCAGTTACCACAGTCTGGCGAAACCGTGGTTCTCGGTCAAAACTGCGAGGCCCAAGGCATGACGTGGATGCGAAAACAGAAATCTAACGACGAGAATATTTCTGCTGTGGCATGAAGTCTAGCCCAGAGAGAGGATGCCGTGTTGAGGCGATGGTTGTGCCCCGCACAGCCGTCCAGAAACGCTCGAGCAGGGGATGGAATGGAATGGAACTGGCGAGTGCTGCTCCACAACATCAACCCCATCCATCCACCCCAATGCCTCTTTCTCGTCCCCAGCTGGTCGGGGGAGCAGAGCAGGTGTGCTCCGCTATGCTGCGGAAGGGTTCTGCAGGTGTTTGGGGGAAATGCGCCCCCCTTACCCACCAATTCGTCCATCCAGCCATCCTCTTCCCCCCCTTTCGCTCCGCGCGTTTCCCGCGCAACGAGATTTCGTCAGCACACCAGCTCAAGGGGCGCCTCAACCTGCGGTGGCACCAACCTGACCAGGCTTGCGACCATGTGCGAGCGCAGGGCAAAAAGGAAAGGGTTTTTATACAGGCCGTCACAAAACATTTCGGAGCTATCACGAGCAGTCACATGTTCCGCCAAATCTATCACGGACAGTCACAAAATCTGCCAAATCTATCTAGAACCATCACACGGGTATCACCCGCCGTCACTCAAAGGCACTAATTTCTATCACGGGTAGTCACACTCGAAACTTTGCTATCACAGATGAACCCTCTCATCATTTCGTTGACCCGCACTGAAACACTGTACAGATTTAGGGACTATATTTCGGATTGCTGGCTTTTGTCCTGTATACGCGACCATTTTGGGTGCAAAGATACCTGGTTACTTTCGAATCGACGTAACACACTTTTGTTTTAAAAATTTTATGAAAGAATTCGAACGCATATATGTATATATTGCTAGAGTTCACAATTCACTGAATCTGCCTACATGTTTATCAAAATGCTAAATAATCCATAACTTGGAACGCAAAATTTATATTTATTCATACAGAGGATGATATAAATTGTGCGTTCCAAGTTATGGATTGTTTAGCATTTTGATAAACATGTAGGCAGATTCAGTGAATTGTGAACTCTAGCAATGTATACATATATGCGTTCGAATTCTTTCATAAATTTTTAAAACAAAAGTGTGTTACGTCGATTCGAAAGTAACCAGGTATCTTTGCACCCGAAATGGTCGCGTATACAGGACAAAAGCCAGCAATCCGAAATATAGTCCCTAAATCTGTACAGTGTTTCAGGGCGGGTCAACGAAATGATGAGAGGGTTCATCTGTGATAGCAAAGTTTCGAGTGTGACTACCCGTGATAGAAATTAGTGCCTTTGAGTGACGGCGGGTGATACCCGTGTGATGCTTCGTGATAGATTTGGCAGATTTTGTGACTGTCCGTGATAGATTTGGCGGAACATATGACTGCTCGTGAAAACTCCGAAATGTTTTGTGACGGCCCGTATAAAAACCCAATAAAACTTACTGGGGGCGCTGCAGTCAAAAGTTTTGGCGACGCTCATTCTGGAGGGACCTGGTTGCGAACCGCATGGCGCTGTTCAGGTGTGTAGGAATCATTGCGACCACGAATTGCGGCGATGGCCAGTTCCGACACTCCTTGCGACAGTAGGGTGTCGGCCGTCGTCCAAGAAGGCGTTAGTTCTAACGGTACCAGCTTTCAGCCATGAGACTTCGTTACAGCACAAACGTTGTGGATGATTTTATGATTTGTAAAGGAGCATGTTTAAATAGAGGTTGATTATGAATGACAGTATTTCATTCAGCTATAATACACCAGAGGGGGATCATAAAAATCTTGGGCGACTTAGGGCGAATTCCTATCCTCCTATCAATCTGACCTCCTATCAAGCTCACACTGAAAAGTCTACTAAACCCAAAACCTCTCTCTACTTTTACCGGGCAAAAGGTACAATCTTGATAGGAGGTGGCTTGATAGGAGGCCGTAGGAATACGCCCTTAGTGGCCACAATTCATGAGCATTCCACGCCTAAGGGTACATTCCGCTGTGGACAATTTCAAAGAAAGTGTCCCAATCACATTTGGCCCGAGTCGCCCTCAAATGTCTCGGGTCTGCATGTCCCAATCGATCGATGTATCGCGACTCTGCACAGACGCGCGACAATTATATGTGAACGATTATGATTGGTCAGACCTGAAGGTGGCCCTGTCTGTCAAACATATGTTTATATCATATTTGTGGGTAGGCTGTAGTGGGGTAGATTATGTGGGGTATAACCCCTTAGGGTTTTCCCTTGTACTCAATTATCTCGATAGTGCAACTCACCCATGCCTAACTTCTAAGACAGTCATCTTGCGCGTCACACGCACCAACATCGCCAGGCCCGCAATAGATCCTGGGTGGTGTCTGTGGAGGACGCGGAGGGTTACGTATTCCTCCGCCCCCCCAATAAATGCCACAACTGTAGGTACAACGCCAGCACGACATCACATACTAGGGCAAGATAAAGCAAACAGAGCACAACTATAGCCACTACACACGCATGATCTACGCACAATGGCGAAGCCTAGGGCCATCCCCTTCATCCTACGCCTACTCGTCGCCTGGGTCACCTACTACTACACTATCTTTTACGAAAATGTAGCCAAGTCCTTCGTCGGCATGATTGAGGCTGGTGTGTTCGAAGACGCGGACGAGCAGCCCAATGATAAATACGTTTGGCGACAAACACGTGTGGCCCAGCTTTCAGACACCTGGCAGCATATGCTGTACATACGGTACACGTCACAATCGATTCGGACACTTTCTTTGAGAAAGTGTCCACAGCGGAATGTACCCTAAGAATGCTGCAGTGCAGACGCAGTGGCCCTGAGCGTTGTTCAGCACTTCCACTGCAGCCAATCACAATTCATTTCTGATTTTCCAACACAGTAATCAACCAACCACTCATTCACTGCCAATCACCACACATAAAAACATGTGAATAAAGGTGGCACGAGAATGTTGCGACCACCCAGAAAGAGGCTGAAGACGTTAAATACCAAACAACACTACTCTTCAATTCCTAGCATTGACCAGACGAAGCAGGAGCTGATGCTGTTGCGCCAGCTGGCGCTGCAACTCTGCGGTCTGCTCTTCCAATCGGAGGTCCCGCTTGGTGAGCTGCCGCTGCAGGTTGCGAAGAGCCCGGCGCTGCATCTGCACCTCCCCTTGCAGCTCCGCCAGCCCTTCCGACGACACCGTCGTGCTCTTCTCGATCCGAAACACCTCCTCCTGGAAAAACCAAAGCAACAGACCGGTTACAGATATTGTTGCATTTTGTGCTCCAAGTACAGGGTATTTACATACATTAAACAGAACACAATATGGGTGTACAATACAGTGAGCGCACCTTCATGAGCTCGAGGTCTTCATCCCTGTCGGTGCCTTGCCCTGGAGTGCGCACCACTGACCCCATCTCTTCCCCAAACTGTGCCAGAATAATCTCTGTCATCCTCTCTGGCTTGATGCCTGGCCCTTGCTCCGTCTTCTCCTGCCCATGCAAGAAAGAAAAAGAAAACAAGAAAGACGGTGAACATCAGACAAAGCTCTTCACAAACCCGTGATCAGGTGCCAAGGCCTCACTGGTAATGAGCGGTCAGCTCTCCACCCCCCCTCACCACTTACCGAGTCGAGAACGAGCAACAAGAATCAATGCAGAGAAACAGCTACTGAGTTGAGAACTCCTGTAAGGCACCCAACCAACGCCCCACCTCCCCCTGAAAGCCACCCACCATGCACCCCTACCTCCCTTCACCACCCACCGTATCGCCCTTGAGCATCGAGAAGCGGCGGGAAGAAGAGCCCGCAGGGCAGCGCTGCAGGCGGCGCTCGAGCACCCTTGATAGGTTATCGGCCGTGTAGCTCCGGGAGTTGACTCGGAAGACCCGGCGCGTGCGGGTGAGGTCCGGCTGCGGGCAGGCTCTCGGGAAGCTGAAGCAGCTGTCGAGATCGCTGAAGCTGCCCCGGATGACCCGCATGGAGTGGGCAAAGGAGGAGAGCTGTTGAGGGGGGGGAGGGGGTGGAAAGAACAGACAAGCGAGTGAAGATATTGAGATGGGAAGCTGAAGCAGCTGTCGAGATCACTGAAGCTGCCCCGGATGACCCGCATGGAGTGGGCAAAGGAGGAGAGCTGTTGAGGGGGGGGAGGGGGGGTGGAAAGAACAGACAAGCGAGTGGAGATATTGAGATGGGAAGCTGAAGCAGCTGTCGAGATCACTGAAGCTGCCCCGGATGACCCGCATGGAGTGGGCAAAGGAGGAGAGCTGTTGAGGGGGGGGAGGGGGGGTGGAAAGAACAGACAAGCGAGTGGAGATATTGAAATGGGAAGCTGAAGCAGCTGTCGAGATCACTGAAGCTGCCCCGGATGACCCGCATGGAGTGGGCAAAGGAGGAGAGCTGTTGAGGGGGGGGAGGGGGGGTGGAAAGAACAGACAAGCAAGTGGAGATATTGAAATGGGAAGCTGAAGCAGCTGTCGAGATCACTGAAGCTGCCCCGGATGACCCGCATGGAGTGGGCAAAGGAGGAGAGCTGTGGGGGGGGTGGAGGGGGAAACAGGCAGGCGGAAGGAGTAACTGTTTGAACCTTTCAAGCTAGAAGTGACCTAGAGGTGACTTTGAGGTTTGAAGCTGCAGCTGAAGCAGCTGTCCAGGTCGCTGAAGCTGCCTCGGATGACCCTTGTGGAGTTGGCATAGGTGGAGAGCGGTGGGGGGGAGTGCGAATACGCAGGAGGAAGGAGAAGGTGATAAGTCGACTCGGAAGTGACAGCAGGCGTTAGGAAATGAGAGAAGAGAATGGGTACAAGCAGGTGAAGCTGAGCCTTGCCTCACGAAACACGCATGGCTGACGAGTAAAGCCTGGCGTGCAAGAGACAGGGCAAATGCACCAACGCAAATACCAACAATATGAGCACCAGCAGCAACACCAAGAGCACTTGTCAAAGGTGCTCGCAACGCAACATGAACTCACATGCACGGTCTCGTCCTCTGCCCCCAGAGCGAGCAGGTGCCTCTGCAGGCGCCCGGGCTTCCAGTAGCGCGTGGAGCAGCGGATGGCGTAGCTGCGGAACACACGCCACATGTCCAGGAAGAAAGACGGCGAGTCCTCTGACTCTTTCTGTGGGGGTGGGAGCAACGGGATTGGCAACGGCAACGGCAATGGGAATGGGGAATGGCATTTGGATGGGAGGGGTGAGGAGCAGCGGATGGCGTAGCTGCGGAACACACGCCACATGTCCAGGAAGAAAGAGGGTGAGTCCTCCGACTCTTTCTGCTCTGCTCACATGCTCACATGCTCACATGCTCACATGCTCACATGCTCACATGTAGAATCAATCTATTGCACTCAGGGGCTCACCTGCACTTCCATCATGGCGTCGACCACAATGGCAATAAGCACGTTGAGCAGCACAAACACCATCACCCCCACGAACGACCATGGTGACAATGGGTGGGCACATTGGGCATATTGGGCACAATCGCAATCAGTGTCTCACCTGCACTTCCATCATTGCATCGACCACGATAGCAATTAACACGTTGAGCAGCACAAACACCATCACCCCCACGAACGCGATCCAGAACACCATGGCTGCTGCCAGCGGCCACCCCTCCAGCTGTATAAAATAATACCCCGTGGAGTTGTCATTAATCAAAATCAGAAAGCAGGAGACCATGGACATGGCGAGTGTATTGAACTGCTCTAAGGTGCGGCCGAAGACCGCGTAGGCGTAGACGGAGAGGCCGACGAAGACGATGGCCCAGAGGAGCAGGAAGTGGCCCAGGGAGGGGAGCGCTGCTGCCATGGTGCGCGTGAGGATGGCGATGCGCGGCTGGAAGTCCATCAGCTTGAGGAGTCGCAGAGTCATGAGGAAGACGCTGGGGTAATGGGGGACGACGGGAGGGGAAGAGGGTCAGAGGAATCAGAGGAGAAGGGGCAGAACGGATGGGCATTCACAGGGCAGTGAGGACGGAGATGCGTGGCTGGAAGTCCATCAGCTTGAGGAGTCGCAGAGTCATGAGGAAGACGCTGGGGTAATGGGGGACGACGGGAGGGGAAGAGGGTCAGAGGAATCAGAGGAGAAGGGGCAGAACGGATGGGCATTCACAGGGCAGTGAGGACGGAGATGCGTGGCTGGAAGTCCATCAGCTTGAGGAGTCGGAGAGTCATGAGGAAGACGCTGAGGGGGAGGGGGGAGGGCACGGGGAGCAGGTGGGATGGGTGTTTAGTGGGCAGTGAGGACGGAGATGCGCGGCTGGAAGTCCATCAGCTTGAGGAGTCGGAGAGTCATGAGGAAGACACTGGGGGGGGGAGAGGGGTGTGGAGGAAGAGGAGATGGTCAGCGGAAAGGAAGGGAGATCAGAGGATGGATTATGATTGATTCTTCTTGTGGTGGAGCAAAGAACAAAAGTACGCTGGTAGAGAGAGGAGGGCCGCAAGCTCGCTTGATAGAGAGTGACACAGCAAGAGCGGGCAAGAGAGTGAAAGGATAGCTTCACAACAAGGCCTGCAGTGGTGGATGTGGTTCTAACATTCAGCTAGAGAGGGAGGAGGGGGGCTCACTTGATGCCCTGCAGAGCCACACAGATGGATCGCCAGGAGACAATGTGCTCTATCTGATTGTACACGCTCATTGCTGCCACGTACAGTGCTGGGGGGGATAGTACCTTCGAGGGAAGGCAAGGGGGAGGGCACGGGACGAGGGGACAAGAGGTGGGTGACCAAGGGAAGGACCAATGTGGCCAAGGGAAGGACCAATGTGGCCAAGGGAAGGACCAATGTGGCCAAGGGAAGGACCAATGTGGCCAAGGGAAGGACCAATGTGGCCAAGGGAAGGACCAATGTGGCCAAGGGAAGGACCAATGTGGCCAAGGGAAGGACCAATGTGGCCTATCTGGTTGTACACACTCATTGCTGCCAGGTACTGCGGGGGGGAAACCACCTGTGAGGGGAGGGAAGAGATGGGAGGGCAGGGGAAGGGAAGGGAAAGAAGGGTACAGTGAGGCTGGGGAATGTGCGACTCGTGTTGGAGTTAAAAGCATGAATGCAGGGCAGGTGTAGGGCAGGTGCAGGGCAGGTGTAGGGCAGGTGTAGGGCAGGTGTAGGGCAGGTGTAGGGCAGGTGGCATGGCAACGGCAGGGCGTGACTGCCACCCACCTGCCAGGGGAAGGGCGTGACTGCCACCCACCTGCCAGGGGAAGGGCGTGACTGCCACCCACCTGCCAGGGGAAGGGCGTGACTGCCACCCACCTGCCAGGGGAAGGGCGTGACTGCCACCCACCTGCCAGGGGAAGGGCGTGACTGCCACCCACCTGCCAGGGGAAGGGCGTGACTGCCACCCACCTGCCAGGGGAAGGGCGTGACTGCCACCCACCTGCCATGGGAAGGGCGTGACTGCCACCCACCTGCCAGGGGAAGGGCGTGACTGCCACCCACCTGCCAGGGGAAGGGCGTGACTGCCACCCACCTGCCAGGGGAAGGGCGTGACTGCCACCCACCTGCCAGGGGAAGGGCGTGACTGCCACCCACCTGCCAGGGGAAGGGCGTGACTGCCACCCACCTGCCAGGGGAAGGGCGTGACTGCCACCCACCTGCCAGGGGAAGGGCGTGACTGCCACCCACCTGCCAGGGGAAGGGCGTGACTGCCACCCACCTGCCAGGGGAAGGGCGTGACTGCCACCCACCTGCCAGGGGAAGGGCGTGACTGCCACCCACCTGCCAGGGGAAGGGCGTGACTGCCACCCACCTGCCAGGGGAAGGGCGTGACTGCCACCCACCTGCCAGGGGAAGGGCGTGACTGCCACCCACCTGCCAGGGGAAGGGCGTGACTGCCACCCACCTGCCAGGGGAAGGGCGTGACTGCCACCCACCTGCCAGGGGAAGGGCGTGTCTCCCAGCGAGGTGTAGATGTTGTAGCGCGCCTGCACTGAGAAGGGCCCCGACAGCTGCACCGCTATTATGAACCTGCACGCAGGGAGCGGGACAGCGGGCACGCGGCAAGAGGCATGGGCGTGGGGCATGAGGGATGGCATACGGTGCAAGGCGCATGGGGCATGAGGGATGGCATACGGTGCAAGGCGCATGGGGCATGAGGGATGGCATACGGTGCAAGGCGCATGGGGCATGAGGGATGGCATACGGTGCAAGGCGCATGGGGCATGAGGGATGGCATACGGTGCAAGGCGCATGGGGCATGAGGGATGGCATACGGTGCAAGGCGCATGGGGCATGAGGGATGGCATACGGTGCAAGGCGCATGGGGCATGAGGGATGGCATACGGTGCAAGGCGCATGGGGCATGAGGGATGGCATACGGTGCAAGGCGCATGGGGCATGAGGGATGGCATACGGTGCAAGGCGCATGGGGCATGTGGTGGACTTTGGCAACTTGAGAGCATGGGGCACATACATGTGGATACAGGGGGCACAACAGCGCATGGCATGACCAAGAGGAAGGACCGCAGGGATGTGTCCAACGTGACACTTCATCTCCCACACATGCTGACGTGGCGCTCACCACATGATGATGCCGGAGAACTGGATGGTGAGGGAGAGCACGTCCAGCCAGTTCCACAGCGACCGGAAGTATGCCCACACCTGCCATGCCATGCCATGCCGTGCCATAACAGCCCATGCCATGCCGTGCCATGCCATAACATGCCATGCCATGGGGTGAAAAGCACACGGTATGTAAGGCATACGCACAGAAAGCGGTTGGCAAAGCAGGCGAGTGCTGATACCAAGTGGTCACATCATGCAAGAAGCACAGAGCAGAATTGAGCAGAGCAGAATTGAGCAGAGCAGAATTGAGCAGAGCAGAATTGAGCAGAGCAGAATCAAGCAGAGGAGAGCAAAGGCCCGCCCAATGGCTTCAAGGCGCCCCACAGCTCACCTTGCCGGCTTGCAGCCAGAGTGAGAAGGCCTCCCTTGCCTCCTCGAGCACATTCCACATCACAGCAATGACACACACGGGCGGCACCCCCAGCTGCGCCCACTCGGGCTTTAAGGCAGCCCACCACTCACCTTAGCCGTCTGAACTGCTTGGGATTTAAGGCTCACCCTGCCTGTCTGAAGCCAGAGTGAGAAGGCCTCTCGTGCCTCCTCGAGCAGGTTCCACATGACAGCAATGACATACACGAGCGTCACCCCCAGCTGCACCCAGTCGCCCTCGGTGCGAAACACCTCCACGTTCACCGGCTCTATCTCGTACCTCACTGCTATCTGCCCCCCCACCTGGAGTGAGTGAGGGAGTGAGCCAGTGAGGGAGCGAGTGAGTGAGTTAGTGAGGGAGTGAGAACACGAGCGTCACCCCCAGCTGCACCCAGTCGCCCTCGGTGCGAAACACCTCCACGTTGACCGGCTCTATCTCGTACCTCACTGCTATCTGCCCCCCCACCTGGAGTGAGTGAGGGAGTGAGCCAGTGAGGGAGTGAGTGAGTGAGTTAGTGAGTGAGGGAGTGAGAACACGAGCGTCACCCCCAGCTGCACCCAGTCGCCCTCGGTGCGAAACACCTCCACGTTGACGGGTTCGATCTCGTACTTCATTGCTATCTGCCCCCCCACCTGGTGACGAGTGAGGGAGGGAGTGAGGGAGTGAGTGAGGTGCTGAGGGGGGGAGTGAGGAATGCTCCCCTCCGTGCGAAAATCTTCCACGTTCACCGGCTCTATCTCATGGATCACTACTCTCTGCTCGCCTGGTGGGTGAGTGAGTTAGTGAGTGAGGGGGTGGGAGAGTGTGCGTGTGCACAAGATAGGGACCCCACAGATGTGTGGCAGCACGACACGAATGAGAGCAAAGAGGTAGCAGAGGGTTAGAGGGAAGAGCATAGGAGGGCGCACCTGGCAGGGGGAGGGCGCACCTGGCAGGGGGAGGGCGCACCTGGCAGATGAAGCGCACTCGAGTGAGCACAAAGAGATGGCTCTCCCCTGCACATGGCACGGCATGGCACAACACCGGCAGGGCAGCAACAGGGAGGGGACAGAGGGCAAGTGGGGAAACCGGGGTGAGCAGAGGTCAGCCGGGGGAGGACCGAAACAGATGTCAGCCCTGTGACATGACACGTCAGCATGATAACATGGCGAAAGCACAAAGGGCGAGCGGCGGTTACCGTTGTAGGTGAGCATCTGGGCGGTGATGGTGCGGGTGGCATTGTCGATAAAGAAGCCGTCCACGAGGTACTGCAGCCGGGCGGCAGCCGCCCCGCTGTCCAGATTCACGTCAAATAGGACGGGGAACGCCGCCTTGTCCGGCTGCACGGGAGCGAAACCGTACGGCACACTGTGGTTCTGAAACGCTCTCAGCTCGGCGGAATTCAGAGGTGCTACAGTGCCGCCGGTTGCTGATTGGCTGACAGCACTGCTGCTGCCGCCCGGAACGGAGGAGTCTGATTGGCCGTCAAGGGGCGGCAGGGATTGGTTGGTGGCTGCAGCGAGGGCGGCTGCAGCGTCAGGGTCGTAGAGGGAGGAGGAGGGGAGGAATGCCGGGTTGATCCCGAATGGGTGCTTGGACGTGCTGTTGGCACAGTAAGGAAAGAGGCTCAAGAATCTGCGGGGAAGGGGAGTAGAGGAATGGGCAGGGGGAGGAGGGAGAAGTGGCCAGGATTGTGAGAAACGAGCGGGTTGACTTTTGAGTCGACTCAGAAGTGGCCAGGATTGTGAGAAACGAGCGGGTTGACTTTTGAGTCGGCTCAGAAGTGGCCAGGATTGTGAGAAACGAGCGGGTTGACTTTTGAGTCGACTCAGAAGTGGCCACGATTGTGAGAAACGAGCGGGTTGACTTTTGAGTCGACTCAGAAGTGGCCAGGATTGTGAGAAACGAGCGGGTTGACTTTTGAGTCGACTCAGAAGTGGCCAGGATTGTGAGAAACGAGCGGGTTGACTTTTGAGTCGACTCAGAAGTGGCCACGATTGTGAGAAACGAGCGGGTTGACTTTTGAGTCGACTCAGAAGTGGCCAGGATTGTGAGAAACGAGCGGGTTGACTTTTGAGTCGACTCAGAAGTGGCCAGGATTGTGAGAAACGAGCGGGTTGACTTTTGAGTCGACTCAGAAGTGGCCACGATTGTGAGAAACGAGCGGGTTGACTTTTGAGTCGACTCAGAAGTGGCCAGGATTGTGAGAAACGAGCGGGTTGACTTTTGAGTCGACTCAGAAGTGGCCAGGATTGTGAGAAACGAGCGGGTTGACTTTTGAGTCGGCTCAGAAGTGGCCAGGATTGTGAGAAACGAGCGGGTTGACTTTTGAGTCGGCTCAGAAGTGGCCAGGATTGTGAGAAACGAGCGGGTTGACTTTTGAGTCGACTCAGAAGTGGCCACGATTGTGAGAAACGAGCGGGTTGACTTTTGAGTCGACTCAGAAGTGGCCAGGATTGTGAGAAACGAGCGGGTTGACTTTTGAGTCGACTCAGAAGTGGCCAGGATTGTGAGAAACGAGCGGGTTGACTTTTGAGTCGACTCAGAAGTGGCCACGATTGTGAGAAACGAGCGGGTTGACTTTTGAGTCGACTCAGAAGTGGCCAGGATTGTGAGAAACGAGCGGGTTGACTTTTGAGTCGACTCAGAAGTGGCCAGGATTGTGAGAAACGAGCGGGTTGACTTTTGAGTCGACTCAGAAGTGGCCACGATTGTGAGAAACGAGCGGGTTGACTTTTGAGTCGACTCAGAAGTGGCCAGGATTGTGAGAAACGAGCGGGTTGACTTTTGAGTCGACTCAGAAGTGGCCAGGATTGTGAGAAACGAGCGGGTTGACTTTTGAGTCGGCTCAGAAGTGGCCAGGATTGTGAGAAACGAGCGGGTTGACTTTTGAGTCGACTCAGAAGTGGCCAGGATTGTGAGAAACGAGCGGGTGGTGCAGAGAGGGGGGTGAACAGGCATGGCATGGTGTGGAAGGTGTGAGCCGTCACGACACATGTGGTGGAGGGGACACATCATCTTCTCTTCTCTCACCTGGAGGGGCGGCATGGGCCGCCGTCTGCCCGGGTCTGCTCGAGAAAGAGGCCGATGAGCAGGCGGTTGCGCTCTGCCGCTACGTACCGCGCCTGCGCCACCTGCTGCCTCTCCGCCACCAGCTTTCCCAGCGGTGGCGTTGCCACACCGCCCGCTGTGCTGCTTGCTGTGTTGCTCGCTGTGCTGCTTGCTGTGTTGCTCGCTGTGCTGCTTGCTGTGTTGTTCGCTGTGGCGTCGCTGGGTGTAGTAGTGTTGGTGGTGACGGTGCCGTTGGGGGATGAGTCAGGGGTCATGCTGCTGCTGGTGCCCGTGGCAGCAGCAGCAGGGACGAGGCGGGGACCAACGTCCTTCATGAGGCAGCACGCTGGGAGGGCATGCCGGGACGTGTGGGGGGGGGGGGGGGAGGGGAAGAGATGAGGATGTATGTGTGAGGGGTGTGAGGAGGCAGCGGTGTGGCATGAGTCATATACAGCATGGTTTTGTGCAAGTGAGGTACTGGTAGGGTTGAGGTGGGATGGTCGTGGGTCCTGGTGTGTGCAGCACTCACAGCCCTGGTTGGAGCGCATTTGCCCCAGTGGGCACGAGCAAGAGGTAGGAGCAGAGGCCACGGCAGCAGGGAGCGAGCGAGGGGGCCGCGCGCACGCACAGTCACCCCCGTCAAAGGCACAGGCGTCCACGTGGCATGCGCTGTGGCACAACCCGTCTCCCAGCATGCTCAGCGCACAGCCTGGCGCACACTGCACTGCCAGGGGCGCTGAGATCACCGCCGCTGCTGGCGAGACAGCAGCAGTAGGTGGAGCAGAGGGAGCAGATGGGGCAGGGGCGGCCGCAGCTGCTGCTGCTGTGACAGCTGATGATTCTGCTGCACCCACGGATGCCGCAGCGGCAGCAAGGGTGGTGGTAGAGGGCGACTGGGAGGAGGAGGCAGTAGCGGCAGCAAGGGTGGTGGTAGAGGGCGACTGGGAGGAGGAGGCGGTAGCGGCAGCAGGGGCAGGCAGCACGGAGAGGAGGCCGGGCATGAGGCGGCCGGTGCGCGTGCAGTGGTAGCGGTAGGTGCCGGGGGCCAGCAGCACTGCTGACACTGAGAAGACTGAAGGGTCGCCAGGGATGGCTGTGAGCGTGGGGAGAAAAAGGAGTGGAGTTTGGGGGAAGTGGGTGGGGACCGAGAGAGTGGCGAGATGTTTGCACCATACACTCTGAGAGGGCAGGGGCAAAGATCGGCTCGACTTGGAACCAGGGGGAGTATGGGGAGTGCGAGCAGAGCAGGGGCTTACAGAGGGAGCAGGGCAAGGGGACGTGTGCGGCCCACAGCAGGTGCACAGCAGCAGTGGCGCGCTCTGAGTCGTCGGCAGCAGCAGGCAGAGTGCCCACGTTGTCACTCGCACACTCCGTGCCTGCCGCCACCACCAGCTGCCCCGTGCCAAAGCCGTGCCATGGGGCTGCATGGGCCGCGCTTGGGTCGGTCACTGGGGGGGATGGAGGGAGCGGAAGAGGGAAGGGGTGAGAGAATGGGGACAGAGACGGGTGAGGGAATGCACCCATGTTGACGTTCGCGCACTCGCTGCCTGCCGCCACCGCCAGCTGCCCCGTGCCAAAGCCGTGCCATGGGGCTGGCTGGGCTGCGCTTGGGTCGGTCACTGGAGGTTCAAGGGAGAAGAAGGAAGAGAGGAGAGGAATGAGGGTTGATGGAGAAGGTAGATCAAGGGAATACAGAAGTCCTCACACTCCCAGCAGTTTCTCACACTCTCACACACCACACCTACAGCAGTCCCTCACAACCCCCCCAACACAACACCCAGCAAGCAAGTACCCATGGCACCCAAGGCAAGCAGCACAAGGCACGTACACGTGAGCGCATGAGGTAGCCCATCGGCCCACAGCCATGTGACCTTGTCCCCCACGGCCACCGTCGTGTTGAGCACCACTCCCGGCGCCCACAGCAGCGTGGGGCCCACCGCGTTCCCACAAGGCGGCAGGGAGGGGAGCACGGCGGCCGGGTCGAGGGCGTGGAGGAGACGGGAGAGGGCGGCGAGGCGGGAGGGGGGGAGGGCAAGCAGGGAGTCGAGAGCTGCGAGCAGCATGGCTGTGAAGCGCGCCTGCTGCGTGTGGGATAGGGGCGTTGGGATGCCACTGGCGGGAGGAGGCAGGGGAGTGGGGGAGGGAGAAGGGGGAGAGGAGGTGTGGGGGAGGGGTCGAGGTGGAAAAGATGTGTGGCACGTTGGCGACATGCGTGCTGCCTTGTCTTCCATCCCCCAACCCCCATTCCCCATCCCCCACCCCACATCACCCATCCAAAAAGTTCCCCCCACTCACTTGGCATGGGCCCAGGGCACATCAGTGCTTAGCTGCTGCAGCGTCACCAGCTGCCGCCCAGAAGCATGGTGCGTGTAGTTGCACCCCTGCACTCGCTGAGCCGCCTGCTCGCCGCCCATCAGCGAGCACAGAAACGCCACGAGACGCAGCCGGGCGGCAGGGGCGAGCAGGGCGGGCGCAGAGGATTGGGCGGCAGAGGGGAGGGGCGGCTGGAACGGGACGGCAAAGACGAGACAGCTGTCCTTGACAGCTGTGTAGAGCGCACGGGCGACTGCCACGTGGCAGTTCTGGATTCGCTGCTGGTCGGAGGAACCAAGGGCCTCCCAGAGGGTGTCGTCAGCTACGCCTGCAGGCGAAGTGGGGGAGGGGAGAGGAGGGGGGAAAGGAAAGGGGAGGGCAGGGTATGGGGGAAGGTGAGGTGGATGAAGAGGAGAGCAATGAGGGAAAGAAACGGAGAGAGGTTGGGCAGGGAGGGGCTGGAGGACGTGAGAAGGGCTGGGTAGATTTTTGAGGTAACAGAAGTTAAAGAGGAAGGACATGACACACGCAGCAGGTGGGAAGCGTGTTAGGGAGCAAGAGCAGGAGGGGGAGCCGAAGAGGGAATAAGGTAGAGGCAGAGGAGCAAAGAAGCGCACCAGCAGTGGGGGTAGCTGCAGGGGCGGCGGCAGTGGGGGTAGCTGCAGGGGCGGCGGCAGTGGGGGTAGCTGCAGGGGCGGCGGCAGCAGCAGCATCAGAAGCAGAAGCAGCGTAATAAGCAGCATCAGTTGCGGGTGCTACAGGCAGGCCCGCACTCTGCTGCTGCAGCATCTGCAAGGGCGGCATCACAGCACTCTGCTGCGGCACTCTGCGGCGCCCACCCTGCTGTCCTGCTGGCCCATGCGGATGGTAGTGGCTGTAGTGGTTGTAGGGAAAGGGTGCCTCCTGGGGTTTAGCACAGGGCGGGAGGATTGTTGGGGGAGAATGGGGGAGCGAAGGGCGGAGAATGGAGGAGCAAAGGAGGGGATTTGAGGAGCGAAGGGAGGAGAATGGGGGAGCAAAGGGAGGCGATGAAGAGAGAGAAGAGGAGATATGGGAGGAAGTGCGCGGTGGGAGAGGGCACAGGGCAGGTGCGTGGTGTCAGAGGAGGGCAGGTGAGCAGGTGAGCAGGTGAGCAGGTGAGCAGGCGAGCAGGTGAGCAGGTGAGCAGGTGAGCAGGCGAGCAGGTGAGCAGGTGAGCAGGTGAGCATTGGGAAGAATCGTTTCAGTGCCTCGGCATGGGACAGGGGAGGGCACGAGGCGGATGGGTGGCACACGCCGCAGAGTCAGCGGATGCTGCAAAGGGGAGGAAGCCGTGCTTGTGCACACCTTGGCTAGTCTTCTGGCGCCTGCAGCTGTAGCAGCGGATGCAGCTGTAGCAGCGGATGCAGCTGTAGCAGCGGATGCAGCTGTAGCAGCGGATGCAGCTGTAGCAGCGGATGCAGCTGTAGCAGCGCCTGCAGCTGTAGCAGCGGATGCAGCTGTAGCAGCGGATGCAGCTGTAGCAGCGGATGCAGCTGTAGCAGCGGATGCAGCTGTAGCAGCGGATGCAGCTGTAGCAGCGCCTGCAGCTGTAGCAGCGGATGCAGCTGTAGCAGCGGATGCAGCTGTAGCAGCGGATGCAGCTGTAGCAGCGGATGCGGCTGTAGCAGCGGATGCGGCTGTAGCAGCAGAGGCGGCTGTAGCAGCAGCGGAGGCGCCGGCACAGAGGTAGGTTGAGAAGTCCGGTGGCAGGGCTCCAAGGGCCTGGTGGGATGCAATGCGACGTGAGAGGGCGGAGAGAGAACAAGATACGCACGCACAGGCACATGAATAGCCAGACCAGAAGGCCCTCCCGAGGGTGCCTCTTGGACATCAGCGCGCTACTGCGCCCCTCCGTCACAAAGGCTCTGTGCAGGAGCACACGGAAGACACATACAGGGAGGACGCCAGGCGCGGGGCAGTGCAAGGCGGAGAGACGGGTGGCTGCAGGCAGCATTGCAGATCCTTCTAGGAACAAGAAGGGGGCTGTGGGGGAGGACGGTCAGCGTGTGCAAAAGGCAGCATAGCAGGCGGCAACGCAGGGTGTGTCAGGGCCCAGAGCAGAGGCCAGAGGATTCAGTTAGGCATTGCTGGTGGGCGGCGCATTGGAGGGAGTACCTGTGTGCAGGTGAGGTTGTGGGCGGGGACGGGCGGTGTGTGTGGCGGGTCGTTGCAGGCGGCAGCACAGTCGACAAAGACGGCCGCGAGCACACGAGGAGAGAGCGGGTTGGGGCACGCCTCGAGCACACAGCGTGCCAACACCGCACACGCCTACAATGGATAGTGGGAGATGGTTGGAGGGAGTTGGGGCGATTTCTGAGGCATGTTAAAAACCAACACGGCACCGCACATGCCTGCAGGGATGGTGGGAGAAAAATGGGGCGAATTCGAAAGCGCGTGAAAAAACAACATGGCATGTGCGTGGGGGGGGGAGGGGTTGGTGGGAGAAAGTTGTGGGGGGGAGATTGGGTTGGGGCAAGTCAGGAGTTGGGCGCTGGAACAACGAAGACAACAAGGAGACAGAAGAGAGAGAGGGACTCACAGATCGGCAGCGCGTGAGCGGCGAGGTGGTGACCTCTTGACAGCCGCCCCACTGGGCTATGGGCTGAGGGGAGGACGAGGATGATGATGATGAGGAGGAGGAGGAGGAGGAGGAGGAGGAGGAGGAGGAGGAGGAGGAGGAGGAGGAGGAGGAGGAGGAGGAGGAGGAGGAGGAGGAGGAGGAGGAGAAGGAGGAGGAGTCAGAAGAGCCAAAGTAAGCAGGCGAGTCGATGGGCAGGTCAGCAGATTGAGAGGATTGAGCAGCGGGGTAGACGAGGCCAGTGACGCCTCCAAAGGGCGCAGAGAGCACCACCTCCCAGTCGCCCTCCGGTACCCACAGTGTCTGCTCCCACTCCGCCGCCACCTGAGAAAACACCTGAGGCGCCTCGTACCTGCGGCATGGATGGAAGGGGTTGCGGTGGGTTTGAGAGGGTAACGGGAGGTGAGGAGGGGTGTGAGGCGATTAGATGCAGTGGAGAGTTGACTGGGACATCAGGCATGACCTCACTACCACATTGGGGGAGGGGAAGAGGGGGAGGGGGGGGTCTATTGGACTTGAACACTCTAGGGAGCGAGGGTGGGGGGTACAAGGTGTCTTTTGGCACTCACCAGTAGAGGGAGGGCAGGCCCTGGCACTCACCAGCAGAGGGAGGGCAGGCCCTGGCACTCACCAGCAGAGGGAGGGCAGGCCCTGGCACTCACCAGCAGAGGGAGGGCAGGCCCTGGCACTCACCAGCAGAGGGAGGGCAGGCCCTGGCACTCACCAGCAGAGGGAGGGCAGGCCCTGGCACTCACCAGCAGAGGGAGGGCAGGCCCTGGGGGCAGAGGTTCCAGGAGGAGGCTTGGGCGTATTCAAGCGAGGCGAAGGAGGAGGAGAGGCGCAGCGTGAGCGGGCGCAGGGACGGCAGCACCCCGCAGTCCGCCTCACAGCCAAAGCGGCCGAAGGCTGGGAACTCCAAGGGGCGCTCGCACACCCCATTGCCACAAGGGGGGTCCTTCCAGACCACCTGGGAGCGAGAAGGGTAGGAGGGAAGGAGGGGGAGATTCTTTATGCGCAGACAGAACAGTCCTCCTCGCATCCGAAGCGGCCCGGCCAATGGGACGAGTTTCGAGGCACCTAAAAAATCGACACAATGAATGCATGAAAGAGACAAGAGCGGCACACCTGGTGATGGGGGTACCTGGAGAGGAGAGTAGAACCTGGGGGGGGGGAGCACCTGGAGTGGAGCACCTGGGGGAGCACCTGGAGTGGAGCACCTGGAGGGGAGCACCTGGAGGGGAGCACCTGGAGGGGAGCACCTGGAGAATGGTGTCGTTGAGCCAGGTATAGAAGTCCTCTGGTCCACTCAGCGTGTTGGTCACTGCACCTGACACTCCCTGCAGCCATCACACGAGGGAGAGGAGGCACAGACGAGGGTTGACCTGAGACGGCTCAACACCCAGCGTGCTGGGTTGGTCACCACACCCACACCCACACGCCCATGGCTCACCCATACGCCCTCAGCCACACGCCCCTGCACCCGTACGTACCCCACTCAACAAGACCCATACCCTGGAACCATGCCTCCCCCACCCACATGCCCAGGCACTCACAGGCGGCAGCAGGATGTTGTGCGAGGTGGCGACCTCATAATTGCGGGAGGAGTCGGCTTGCAGGTAGAGCACGGTGAGATAGAGGCACGTGTAGAGCGAGAATGCGAGCAGGTTCTTGAAGTTCTCCGTGAGCCACTGCATGTGTGTCACTGACTCGTACATGGCTGGGCAGAGGAGGGGGGAGGGGCGGGTGAGGAAGGGCAGAAGGAGAGGAGACAGGGAGAAAGGAGAGGGGCGGGCGGAGAGGAGGGTAGACATGGCGAGACGGCCGCTGCATGTGCGTCACTGACTCGTACATGGCTGGGCGGGGTGGCGGGAGGAGGGGAGTAGGGGAGACGAAGGTGGGGAACAGGGGTTGGGAGGAGAGGAGTAGGGGAGACGAAGGTGGGGAACAGGGGTTGGGAGGAGGGGAGTAGGGGAGACGAAGGTGGGGAACAGGGGTTGGGAGGAGGGGAGTAGGGGAGACGAAGGTGGGGAACAGGGGTTGGGAGGAGAGGAGTAGGGGAGACGAAGGTGGGGAACAGGGGTTGGGAGGAGGGGAGTAGGGGAGACGAAGGTGGGGAACAGGGGTTGGGAGGAGGGGAGTAGGGGAGACGAAGGTGGGGAACAGGGGTTGGGAGGAGGGGAGTAGGGGAGACGAAGGTGGGGAACAGGGGTTGGGAGGAGGGGAGTAGGGGAGACGAAGGTGGGGAACAGGGGTTGGGAGGAGGGGAGTAGGGGAGACGAAGGTGGGGAACAGGGGTTGGGAGGAGAGGAGTAGGGGAGACGAAGGTGGGGAACAGGGGTTGGGAGGAGGGGAGTAGGGGAGACGAAGGTGGGGAACAGGGGTTGGGAGGAGGGGAGTAGGGGAGACGAAGGTGGGGAACAGGGGTTGGGAGGAGGGGAGTAGGGGAGACGAAGGTGGGGAACAGGGGTTGGGAGGAGGGGAGTAGGGGAGACGAAGGTGGGGAACAGGGGTTGGGAGGAGGGGAGTAGGGGAGACGAAGGTGGGGAACAGGGGTTGGGAGGAGAGGAGTAGGGGAGACGAAGGTGGGGAACAGGGGTTGGGAGGAGGGGAGTAGGGGAGACGAAGGTGGGGAACAGGGGTTGGGAGGAGGGGAGTAGGGGAGACGAAGGTGGGGAACAGGGGTTGGGAGGAGGGGAGTAGGGGAGACGAAGGTGGGGAACAGGGGTTGGGAGGAGGGGAGTAGGGGAGACGAAGGTGGGGAACAGGGGTTGGGAGGAGGGGAGTAGGGGAGACGAAGGTGGGGAACAGGGGTTGGGAGGAGAGGAGTAGGGGAGACGAAGGTGGGGAACAGGGGTTGGGAGGAGGGGAGTAGGGGAGACGAAGGTGGGGAACAGGGGTTGGGAGGAGGAGGAGTAGGGGAGACGAAGGTGGGGAACAGGGGTTGGGAGGAGGGGAGTAGGGGAGACGAAGGTGGGGAACAGGGGTTGGGAGGAGGGGAGTAGGGGAGACGAAGGTGGGGAACAGGGGTTGGGAGGAGGGGAGTAGGGGAGACGAAGGTGGGGAACAGGGGTTGGGAGGAGGGGAGTAGGGGAGACGAAGGTGGGGAACAGGGGTTGGGAGGAGGGGAGTAGGGGAGACGAAGGTGGGGAACAGGGGTTGGGAGGAGGGGAGTAGGGGAGACGAAGGTGGGGAACAGGGGTTGGGAGGAGGGGAGTAGGGGAGACGAAGGTGGGGAACAGGGGTTGGGAGGAGAGGAGTAGGGGAGACGAAGGTGGGGAACAGGGGTTGGGAGGAGGGGAGTAGGGGAGACGAAGGTGGGGAACAGGGGTTGGGAGGAGGGGAGTAGGGGAGACGAAGGTGGGGAACAGGGGTTGGGAGGAGGGGAGTAGGGGAGACGAAGGTGGGGAACAGGGGTTGGGAGGAGGGGAGTAGGGGAGACGAAGGTGGGGAACAGGGGTTGGGAGGAGGGGAGTAGGGGAGACGAAGGTGGGGAACAGGGGTTGGGAGGAGAGGAGTAGGGGAGACGAAGGTGGGGAACAGGGGTTGGGAGGAGGGGAGTAGGGGAGACGAAGGTGGGGAACAGGGGTTGGGAGGAGGGGAGTAGGGGAGACGAAGGTGGGGAACAGGGGTTGGGAGGAGGGGAGTAGGGGAGACGAAGGTGGGGAACAGGGGTTGGGAGGAGGGGAGTAGGGGAGACGAAGGTGGGGAACAGGGGTTGGGAGGAGGGGAGTAGGGGAGACGAAGGTGGGGAACAGGGGTTGGGAGGAGAGGAGTAGGGGAGACGAAGGTGGGGAACAGGGGTTGGGAGGAGGGGAGTAGGGGAGACGAAGGTGGGGAACAGGGGTTGGGAGGAGAGGAGTAGGGGAGACGAAGGTGGGGAACAGGGGTTGGGAGGAGGGGAGTAGGGGAGACGAAGGTGGGGAACAGGGGTTGGGAGGAGGGGAGTAGGGGAGACGAAGGTGGGGAACAGGGGTTGGGAGGAGGGGAGTAGGGGAGACGAAGGTGGGGAACAGGGGTTGGGAGGAGGGGAGTAGGGGAGACGAAGGTGGGGAACAGGGGTTGGGAGGAGGGGAGTAGGGGAGACGAAGGTGGGGAACAGGGGTTGGGAGGAGGGGAGTAGGGGAGACGAAGGTGGGGAACAGGGGTTGGGAGGAGGGGAGTAGGGGAGACGAAGGTGGGGAACAGGGGTTGGGAGGAGGGGAGTAGGGGAGACGAAGGTGGGGAACAGGGGTTGGGAGGAGGGGAGTAGGGGAGACGAAGGTGGGGAACAGGGGTTGGGAGGAGGGGAGTAGGGGAGACGAAGGTGGGGAACAGGGGTTGGGAGGAGGGGAGTAGGGGAGACGAAGGTGGGGAACAGGGGTTGGGAGGAGGGGAGTAGGGGAGACGAAGGTGGGGAACAGGGGTTGGGAGGAGGGGAGTAGGGGAGACGAAGGTGGGGAACAGGGGTTGGGAGGAGGGGAGTAGGGGAGACGAAGGTGGGGAACAGGGGTTGGGAGGAGGGGAGTAGGGGAGACGAAGGTGGGGAACAGGGGTTGGGAGGAGGGGAGTAGGGGAGACGAAGGTGGGGAACAGGGGTTGGGAGGAGGGGAGTAGGGGAGACGAAGGTGGGGAACAGGGGTTGGGAGGAGGGGAGTAGGGGAGACGAAGGTGGGGAACAGGGGTTGGGAGGAGGGGAGTAGGGGAGACGAAGGTGGGGAACAGGGGTTGGGAGGAGGGGAGTAGGGGAGACGAAGGTGGGGAACAGGGGTTGGGAGGAGGGGAGTAGGGGAGACGAAGGTGGGGAACAGGGGTTGGGAGGAGGGGAGTAGGGGAGACGAAGGTGGGGAACAGGGGTTGGGAGGAGGGGAGTAGGGGAGACGAAGGTGGGGAACAGGGGTTGGGAGGAGGGGAGTAGGGGAGACGAAGGTGGGGAACAGGGGTTGGGAGGAGGGGAGTAGGGGAGACGAAGGTGGGGAACAGGGGTTGGGAGGAGGGGAGTAGGGGAGACGAAGGTGGGGAACAGGGGTTGGGAGGAGGGGAGTAGGGGAGACGAAGGTGGGGAACAGGGGTTGGGAGGAGGGGAGTAGGGGAGACGAAGGTGGGGAACAGGGGTTGGGAGGAGGGGAGTAGGGGAGACGAAGGTGGGGAACAGGGGTTGGGAGGAGGGGAGTAGGGGAGACGAAGGTGGGGAACAGGGGTTGGGAGGAGGGGAGTAGGGGAGACGAAGGTGGGGAACAGGGGTTGGGAGGAGGGGAGTAGGGGAGACGAAGGTGGGGAACAGGGGTTGGGAGGAGGGGAGTAGGGGAGACGAAGGTGGGGAACAGGGGTTGGGAGGAGGGGAGTAGGGGAGACGAAGGTGGGGAACAGGGGTTGGGAGGAGGGGAGTAGGGGAGACGAAGGTGGGGAACAGGGGTTGGGAGGAGGGGAGTAGGGGAGACGAAGGTGGGGAACAGGGGTTGGGAGGAGGGGAGTAGGGGAGACGAAGGTGGGGAACAGGGGTTGGGAGGAGGGGAGTAGGGGAGACGAAGGTGGGGAACAGGGGTTGGGAGGAGGGGAGTAGGGGAGACGAAGGTGGGGAACAGGGGTTGGGAGGAGGGGAGTAGGGGAGACGAAGGTGGGGAACAGGGGTTGGGAGGAGGGGAGTAGGGGAGACGAAGGTGGGGAACAGGGGTTGGGAGGAGGGGAGTAGGGGAGACGAAGGTGGGGAACAGGGGTTGGGAGGAGGGGAGTAGGGGAGACGAAGGTGGGGAACAGGGGTTGGGAGGAGGGGAGTAGGGGAGACGAAGGTGGGGAACAGGGGTTGGGAGGAGGGGAGTAGGGGAGACGAAGGTGGGGAACAGGGGTTGGGAGGAGGGGAGTAGGGGAGACGAAGGTGGGGAACAGGGGTTGGGAGGAGGGGAGTAGGGGAGACGAAGGTGGGGAACAGGGGTTGGGAGGAGGGGAGTAGGGGAGACGAAGGTGGGGAACAGGGGTTGGGAGGAGGGGAGTAGGGGAGACGAAGGTGGGGAACAGGGGTTGGGAGGAGGGGAGTAGGGGAGACGAAGGTGGGGAACAGGGGTTGGGAGGAGGGGAGTAGGGGAGACGAAGGTGGGGAACAGGGGTTGGGAGGAGGGGAGTAGGGGAGACGAAGGTGGGGAACAGGGGTTGGGAGGAGGGGAGTAGGGGAGACGAAGGTGGGGAACAGGGGTTGGGAGGAGGGGAGTAGGGGAGACGAAGGTGGGGAACAGGGGTTGGGAGGAGGGGAGTAGGGGAGACGAAGGTGGGGAACAGGGGTTGGGAGGAGGGGAGTAGGGGAGACGAAGGTGGGGAACAGGGGTTGGGAGGAGGGGAGTAGGGGAGACGAAGGTGGGGAACAGGGGTTGGGAGGAGGGGAGTAGGGGAGACGAAGGTGGGGAACAGGGGTTGGGAGGAGGGGAGTAGGGGAGACGAAGGTGGGGAACAGGGGTTGGGAGGAGGGGAGTAGGGGAGACGAAGGTGGGGAACAGGGGTTGGGAGGAGGGGAGTAGGGGAGACGAAGGTGGGGAACAGGGGTTGGGAGGAGGGGAGTAGGGGAGACGAAGGTGGGGAACAGGGGTTGGGAGGAGGGGAGTAGGGGAGACGAAGGTGGGGAACAGGGGTTGGGAGGAGGGGAGTAGGGGAGACGAAGGTGGGGAACAGGGGTTGGGAGGAGGGGAGTAGGGGAGACGAAGGTGGGGAACAGGGGTTGGGAGGAGGGGAGTAGGGGAGACGAAGGTGGGGAACAGGGGTTGGGAGGAGGGGAGTAGGGGAGACGAAGGTGGGGAACAGGGGTTGGGAGGAGGGGAGTAGGGGAGACGAAGGTGGGGAACAGGGGTTGGGAGGAGGGGAGTAGGGGAGACGAAGGTGGGGAACAGGGGTTGGGAGGAGGGGAGTAGGGGAGACGAAGGTGGGGAACAGGGGTTGGGAGGAGGGGAGTAGGGGAGACGAAGGTGGGGAACAGGGGTTGGGAGGAGGGGAGTAGGGGAGACGAAGGTGGGGAACAGGGGTTGGGAGGAGGGGAGTAGGGGAGACGAAGGTGGGGAACAGGGGTTGGGAGGAGGGGAGTAGGGGAGACGAAGGTGGGGAACAGGGGTTGGGAGGAGGGGAGTAGGGGAGACGAAGGTGGGGAACAGGGGTTGGGAGGAGGGGAGTAGGGGAGACGAAGGTGGGGAACAGGGGTTGGGAGGAGGGGAGTAGGGGAGACGAAGGTGGGGAACAGGGGTTGGGAGGAGGGGAGTAGGGGAGACGAAGGTGGGGAACAGGGGTTGGGAGGAGGGGAGTAGGGGAGACGAAGGTGGGGAACAGGGGTTGGGAGGAGGGGAGTAGGGGAGACGAAGGTGGGGAACAGGGGTTGGGAGGAGAGGAGTAGGGGAGACGAAGGTGGGGAACAGGGGTTGGGAGGAGGGGAGTAGGGGAGACGAAGGTGGGGAACAGGGGTTGGGAGGAGGGGAGTAGGGGAGACGAAGGTGGGGAACAGGGGTTGGGAGGAGGGGAGTAGGGGAGACGAAGGTGGGGAACAGGGGTTGGGAGGAGAGGAGTAGGGGAGACGAAGGTGGGGAACAGGGGTTGGGAGGAGGGGAGTAGGGGAGACGAAGGTGGGGAACAGGGGTTGGGAGGAGGGGAGTAGGGGAGACGAAGGTGGGGAACAGGGGTTGGGAGGAGGGGAGTAGGGGAGACGAAGGTGGGGAACAGGGGTTGGGAGGAGGGGAGTAGGGGAGACGAAGGTGGGGAACAGGGGTTGGGAGGAGGGGAGTAGGGGAGACGAAGGTGGGGAACAGGGGTTGGGAGGAGAGGAGTAGGGGAGACGAAGGTGGGGAACAGGGGTTGGGAGGAGGGGAGTAGGGGAGACGAAGGTGGGGAACAGGGGTTGGGAGGAGGGGAGTAGGGGAGACGAAGGTGGGGAACAGGGGTTGGGAGGAGGGGAGTAGGGGAGACGAAGGTGGGGAACAGGGGTTGGGAGGAGGGGAGTAGGGGAGACGAAGGTGGGGAACAGGGGTTGGGAGGAGGGGAGTAGGGGAGACGAAGGTGGGGAACAGGGGTTGGGAGGAGGGGAGTAGGGGAGACGAAGGTGGGGAACAGGGGTTGGGAGGAGGGGAGTAGGGGAGACGAAGGTGGGGAACAGGGGTTGGGAGGAGGGGAGTAGGGGAGACGAAGGTGGGGAACAGGGGTTGGGAGGAGGGGAGTAGGGGAGACGAAGGTGGGGAACAGGGGTTGGGAGGAGGGGAGTAGGGGAGACGAAGGTGGGGAACAGGGGTTGGGAGGAGGGGAGTAGGGGAGACGAAGGTGGGGAACAGGGGTTGGGAGGAGGGGAGTAGGGGAGACGAAGGTGGGGAACAGGGGTTGGGAGGAGGGGAGTAGGGGAGACGAAGGTGGGGAACAGGGGTTGGGAGGAGGGGAGTAGGGGAGACGAAGGTGGGGAACAGGGGTTGGGAACAGGGGTTGGGAGGAGAGGAGTAGGGGAGACGAAGGTGGGGAACAGGGGTTGGGAGGAGGGGAGTAGGGGAGACGAAGGTGGGGAACAGGGGTTGGGAGGAGGGGAGTAGGGGAGACGAAGGTGGGGAACAGGGGTTGGGAGGAGGGGAGTAGGGGAGACGAAGGTGGGGAACAGGGGTTGGGAGGAGGGGAGTAGGGGAGACGAAGGTGGGGAACAGGGGTTGGGAGGAGAGGAGTAGGGGAGACGAAGGTGGGGAACAGGGGTTGGGAGGAGGGGAGTAGGGGAGACGAAGGTGGGGAACAGGGGTTGGGAGGAGAGGAGTAGGGGAGACGAAGGTGGGGAACAGGGGTTGGGAGGAGAGGAGTAGGGGAGACGAAGGTGGGGAACAGGGGTTGGGAGGAGGGGAGTAGGGGAGACGAAGGTGGGGAACAGGGGTTGGGAGGAGAGGAGTAGGGGAGACGAAGGTGGGGAACAGGGGTTGGGAGGAGGGGAGTAGGGGAGACGAAGGTGGGGAACAGGGGTTGGGAGGAGGGGAGTAGGGGAGACGAAGGTGGGGAACAGGGGTTGGGAGGAGGGGAGTAGGGGAGACGAAGGTGGGGAACAGGGGTTGGGAGGAGAGGAGTAGGGGAGACGAAGGTGGGGAACAGGGGTTGGGAGGAGGGGAGTAGGGGAGACGAAGGTGGGGAACAGGGGTTGGGAGGAGAGGAGTAGGGGAGACGAAGGTGGGGAACAGGGGTTGGGAGGAGGGGAGTAGGGGAGACGAAGGTGGGGAACAGGGGTTGGGAGGAGGGGAGTAGGGGAGACGAAGGTGGGGAACAGGGGTTGGGAGGAGGGGAGTAGGGGAGACGAAGGTGGGGAACAGGGGTTGGGAGGAGGGGAGTAGGGGAGACGAAGGTGGGGAACAGGGGTTGGGAGGAGAGGAGTAGGGGAGACGAAGGTGGGGAACAGGGGTTGGGAGGAGGGGAGTAGGGGAGACGAAGGTGGGGAACAGGGGTTGGGAGGAGAGGAGTAGGGGAGACGAAGGTGGGGAACAGGGGTTGGGAGGAGGGGAGTAGGGGAGACGAAGGTGGGGAACAGGGGTTGGGAGGAGAGGAGTAGGGGAGACGAAGGTGGGGAACAGGGGTTGGGAGGAGGGGAGTAGGGGAGACGAAGGTGGGGAACAGGGGTTGGGAGGAGAGGAGTAGGGGAGACGAAGGTGGGGAACAGGGGTTGGGAGGAGGGGAGTAGGGGAGACGAAGGTGGGGAACAGGGGTTGGGAGGAGAGGAGTAGGGGAGACGAAGGTGGGGAACAGGGGTTGGGAGGAGGGGAGTAGGGGAGACGAAGGTGGGGAACAGGGGTTGGGAGGAGGGGAGGAGGGGAGACGAAGGTGGGGAACAGGGGTTGGGAGGAGAGGAGTAGGGGAGACGAAGGTGGGGAACAGGGGTTGGGAGGAGGGGAGTAGGGGAGACGAAGGTGGGGAACAGGGGTTGGGAGGAGGGGAGTAGGGGAGACGAAGGTGGGGAACAGGGGTTGGGAGGAGAGGAGTAGGGGAGACGAAGGTGGGGAACAGGGGTTGGGAGGAGGGGAGTAGGGGAGACGAAGGTGGGGAACAGGGGTTGGGAGGAGAGGAGTAGGGGAGACGAAGGTGGGGAACAGGGGTTGGGAGGAGGGGAGTAGGGGAGACGAAGGTGGGGAACAGGGGTTGGGAGGAGAGGAGTAGGGGAGACGAAGGTGGGGAACAGGGGTTGGGAGGAGGGGAGTAGGGGAGACGAAGGTGGGGAACAGGGGTTGGGAGGAGGGGAGTAGGGGAGACGAAGGTGGGGAACAGGGGTTGGGAGGAGGGGAGTAGGGGAGACGAAGGTGGGGAACAGGGGTTGGGAGGAGGGGAGTAGGGGAGACGAAGGTGGGGAACAGGGGTTGGGAGGAGAGGAGTAGGGGAGACGAAGGTGGGGAACAGGGGTTGGGAGGAGGGGAGTAGGGGAGACGAAGGTGGGGAACAGGGGTTGGGAGGAGAGGAGTAGGGGAGACGAAGGTGGGGAACAGGGGTTGGGAGGAGGGGAGTAGGGGAGACGAAGGTGGGGAACAGGGGTTGGGAGGAGAGGAGTAGGGGAGACGAAGGTGGGGAACAGGGGTTGGGAGGAGGGGAGTAGGGGAGACGAAGGTGGGGAACAGGGGTTGGGAGGAGGGGAGTAGGGGAGACGAAGGTGGGGAACAGGGGTTGGGAGGAGAGGAGTAGGGGAGACGAAGGTGGGGAACAGGGGTTGGGAGGAGGGGAGTAGGGGAGACGAAGGTGGGGAACAGGGGTTGGGAGGAGAGGAGTAGGGGAGACGAAGGTGGGGAACAGGGGTTGGGAGGAGGGGAGTAGGGGAGACGAAGGTGGGGAACAGGGGTTGGGAGGAGGGGAGTAGGGGAGACGAAGGTGGGGAACAGGGGTTGGGAGGAGGGGAGTAGGGGAGACGAAGGTGGGGAACAGGGGTTGGGAGGAGGGGAGTAGGGGAGACGAAGGTGGGGAACAGGGGTTGGGAGGAGAGGAGTAGGGGAGACGAAGGTGGGGAACAGGGGTTGGGAGGAGGGGAGTAGGGGAGACGAAGGTGGGGAACAGGGGTTGGGAGGAGGGGAGTAGGGGAGACGAAGGTGGGGAACAGGGGTTGGGAGGAGAGGAGTAGGGGAGACGAAGGTGGGGAACAGGGGTTGGGAGGAGGGGAGTAGGGGAGACGAAGGTGGGGAACAGGGGTTGGGAGGAGAGGAGTAGGGGAGACGAAGGTGGGGAACAGGGGTTGGGAGGAGGGGAGTAGGGGAGACGAAGGTGGGGAACAGGGGTTGGGAGGAGAGGAGTAGGGGAGACGAAGGTGGGGAACAGGGGTTGGGAGGAGGGGAGTAGGGGAGACGAAGGTGGGGAACAGGGGTTGGGAGGAGGGGAGTAGGGGAGACGAAGGTGGGGAACAGGGGTTGGGAGGAGAGGAGTAGGGGAGACGAAGGTGGGGAACAGGGGTTGGGAGGAGGGGAGTAGGGGAGACGAAGGTGGGGAACAGGGGTTGGGAGGAGAGGAGTAGGGGAGACGAAGGTGGGGAACAGGGGTTGGGAGGAGGGGAGTAGGGGAGACGAAGGTGGGGAACAGGGGTTGGGAGGAGGGGAGTAGGGGAGACGAAGGTGGGGAACAGGGGTTGGGAGGAGGGGAGTAGGGGAGACGAAGGTGGGGAACAGGGGTTGGGAGGAGGGGAGTAGGGGAGACGAAGGTGGGGAACAGGGGTTGGGAGGAGAGGAGTAGGGGAGACGAAGGTGGGGAACAGGGGTTGGGAGGAGGGGAGTAGGGGAGACGAAGGTGGGGAACAGGGGTTGGGAGGAGAGGAGTAGGGGAGACGAAGGTGGGGAACAGGGGTTGGGAGGAGGGGAGTAGGGGAGACGAAGGTGGGGAACAGGGGTTGGGAGGAGGGGAGTAGGGGAGACGAAGGTGGGGAACAGGGGTTGGGAGGAGGGGAGTAGGGGAGACGAAGGTGGGGAACAGGGGTTGGGAGGAGAGGAGTAGGGGAGACGAAGGTGGGGAACAGGGGTTGGGAGGAGGGGAGTAGGGGAGACGAAGGTGGGGAACAGGGGTTGGGAGGAGAGGAGTAGGGGAGACGAAGGTGGGGAACAGGGGTTGGGAGGAGGGGAGTAGGGGAGACGAAGGTGGGGAACAGGGGTTGGGAGGAGGGGAGTAGGGGAGACGAAGGTGGGGAACAGGGGTTGGGAGGAGGGGAGTAGGGGAGACGAAGGTGGGGAACAGGGGTTGGGAGGAGGGGAGTAGGGGAGACGAAGGTGGGGAACAGGGGTTGGGAGGAGAGGAGTAGGGGAGACGAAGGTGGGGAACAGGGGTTGGGAGGAGGGGAGTAGGGGAGACGAAGGTGGGGAACAGGGGTTGGGAGGAGGGGAGTAGGGGAGACGAAGGTGGGGAACAGGGGTTGGGAGGAGGGGAGTAGGGGAGACGAAGGTGGGGAACAGGGGTTGGGAGGAGAGGAGTAGGGGAGACGAAGGTGGGGAACAGGGGTTGGGAGGAGGGGAGTAGGGGAGACGAAGGTGGGGAACAGGGGTTGGGAGGAGGGGAGTAGGGGAGACGAAGGTGGGGAACAGGGGTTGGGAGGAGAGGAGTAGGGGAGACGAAGGTGGGGAACAGGGGTTGGGAGGAGGGGAGTAGGGGAGACGAAGGTGGGGAACAGGGGTTGGGAGGAGAGGAGTAGGGGAGACGAAGGTGGGGAACAGGGGTTGGGAGGAGGGGAGTAGGGGAGACGAAGGTGGGGAACAGGGGTTGGGAGGAGAGGAGTAGGGGAGACGAAGGTGGGGAACAGGGGTTGGGAGGAGGGGAGTAGGGGAGACGAAGGTGGGGAACAGGGGTTGGGAGGAGGGGAGTAGGGGAGACGAAGGTGGGGAACAGGGGTTGGGAGGAGGGGAGTAGGGGAGACGAAGGTGGGGAACAGGGGTTGGGAGGAGGGGAGTAGGGGAGACGAAGGTGGGGAACAGGGGTTGGGAGGAGGGGAGTAGGGGAGACGAAGGTGGGGAACAGGGGTTGGGAGGAGAGGAGTAGGGGAGACGAAGGTGGGGAACAGGGGTTGGGAGGAGGGGAGTAGGGGAGACGAAGGTGGGGAACAGGGGTTGGGAGGAGAGGAGTAGGGGAGACGAAGGTGGGGAACAGGGGTTGGGAGGAGGGGAGTAGGGGAGACGAAGGTGGGGAACAGGGGTTGGGAGGAGAGGAGTAGGGGAGACGAAGGTGGGGAACAGGGGTTGGGAGGAGGGGAGTAGGGGAGACGAAGGTGGGGAACAGGGGTTGGGAGGAGAGGAGTAGGGGAGACGAAGGTGGGGAACAGGGGTTGGGAGGAGGGGAGTAGGGGAGACGAAGGTGGGGAACAGGGGTTGGGAGGAGGGGAGTAGGGGAGACGAAGGTGGGGAACAGGGGTTGGGAGGAGGGGAGTAGGGGAGACGAAGGTGGGGAACGGGGGTTGGGAGGAGGGGAGTAGGGGAGACGAAGGTGGGGAACGGGGGTTGGGAGGAGGGGAGTAGGGGAGACGAAGGTGGGGAACGGGGGTTGGGAGGAGGGGAGTAGGGGAGACGAAGGTGGGGAACAGGGGTTGGGAGGAGAGGAGTAGGGGAGACGAAGGTGGGGAACAGGGGTTGGGAGGAGGGGAGTAGGGGAGACGAAGGTGGGGAACAGGGGTTGGGAGGAGAGGAGTAGGGGAGACGAAGGTGGGGAACAGGGGTTGGGAGGAGGGGAGTAGGGGAGACGAAGGTGGGGAACAGGGGTTGGGAGGAGGGGAGTAGGGGAGACGAAGGTGGGGAACAGGGGTTGGGAGGAGAGGAGTAGGGGAGACGAAGGTGGGGAACAGGGGTTGGGAGGAGGGGAGTAGGGGAGACGAAGGTGGGGAACAGGGGTTGGGAGGAGGGGAGTAGGGGAGACGAAGGTGGGGAACAGGGGTTGGGAGGAGAGGAGTAGGGGAGACGAAGGTGGGGAACAGGGGTTGGGAGGAGGGGAGTAGGGGAGACGAAGGTGGGGAACAGGGGTTGGGAGGAGGGGAGTAGGGGAGACGAAGGTGGGGAACGGGGGTTGGGAGGAGGGGAGTAGGGGAGACGAAGGTGGGGAACGGGGGTTGGGAGGAGGGGAGTAGGGGAGACGAAGGTGGGGAACGGGGGTTGGGAGGAGGGGAGTAGGGGAGACGAAGGTGGGGAACGGGGGTTGGGAGGAGGGGAGTAGGGGAGACGAAGGTGGGGAACGGGGGTTGGGAGGAGGGGAGTAGGGGAGACGAAGGTGGGGAACGGGGGTTGGGAGGAGGGGAGTAGGGGAGACGAAGGTGGGGAACAGGGGTTGGGAGGAGAGGAGTAGGGGAGACGAAGGTGGGGAACAGGGGTTGGGAGGAGGGGAGTAGGGGAGACGAAGGTGGGGAACAGGGGTTGGGAGGAGAGGAGTAGGGGAGACGAAGGTGGGGAACAGGGGTTGGGAGGAGGGGAGTAGGGGAGACGAAGGTGGGGAACAGGGGTTGGGAGGAGGGGAGTAGGGGAGACGAAGGTGGGGAACAGGGGTTGGGAGGAGGGGAGTAGGGGAGACGAAGGTGGGGAACAGGGGTTGGGAGGAGGGGAGTAGGGGAGACGAAGGTGGGGAACAGGGGTTGGGAGGAGAGGAGTAGGGGAGACGAAGGTGGGGAACGGGGGTTGGGAGGAGGGGAGTAGGGGAGACGAAGGTGGGGAACGGGGGTTGGGAGGAGGGGAGTAGGGGAGACGAAGGTGGGGAACGGGGGTTGGGAGGAGGGGAGTAGGGGAGACGAAGGTGGGGAACGGGGGTTGGGAGGAGGGGAGTAGGGGAGACGAAGGTGGGGAACAGGGGTTGGGAGGAGGGGAGTAGGGGAGACGAAGGTGGGGAACAGGGGTTGGGAGGAGAGGAGTAGGGGAGACGAAGGTGGGGAACAGGGGTTGGGAGGAGGGGAGTAGGGGAGACGAAGGTGGGGAACGGGGGTTGGGAGGAGGGGAGTAGGGGAGACGAAGGTGGGGAACGGGGGTTGGGAGGAGGGGAGTAGGGGAGACGAAGGTGGGGAACGGGGGTTGGGAGGAGGGGAGTAGGGGAGACGAAGGTGGGGAACGGGGGTTGGGAGGAGGGGAGTAGGGGAGACGAAGGTGGGGAACGGGGGTTGGGAGGAGGGGAGTAGGGGAGACGAAGGTGGGGAACGGGGGTTGGGAGGAGGGGAGTAGGGGAGACGAAGGTGGGGAACGGGGGTTGGGAGGAGGGGAGTAGGGGAGACGAAGGTGGGGAACGGGGGTTGGGAGGAGGGGAGTAGGGGAGACGAAGGTGGGGAACGGGGGTTGGGAGGAGGGGAGTAGGGGAGACGAAGGTGGGGAACGGGGGTTGGGAGGAGGGGAGTAGGGGAGACGAAGGTGGGGAACGGGGGTTGGGAGGAGGGGAGTAGGGGAGACGAAGGTGGGGAACGGGGGTTGGGAGGAGGGGAGTAGGGGAGACGAAGGTGGGGAACAGGGGTTGGGAGGAGGGGAGTAGGGGAGACGAAGGTGGGGAACGGGGGTTGGGAGGAGGGGAGTAGGGGAGACGAAGGTGGGGAACGGGGGTTGGGAGGAGGGGAGTAGGGGAGACGAAGGTGGGGAACGGGGGTTGGGAGGAGGGGAGTAGGGGAGACGAAGGTGGGGAACAGGGGTTGGGAGGAGGGGAGTAGGGGAGACGAAGGTGGGGAACGGGGGTTGGGAGGAGGGGAGTAGGGGAGACGAAGGTGGGGAACGGGGGTTGGGAGGAGGGGAGTAGGGGAGACGAAGGTGGGGAACGGGGGTTGGGAGGAGGGGAGTAGGGGAGACGAAGGTGGGGAACGGGGGTTGGGAGGAGGGGAGTAGGGGAGACGAAGGTGGGGAACGGGGGTTGGGAGGAGGGGAGTAGGGGAGACGAAGGTGGGGAACGGGGGTTGGGAGGAGGGGAGTAGGGGAGACGAAGGTGGGGAACAGGGGTTGGGAGGAGGGGAGTAGGGGAGACGAAGGTGGGGAACAGGGGTTGGGAGGAGAGGAGTAGGGGAGACGAAGGTGGGGAACAGGGGTTGGGAGGAGGGGAGTAGGGGAGACGAAGGTGGGGAACGGGGGTTGGGAGGAGGGGAGTAGGGGAGACGAAGGTGGGGAACGGGGGTTGGGAGGAGGGGAGTAGGGGAGACGAAGGTGGGGAACGGGGGTTGGGAGGAGGGGAGTAGGGGAGACGAAGGTGGGGAACGGGGGTTGGGAGGAGGGGAGTAGGGGAGACGAAGGTGGGGAACGGGGGTTGGGAGGAGGGGAGTAGGGGAGACGAAGGTGGGGAACGGGGGTCGGGAGGAGGGGAGTAGGGGAGACGAAGGTGGGGAACGGGGGTTGGGAGGAGGGGAGTAGGGGAGACGAAGGTGGGGAACGGGGGTTGGGAGGAGGGGAGTAGGGGAGACGAAGGTGGGGAACGGGGGTTGGGAGGAGGGGAGTAGGGGAGACGAAGGTGGGGAACGGGGGTTGGGAGGAGGGGAGTAGGGGAGACGAAGGTGGGGAACGGGGGTTGGGAGGAGGGGAGTAGGGGAGACGAAGGTGGGGAACGGGGGTTGGGAGGAGGGGAGTAGGGGAGACGAAGGTGGGGAACGGGGGTTGGGAGGAGGGGAGTAGGGGAGACGAAGGTGGGGAACGGGGGTTGGGAGGAGGGGAGTAGGGGAGACGAAGGTGGGGAACGGGGGTTGGGAGGAGGGGAGTAGGGGAGACGAAGGTGGGGAACAGGGGTTGGGAGGAGGGGAGTAGGGGAGACGAAGGTGGGGAACAGGGGTTGGGAGGAGGGGAGTAGGGGAGACGAAGGTGGGGAACGGGGGTTGGGAGGAGGGGAGTAGGGGAGACGAAGGTGGGGAACGGGGGTTGGGAGGAGGGGAGTAGGGGAGACGAAGGTGGGGAACGGGGGTTGGGAGGAGGGGAGTAGGGGAGACGAAGGTGGGGAACGGGGGTTGGGAGGAGGGGAGTAGGGGAGACGAAGGTGGGGAACGGGGGTTGGGAGGAGGGGAGTAGGGGAGACGAAGGTGGGGAACGGGGGTTGGGAGGAGGGGAGTAGGGGAGACGAAGGTGGGGAACGGGGGTTGGGAGGAGGGGAGTAGGGGAGACGAAGGTGGGGAACGGGGGTTGGGAGGAGGGGAGTAGGGGAGACGAAGGTGGGGAACGGGGGTTGGGAGGAGGGGAGTAGGGGAGACGAAGGTGGGGAACGGGGGTTGGGAGGAGGGGAGTAGGGGAGACGAAGGTGGGGAACGGGGGTTGGGAGGAGGGGAGTAGGGGAGACGAAGGTGGGGAACGGGGGTTGGGAGGAGGGGAGTAGGGGAGACGAAGGTGGGGAACGGGGGTTGGGAGGAGGGGAGTAGGGGAGACGAAGGTGGGGAACGGGGGTTGGGAGGAGGGGAGTAGGGGAGACGAAGGTGGGGAACGGGGGTTGGGAGGAGGGGAGTAGGGGAGACGGAGGTGGGGAACGGGGGTTGGGAGGAGGGGAGTAGGGGAGACGAAGGTGGGGAACGGGGGTTGGGAGGAGGGGAGTAGGGGAGACGAAGGTGGGGAACGGGGGTTGGGAGGAGGGGAGTAGGGGAGACGAAGGTGGGGAACGGGGGTTGGGAGGAGGGGAGTAGGGGAGACGAAGGTGGGGAACGGGGGTTGGGAGGAGGGGAGTAGGGGAGACGAAGGTGGGGAACGGGGGTTGGGAGGAGGGGAGTAGGGGAGACGAAGGTGGGGAACGGGGGTTGGGAGGAGGGGAGTAGGGGAGACGAAGGTGGGGAACAGGGGTTGGGAGGAGGGGAGTAGGGGAGACGAAGGTGGGGAACAGGGGTTGGGAGGAGGGGAGTAGGGGAGACGAAGGTGGGGAACGGGGGTTGGGAGGAGGGGAGTAGGGGAGACGAAGGTGGGGAACGGGGGTTGGGAGGAGGGGAGTAGGGGAGACGAAGGTGGGGAACGGGGGTTGGGAGGAGGGGAGTAGGGGAGACGAAGGTGGGGAACAGGGGTTGGGAGGAGGGGAGTAGGGGAGACGAAGGTGGGGAACAGGGGTTGGGAGGAGGGGAGTAGGGGAGACGAAGGTGGGGAACAGGGGTTGGGAGGAGGGGAGTAGGGGAGACGAAGGTGGGGAACAGGGGTTGGGAGGAGAGGAGTAGGGGAGACGAAGGTGGGGAACAGGGGTTGGGAGGAGGGGAGTAGGGGAGACGAAGGTGGGGAACAGGGGTTGGGAGGAGGGGAGTAGGGGAGACGAAGGTGGGGAACGGGGGTTGGGAGGAGGGGAGTAGGGGAGACGAAGGTGGGGAACGGGGGTTGGGAGGAGGGGAGTAGGGGAGACGAAGGTGGGGAACGGGGGTTGGGAGGAGGGGAGTAGGGGAGACGAAGGTGGGGAACGGGGGTTGGGAGGAGGGGAGTAGGGGAGACGAAGGTGGGGAACAGGGGTTGGGAGGAGGGGAGTAGGGGAGACGAAGGTGGGGAACAGGGGTTGGGAGGAGGGGAGTAGGGGAGACGAAGGTGGGGAACGGGGGTTGGGAGGAGGGGAGTAGGGGAGACGAAGGTGGGGAACGGGGGTTGGGAGGAGGGGAGTAGGGGAGACGAAGGTGGGGAACAGGGGTTGGGAGGAGGGGAGTAGGGGAGACGAAGGTGGGGAACAGGGGTTGGGAGGAGGGGAGTAGGGGAGACGAAGGTGGGGAACAGGGGTTGGGAGGAGGGGAGTAGGGGAGACGAAGGTGGGGAACAGGGGTTGGGAGGAGAGGAGTAGGGGAGACGAAGGTGGGGAACAGGGGTTGGGAGGAGGGGAGTAGGGGAGACGAAGGTGGGGAACAGGGGTTGGGAGGAGAGGAGTAGGGGAGACGAAGGTGGGGAACAGGGGTTGGGAGGAGGGGAGTAGGGGAGACGAAGGTGGGGAACAGGGGTTGGGAGGAGAGGAGTAGGGGAGACGAAGGTGGGGAACAGGGGTTGGGAGGAGAGGAGTAGGGGAGACGAAGGTGGGGAACGGGGGTTGGGAGGAGGGGAGTAGGGGAGACGAAGGTGGGGAACAGGGGTTGGGAGGAGAGGAGTAGGGGAGACGAAGGTGGGGAACAGGGGTTGGGAGGAGAGGAGTAGGGGAGACGAAGGTGGGGAACAGGGGTTGGGAGGAGGGGAGTAGGGGAGACGAAGGTGGGGAACAGGGGTTGGGAGGAGGGGAGTAGGGGAGACGAAGGTGGGGAACAGGGGTTGGGAGGAGAGGAGTAGGGGAGACGAAGGTGGGGAACAGGGGTTGGGAGGAGGGGAGTAGGGGAGACGAAGGTGGGGAACAGGGGTTGGGAGGAGGGGAGTAGGGGAGACGAAGGTGGGGAACAGGGGTTGGGAGGAGAGGAGTAGGGGAGACGAAGGTGGGGAACAGGGGTTGGGAGGAGAGGAGTAGGGGAGACGAAGGTGGGGAACAGGGGTTGGGAGGAGAGGAGTAGGGGAGACGAAGGTGGGGAACAGGGGTTGGGAGGAGAGGAGTAGGGGAGACGAAGGTGGGGAACAGGGGTTGGGAGGAGAGGAGTAGGGGAGACGAAGGTGGGGAACAGGGGTTGGGAGGAGGGGAGTAGGGGAGACGAAGGTGGGGAACAGGGGTTGGGAGGAGGGGAGTAGGGGAGACGAAGGTGGGGAACAGGGGTTGGGAGGAGAGGAGTAGGGGAGACGAAGGTGGGGAACAGGGGTTGGGAGGAGGGGAGTAGGGGAGACGAAGGTGGGGAACGGGGGTTGGGAGGAGAGGAGTAGGGGAGACGAAGGTGGGGAACAGGGGTTGGGAGGAGAGGAGTAGGGGAGACGAAGGTGGGGAACAGGGGTTGGGAGGAGGGGAGTAGGGGAGACGAAGGTGGGGAACAGGGGTTGGGAGGAGAGGAGTAGGGGAGACGAAGGTGGGGAACAGGGGTTGGGAGGAGGGGAGTAGGGGAGACGAAGGTGGGGAACGGGGGTTGGGAGGAGGGGAGTAGGGGAGTAGGGGAGACGAAGGTGGGGAACAGGGGTTGGGAGGAGAGGAGTAGGGGAGACGAAGGTGGGGAACAGGGGTTGGGAGGAGGGGAGTAGGGGAGACGAAGGTGGGGAACGGGGGTTGGGAGGAGGGGAGTAGGGGAGTAGGGGAGACGAAGGTGGGGAACAGGGGTTGGGAGGAGAGGAGTAGGGGAGACGAAGGTGGGGAACAGGGGTTGGGAGGAGGGGAGTAGGGGAGACGAAGGTGGGGAACAGGGGTTGGGAGGAGGGGAGTAGGGGAGACGAAGGTGGGGAACAGGGGTTGGGAGGAGAGGAGTAGGGGAGACGAAGGTGGGGAACAGGGGTTGGGAGGAGGGGAGTAGGGGAGACGAAGGTGGGGAACGGGGGTTGGGAGGAGGGGAGTAGGGGAGACGAAGGTGGGGAACAGGGGTTGGGAGGAGAGGAGTAGGGGAGACGAAGGTGGGGAACAG
Source organism: Closterium sp. Naga37s-1 (assembly GCA_947471745.1). Lineage (NCBI taxonomy): Eukaryota > Viridiplantae > Streptophyta > Zygnematophyceae > Desmidiales > Closteriaceae > Closterium > Closterium sp. Naga37s-1. Next base: position 202,963 of record CANJKZ010000881.1, read on the forward strand.
GGGTTGGGAGGAGAGGAGTAGGGGAGACGAAGGTGGGGAACAGGGGTTGGGAGGAGAGGAGTAGGGGAGACGAAGGTGGGGAACAGGGGTTGGGAGGAGGGGAGTAGGGGAGACGAAGGTGGGGAACAGGGGTTGGGAGGAGGGGAGTAGGGGAGACGAAGGTGGGGAACAGGGGTTGGGAGGAGAGGAGTAGGGGAGACGAAGGTGGGGAACAGGGGTTGGGAGGAGGGGAGTAGGGGAGACGAAGGTGGGGAACGGGGGTTGGGAGGAGGGGAGTAGGGGAGTAGGGGAGACGAAGGTGGGGAACAGGGGTTGGGAGGAGAGGAGTAGGGGAGACGAAGGTGGGGAACAGGGGTTGGGAGGAGGGGAGTAGGGGAGACGAAGGTGGGGAACAGGGGTTGGGAGGAGGGGAGTAGGGGAGACGAAGGTGGGGAACAGGGGTTGGGAGGAGAGGAGTAGGGGAGACGAAGGTGGGGAACAGGGGTTTGGAGGAGGGGAGTAGGGGAGACGAAGGTGGGGAACGGGGGTTGGGAGGAGGGGAGTAGGGGAGACGAAGGTGGGGAACAGGGGTTGGGAGGAGAGGAGTAGGGGAGACGAAGGTGGGGAACAGGGGTTGGGAGGAGAGGAGTAGGGGAGACGAAGGTGGGGAACAGGGGTTGGGAGGAGAGGAGTAGGGGAGACGAAGGTGGGGAACAGGGGTTGGGAGGAGGGGAGTAGGGGAGACGAAGGTGGGGAACAGGGGTTGGGAGGAGGGGAGTAGGGGAGACGAAGGTGGGGAACAGGGGTTGGGAGGAGAGGAGTAGGGGAGACGAAGGTGGGGAACAGGGGTTGGGAGGAGGGGAGTAGGGGAGACGAAGGTGGGGAACGGGGGTTGGGAGGAGGGGAGTAGGGGAGTAGGGGAGACGAAGGTGGGGAACAGGGGTTGGGAGGAGAGGAGTAGGGGAGACGAAGGTGGGGAACAGGGGTTGGGAGGAGAGGAGTAGGGGAGACGAAGGTGGGGAACAGGGGTTGGGAGGAGAGGAGTAGGGGAGACGAAGGTGGGGAACAGGGGTTGGGAGGAGGGGAGTAGGGGAGACGAAGGTGGGGAACAGGGGTTGGGAGGAGGGGAGTAGGGGAGACGAAGGTGGGGAACAGGGGTTGGGAGGAGAGGAGTAGGGGAGACGAAGGTGGGGAACAGGGGTTGGGAGGAGGGGAGTAGGGGAGACGAAGGTGGGGAACGGGGGTTGGGAGGAGGGGAGTAGGGGAGACGAAGGTGGGGAACAGGGGTTGGGAGGAGAGGAGTAGGGGAGACGAAGGTGGGGAACAGGGGTTGGGAGGAGAGGAGTAGGGGAGACGAAGGTGGGGAACAGGGGTTGGGAGGAGAGGAGTAGGGGAGACGAAGGTGGGGAACAGGGGTTGGGAGGAGGGGAGTAGGGGAGACGAAGGTGGGGAACAGGGGTTGGGAGGAGGGGAGTAGGGGAGACGAAGGTGGGGAACAGGGGTTGGGAGGCGAGGAGTAGGGGAGACGAAGGTGGGGAACAGGGGTTGGGAGGAGAGGAGTAGGGGAGACGAAGGTGGGGAACAGGGGTTGGGAGGAGAGGAGTAGGGGAGACGAAGGTGGGGAACAGGGGTTGGGAGGAGAGGAGTAGGGGAGACGAAGGTGGGGAACAGGGGTTTGGAGGAGAGGAGTAGGGGAGACGAAGGTGGGGAACAGGGGTTGGGAGGAGGGGAGTAGGGGAGACGAAGGTGGGGAACAGGGGTTGGGAGGAGGGGAGTAGGGGAGACGAAGGTGGGGAACAGGGGTTGGGAGGAGAGGAGTAGGGGAGACGAAGGTGGGGAACAGGGGTTGGGAGGAGGGGAGTAGGGGAGACGAAGGTGGGGAACGGGGGTTGGGAGGAGAGGAGTAGGGGAGACGAAGGTGGGGAACAGGGGTTGGGAGGAGAGGAGTAGGGGAGACGAAGGTGGGGAACAGGGGTTGGGAGGAGGGGAGTAGGGGAGACGAAGGTGGGGAACAGGGGTTGGGAGGAGGGGAGTAGGGGAGACGAAGGTGGGGAACAGGGGTTGGGAGGAGAGGAGTAGGGGAGACGAAGGTGGGGAACAGGGGTTGGGAGGAGGGGAGTAGGGGAGACGAAGGTGGGGAACGGGGGTTGGGAGGAGGGGAGTAGGGGAGTAGGGGAGACGAAGGTGGGGAACAGGGGTTGGGAGGAGAGGAGTAGGGGAGACGAAGGTGGGGAACAGGGGTTGGGAGGAGGGGAGTAGGGGAGACGAAGGTGGGGAACAGGGGTTGGGAGGAGGGGAGTAGGGGAGACGAAGGTGGGGAACAGGGGTTGGGAGGAGAGGAGTAGGGGAGACGAAGGTGGGGAACAGGGGTTGGGAGGAGGGGAGTAGGGGAGACGAAGGTGGGGAACGGGGGTTGGGAGGAGGGGAGTAGGGGAGACGAAGGTGGGGAACAGGGGTTGGGAGGAGAGGAGTAGGGGAGACGAAGGTGGGGAACAGGGGTTGGGAGGAGAGGAGTAGGGGAGACGAAGGTGGGGAACAGGGGTTGGGAGGAGAGGAGTAGGGGAGACGAAGGTGGGGAACAGGGGTTGGGAGGAGGGGAGTAGGGGAGACGAAGGTGGGGAACAGGGGTTGGGAGGAGGGGAGTAGGGGAGACGAAGGTGGGGAACAGGGGTTGGGAGGAGAGGAGTAGGGGAGACGAAGGTGGGGAACAGGGGTTGGGAGGAGAGGAGTAGGGGAGACGAAGGTGGGGAACAGGGGTTGGGAGGAGGGGAGTAGGGGAGACGAAGGTGGGGAACAGGGGTTGGGAGGAGGGGAGTAGGGGAGACGAAGGTGGGGAACAGGGGTTGGGAGGAGGGGAGTAGGGGAGACGAAGGTGGGGAACAGGGGTTGGGAGGAGAGGAGTAGGGGAGACGAAGGTGGGGAACAGGGGTTGGGAGGAGGGGAGTAGGGGAGACGAAGGTGGGGAACGGGGGTTGGGAGGAGAGGAGTAGGGGAGACGAAGGTGGGGAACAGGGGTTGGGAGGAGAGGAGTAGGGGAGACGAAGGTGGGGAACAGGGGTTGGGAGGAGGGGAGTAGGGGAGACGAAGGTGGGGAACGGGGGTTGGGAGGAGGGGAGTAGGGGAGTAGGGGAGACGAAGGTGGGGAACAGGGGTTGGGAGGAGAGGAGTAGGGGAGACGAAGGTGGGGAACAGGGGTTGGGAGGAGGGGAGTAGGGGAGACGAAGGTGGGGAACGGGGGTTGGGAGGAGGGGAGTAGGGGAGACGAAGGTGGGGAACAGGGGTTGGGAGGAGGGGAGTAGGGGAGACGAAGGTGGGGAACAGGGGTTGGGAGGAGAGGAGTAGGGGAGACGAAGGTGGGGAACAGGGGTTGGGAGGAGGGGAGTAGGGGAGACGAAGGTGGGGAACGGGGGTTGGGAGGAGGGGAGTAGGGGAGACGAAGGTGGGGAACAGGGGTTGGGAGGAGAGGAGTAGGGGAGACGAAGGTGGGGAACAGGGGTTGGGAGGAGGGGAGTAGGGGAGACGAAGGTGGGGAACAGGGGTTGGGAGGAGAGGAGTAGGGGAGACGAAGGTGGGAAACAGGGGTTGGGAGGAGGGGAGTAGGGGAGACGAAGGTGGGGAACAGGGGTTGGGAGGAGAGGAGTAGGGGAGACGAAGGTGGGAAACAGGGGTTGGGAGGAGGGGAGTAGGGGAGACGAAGGTGGGGAACAGGGGTTGGGAGGAGGGGAGTAGGGGAGACGAAGGTGGGAAACAGGGGTTGGGAGGAGAGGAGTAGGGGAGACGAAGGTGGGGAACAGGGGTTGGGAGGAGGGGAGTAGGAGAGACGAAGGTGGGGAACAGGGGTTGGGAGGAGAGGAGTAGGGGAGACGAAGGTGGGGAACAGGGGTTGGGAGGAGGGGAGTAGGAGAGACGAAGGTGGGGAACAGGGGTTGGGAGGAGAGGAGTAGGGGAGACGAAGGTGGGAAACAGGGGTTGGGAGGAGGGGAGTAGGGGAGACGAAGGTGGGGAACGGGGGTTGGGAGGAGGGGAGTAGGGGAGACGAAGGTGGGGAACAGGGGTTGGGAGGAGAGGAGTAGGGGAGACGAAGGTGGGGAACAGGGGTTGGGAGGAGGGGAGTAGGAGAGACGAAGGTGGGGAACAGGGGTTGGGAGGAGAGGAGTAGGGGAGACGAAGGTGGGAAACAGGGGTTGGGAGGAGGGGAGTAGGGGAGACGAAGGTGGGGAACAGGGGTTGGGAGGAGAGGAGTAGGGGAGACGAAGGTGGGAAACAGGGGTTGGGAGGAGGGGAGTAGGGGAGACGAAGGTGGGGAACAGGGGTTGGGAGGAGGGGAGTAGGGGAGACGAAGGTGGGGAACAGGGGTTGGGAGGAGAGGAGTAGGGGAGACGAAGGTGGGGAACAGGGGTTGGGAGGAGGGGAGTAGGGGAGACGAAGGTGGGGAACAGGGGTTGGGAGGAGAGGAGTAGGGGAGACGAAGGTGGGAAACAGGGGTTGGGAGGAGGGGAGTAGGGGAGACGAAGGTGGGGAACAGGGGTTGGGAGGAGAGGAATAGGGGAGACGAAGGTGGGGAACAGGGGTTGGGAGGAGGGGAGTAGGGGAGACGAAGGTGGGGAACAGGGGTTGGGAGGAGAGGAGTAGGGGAGACGAAGGTGGGGAACAGGGGTTGGGAGGAGGGGAGACGAAGGCGAGGCGAGCAGGTTCTTGAAGTTCCCCGTCAGCCACTGCATGTGCGTCACTGAGTCGTACATGGCTGGGAGGGACGGGGAAGAGAGTTGGAGTGGGGAAGAGGTATGAGAAAGGGAGGAGAGTGCAGCGTTTTGTGAGCTATTGTATGTGTGTTTATGCATCATGCATGGCAAAAAGACAGTGTGGTGAGTGCGGGGTGGGAGAAGACAGTGTGGTAGGTGCGGGGTGGGAGAAGACAGTGTGGTGGACGCATTGGGAAGACGAGCAGTTGGAGGGAGGATGAAACACAGGGGAGGAAGGGAAGGAAAATTGAGAATCATAAAGTGATTGGCGGGCCACTGCACGTGCGTCACCACCTTGCACCGCCTTGCACCACCACCTCCCACCTTGCATCACTTCCCTGCACCGTATCCACCTTGCACCGCATCCCACCTTGCACCGCATCCACCTTGCACCGCATCCACCTTGCACCGCATCCACCTTGCACCGCATCCACCTTGCACCGCATCCCACCTTGCACCGCATCCCACCTTGCACCGCATCCACCTTGCACCGCATCCACCTTGCACCGCATCCCACCTTGCACCGCATCCCACCTTGCACCGCATCCCACCTTGCACCGCATCCACCTTGCACCGCATCCCACCTTGCACCGCATCCCACCTTGCACCGCATCCCACCTTGCACCGCATCCCACCTTGCACCGCATCCCACCTTGCACCGCATCCCACCTTGCACAACCTCCTTGTCCAACAGAAACTGCTCGGAAGCATCCTCGTCCAGCTCCTCCCCATCCGCCCCGCGTCCCTCCCACTGCTTGCCTCGCCCGCCGCCCGTGCTGCTCCCACTGCTCTCACTCGCACGGAACACCCGCCTCCCTCGCCGCTCCCCGTTCATATCTGCTGCTGCAAACGCTGCTTCCACACGACTGGCTCTCAACTCGTCCGGAATTTCGAGGAATCCGATTGGTTTGTCTTTGTCCACATCATCAGCCCCCATGCCATCCTCGTCGTGCTCCCCTGCAGCGTCGAGCGCAAGCGTGAGTTTCGTTCGCTGATCCAAACGCGGCGGAGGCTCGGCCCGAGACTCATGCAGAGGTTCGGCACCGTCCATGTCCTGGGACAGATTGGAGCCAGAGTCGTCGAACCGGACGTGCGGAGTCAAGCCTGTACTCGCCGAGCCTACATCCACCTCCCGGAGCCAGCTCGGTAGGCCCGGCGGAGGCTCGGAAGCGGCAGCGGTGGCAGCGGCGACGGTAGGGTCGGCAATGAGTGGCTCGTTCATGAGCCTGTCCTCCAAAGCTGCAGCGTCAAATGCGGAGCCATGGTTGCTTTGGGAGCTGTCGTGGAGTAAGTGTGGGGGAGAGGAAGAGGGAAGGGGAGGGGAGAGAGGGAGGGAGGCAGGCAGAAGGTGGGAAGGGGGCAGAGGCTTGGGGAGCAGCTTAGGGTAATGGAGCGGGTTCAGAGCGAAAGAAGGGGATGTGCAACGGAGAAGAGGAGTGGGGCATGCGGAGAGGAAGAGTGGCAGGTGGAGGAGGAGAGAGCGAGCGGCCATACTTGTACTCGTACTCGTGCGACCACCCGAGCCACCATCCGAACCAACCCCCCCAGCCGCTAGAACTGGTGCTACGGTTCCTATCCTAATGTGTGGGTGCCGGGGTCAACACGCAATTCTGACTTTTGAGACGTCTCAAAACTCGTACCAAGGTTCGTACCCTGGTGTGTGGGTGCCGGAGTCACCGCGCAATTCTGTGCCCCATCGCGCACTGCGCTGCCCGTTGCCCTCCTCCGTCCACTGCTCCGTTATAGGCTCCAACTCGATATTGCTCTCGCGGCCCGTGCCGTGCGGCAGCCATCGCGACATGGACAGCAGCGCCGGCGCCATAACACCCTCCGCGCCGCCGCCATTACCGCGACAATCCAATTCCGCGCCGCGACTTCCAAACTCCTCCCCGCCGTTCCCCTTCGTGGCCGCTGCCGCCGGCGCCGCAGCCGGCGCGGCTCGCCGCTCCCACCCCAGCAGGCGGTACCAGAACGGCCGTTCCGCATCCGCCGCGCCCGTCCCCTGCGCGCCGTCGTCGGCGCTGCTGCCTCCCAGCCATCGCCAAACTTTACTCTCCGCCGACGCGCCTTCGGACTCATCCGCGGATGCCCAGTCTTGCGGGCCGGCGCTCTCCCTCCGCTGCTGCTGCGCGTCGCGATACTCCGCATTACGCGGCCGTCCGTCGACGACCCTCGGTGAATACCCTGAGCGATACGATTGGTTGGAACGTGGAGACGGCGGTTCGAAACCAGGCGACCGATCACCGTACGGGCTGCGACCGTTTCTGCGACGTCGTTCGCCGGGAGTATCGGAGCCATCCTGCGACCGGCCGCGATGGAATGACTGACTAGGCAACAACTGAGGGGGCTTACGGCCTTGCCGCGAAACGCGGGAGTGCTGTCGAACCACAGAAGCGATCTCCGCCATCAGTCCGACTGGAGTAATGATAAATTTCGGCTACATCGACCGCGAAGGTTGCTGCACGACCCTAAAAATACAAGCTAGAATGGGAACGAGACGCTACTGCGGTGCGGTGAGGCTGTAGGCACAAGAAATAGGCAATCCAGCAAAAGCGGCTTGGCCTAGTTCGGAAGGCGCTCGGACTCAGCATTTTTTTTTGGGTTGCGAAGCAACCTATTAAGATCGATTTGGCCAGTTTTTTTTTTTTTTTCCACATTTTCACATTTTATTTATTTATTTAAATAAAATATGAAAATCGGAAAAAAAAATCTGGATGCACTATTCTAACGTAGAAGTCCTGTCTAGTTCAATTATTCTAACGTGGAGTAGTGATTGTTTGGACAACTAGGTTGTCCCTGTGATTTACTTTGTTGTGATTTAGTATAGTATAATATGCACATGATATGAAAAGATGAATATAATGATCGGTGAATTTAGATGAATAGATGATATTATATAGAATAGCATATATTGTGTAACATATGCTATGATGAATGATAAATGCATGCCTTATACAATAATCGATATGGATAATGCTTACCTGTTACTGACAATCCAAGATGCATATTTATAATGATAAAATGCGTGAAAGCTAACGACCCAAAAACTATGCTATCGCATCCCCTGCCTAGCATGGGGGGGAGCTAATAGCATAATCTTTGAATAATCAGCAGTCACATGAAACAACACAATCTGTGAACCCTAAAAAGATGGTCAACACTATCATCTCCAGTTCAAGTGGGCTCCCGACAGGCGCGCCAATGAACCTTCTAATGAAATGATAGACCTGATTCACCCTTTTAAAACCCACAGACATGCATTGTTATTGCAATGATAGTATATGCAAATGAAATGGATGGATGCACACACACATACACACACACACACACACATACCAGACACATACGCACATGCAATAAAACCTACATCTTAATAAAAATACAAGGCACATGAGTGAACATAAATTAACGAGTTCTACAAGCCGCCTCTAGTACGGTATCTTCCAGCTTCCACATTGTGACTTGACTTTCTGAATGTTAGAGCAAGCTGAAATACAGAGCAAATGGGGAAAAGCGGGAACAAGGGAGAGGTTAAGGAAATTGATAAAAATTGAAGAACGGAAATTCAAAATACAAGTGAAAAAGGAGCAGAAGAGAAGGCAGCACATCACCGACGCAAGAACAAACCGCCAAACCGAAAGACGAATAAAATACAAAATAACAGAAATCGAAGCAAAACGGAAGGAAAAACACGAGAAAACAGAAACAACAAAAAATAATTTACAAACCAAGTACTGATCTGCTGCAGCCTATAAAGCAGATTAGTACTTGGCACGAGAAAGAGAGAACTACGTGTGAGTTGTTTCCTGAAAGGCTTGCCAGTCTCTTATAGTCGAATCGAAACCAGATTATCGTGAACTAGTAAAAACAAAACGGTAGTTAGATGAAACCAGAATTCGTAAATAAATTGCTACTCTAACTACACGAATATTTTCGTCGTCAAAGAGACTGAACATGATGCTCATGCTCTGTTGGCAACTCTGAGTAATGCCACAGCCCTTAATACGAATAAGGATTAGCTAAATATGGCAAGCATGAGATGACAACGGTAAAGCATTACGGTTGAAGGAAGGAGAGGGGGAAGAAAAACGGAGAGAAAACTGGAAAGTCAGAGGAGTGAAAGAGAGAGAGAGAGATAAAACGGATGTGGGCAAAGAAGGTAGAGGGAATGCAAGAAAGAACATCAACACAATCTAGCAGAAACACTACTTACTAAACGAAAGGAAACAAGAATGAGAAGAAGAAAAATACTGAAAAGAAGAGAAAGAACAAGATGAGAATGAGAGAGGAGTGGTAAAACAAAGAGCAAACACGTACTCACATCATCACTTCTTTAATACGAAGTAGATGGCGCATAGGTAGCAGGTGAACTGAAGGAGGGACGTATAAGATGATAAGAAAGAAAGGAAACGAGAGAGAACGAGAAAGAGAACGAGAGAGAGAACGAGAGAGAGAGAACGATAGAGAGAGAACGGGAGAGAGAGAACGGGAGAGAGAGAACGGGAGAGAGAGAACGGGAGAGAGAGAACGAGCGAGAGAGAACGGGAGAGAGAATGGGAGAGAGAGAACGAGCGAGAGAGAACGGGAGAGAGAGAACGGGAGAGAGAGAACGGGAGAGAGAGAACGGGAGAGAGAGAACGAGCGAGAGAGAACGAAATGGACTGAACGTGCAACCTATTACAATCTTTATGTACAACCTAAGACGAGGTTGAGAAAAAAATGAACTAAAACATGCAAATATGAAGAAAAGGCAACCGACGAGAGGAAAAGTTTAAGGATGAAGAATAGAAGAAACAGATGCAAGCTTATGCAGGAAGGAGAACCTGAAATCTTTACAAAGGGCCGAGAACCTAAGTTTAAACAACTAAGTCTCGCTAATACTCATCCATTTACACGGTTAGGATACGGAATGACTAAATGTTAGTCTATCTAATAGGCATCTAATTTAGTTGGAGTTAAAATTGAGGGATCTTCTTACCTAAGTTGCAGTTAGAGTAGGTGGAGAAGTTGGTAGAGCGTGACGAGCGAGAAGGAGAAGCGGGAGAAAAAAAGGGCAAACAAACCCTAAGGTAGTCTCAGATTCGTCGCAAATTTATATGACCAATTAAATCAGCTATTCGAGATGGACGTCAGTGTTCTCGCAGTCGTACAAGGTTGACGGTGGAATCGAAAGATCTCCAGTTCGGTTCTAGCTCGGTATTTTGATCTTTGCCTGGTGAGAGGAAGTACCGCTTAGTGTCATACTACAGCATAATGTACAGAATTAGAAGTTGTACAAATTTATATAATTACGCAAAACGCTTCGCAACCCTAAGACGAATTCGTCGCCTCTTGTTTTTTTTTTTTTTTTTTTTTTTTTTTTGAGTGAAAGCTTATACACAAGAGAGTACAAGCAAAACACAACAGTCGTAACTGTGTCTGAAGGGCTCAGCCAGGCAGGAACCTAGCCCTCCCCACGAGGCTACGGTGGTTTCATGAAAGTCCTCGGGTTCGTCCATATGGACTGGAAGCCATCCTGCCACCTCAGCCCTACTGCACCGTTGTCACAAATCCGCTTCATGACACGTGCCTCATCCTCGGCCAAGTTCCACCTCGCCCTATCTCTTCGTGCCCGCTTACTAGGACAGCTACAGTAGACCCTTACGTGTTTGTTGAATTCCACGTTAATTTTCCGAAGCACCTTCCGAACCAGAAACTTCCTCGTTTTCTGCAGTGACACATCACACCTCCCCAACCAGATCTGATGCACCGCCACCGCCACCAATGTTGCTTCCGGAAAACCGGACTTCGTCACCTCCTTCCCGAACAACAGGTCCGCCAGCTGGTCCACGTGTCTCGCTGGTTGCATCATGCCGAGCGCTGTCTTGACAGCACACACCACCGGCGCAACCCGCGAGCACTCCAGCAAACAGTGCTCCAGTGTCTCCTTCTTCCCGCAGAGCGGACACGCGTCTCCCCCTCGCAGGAACGGAACCCTCTCCCCCACTTGGAGGTTCAGATCCTGCACCCGGAGCAGCACGTCCCGCGCACGCAGTGGAGTAACCAGGGAGTCTCTGATGCGCCTCCCCCTTTCCCAGTCGATCTTTCTGCCCGCCCGAGCTTCCCAGCTCGCCCTCTTCGCCTCTACCGCTTCCGAGTTCTTGCTCTGCTCCCTGAGCCGCTTTAGCGGGCCCACCTTGTCTTCCTCAACCAGGGCCGATCCCAGCAACCGCGCCCTAGCGTCCCCAAGTTCCCTCACCGCCCGTGTCTTGGAGAGCACCACAGGCACCACACTGTCACAACCCAGCACAATTTTGACCTTCCATGCCGTGCGCTCCCCTCTCCCGTCCAGGCCACTTAGCTCGACTTTCCTTCCCATGCAAGCGCTGATCTCCCATAGACACCGTTGACCACCCGGAAGCTTGGTGCACACCACCGGTGACGCAGCTGCAACTTCATCCGCCGTCAGAGGCGCCAGCAGCCACTTCCTCCATTGCGCTGGAGCTGCCGCAAACGCCTTGAGCGCCATCTCTGCTTCCTTTTCGCCCCCCAGCTCCCTTGCCAGAGTTTCTTTTGACTTCAGAACCACCGTGCCGTCCCACTTCCGTAGAACCATATCCCGCATCTTCCAGTTTCTCAACTTCTCGGTGCCTTTCTGCCCGCCAAACGGAGCATTCCCCCGGTGAATAACCCATTTGTTAAAGCAAAGGAATTCCTCCGCCGCCTCCCATCTCGATGACGCTTCTTTCACCTCCACCACTGTCGACTTGATCACCGCTTCACAGATCCTCGCCCACCTCCTGCTACGTATCAGTCCCCCTTTCAGCACCGCCTTGTGTGCATACAGCGTCGCCCACCCCAGAGGCAAGCCCGCCGCTCGTTCCGCCAGCCCTCGACGTAAGGAGCACTCTTGCAACAGCGTCAGACCCGCACACCGTAAGGCCACGCTGTCAACCCTTCCACGTGGGTCAATTACCCCCAAACCCCCTAGCTCTCTCGGCGCGTAAATCAGCCCGCCGCTCCATAATCTGAAATGCTTCTCCGTATCCGCATTGTTCCCCGACACAAAATTCTCAATCAACTTCTCCACCCTCCTCCACAGCAGGTCATCTGGAGGATACACCTGCGCCTGGAAGAGAAAGATCGGGATGATATAGCTGTTGATAATGGTCACTCTCGCGCCCGTCGTTAAGTACTTCACCTGCCATTTACTTAATTCCCCTGCCACCCTGTCGAAGGCCTTTTCCCATGTAACCTCTGCGTCCCCCCCAGGTGTTATCCACACCCCCAACAGCCTTTCTGCAGTCTTTTCCTCCACCCACTTGTAGCCCAGACCAGGCGGCGCCGGTTCCCCCACATTCTTCCCCAGCGGCAGCACGGCAGACTTCCCAGTGTTCACCTTCATCCCTGACACTACCGCAAATTCTTGGAGTACCGCTCCTGCTTCCAGCAGCAGCGTGGTATCATCGGCGTACCCCACGTACGCGAGCCTTTCGCAGCCCTTCTCTCCGATCCCCAGCTCCTTCTTCTCCACCAGGCGGCTAAGAGGCTCCACCGTGCACAAGAACAGGTACGGCGCTAGCGGGCACCCTTGCCGCACCCCTTTCTGCATCTGAATCTGGTCACCAACCCACCCGTTGATGCATAACTTCGTGTGTACATCCTTGTGCAGAGACTCAATCCACCCCACAAAACGAGGAGGAAAGCCGAGCTTGCCAATCGTCTCCAGCATGTAACCCCTCCGTACCGAGTCGTACGCTTTTTTGAAATCGATGAGGAGCAAATACCAATCGCTGCCTTCGTTCCTGGCCGTCTCGATCATATCAGCTACTAGCGACACCGCGTCTGCAAGCCGCCTGCCAGGTAAGAAACCGAACTGCTCCTTAGAAATCACTTGATCCAGTACTGCTTTCATCCTGGTCGCCACCACCTTCGCCAGGATCTTGTAGATGCTAGTCAGAAGCGTTATTGGCCTGTAGTTCCTGACATCCGTCTCCTCCCCCTTCTTGTAAAGCAGAATCGTGACAACTTCGTTTGCCACATCCGGCAGTTTCCCCGACGACACGAACTCTTCGACCATACTCATCACCGGCTTCTTCAGCAACTCCCACTGGTACTGGAAAAGCTCCTTTGGGATACCGTCGCCGCCAGGTGACTTGCCGTTGGCCAACTCACGTATAGCTTGCTTAACCTCTGCCTCTGTCCAGTCCCTTGATATGACTTCGGCAGATGCCTCCTCAAGGATCCTACGCGGGGCCCATTCCAACGCCGGCTCTGCCCCATCACCCCCTGACTGCTCACCAAAGACCTCCGCGAAATGGCTAGTGGCCGCTGCTAGGACCTCCCGAGCCTCTGTGTGACTCACGCCGTTACGAACCAGCTCTTTAATCCCCGACTTCGCTTTCCTGATTTTGACCAGTGCCGACAGAAGAGCAGTGGGTGCCTCACCATTAAGCTGCACCCGCAGACCCGTCCTCGTTTGCAGGAGACTCCTCCGACCGTCCCAGTACCTCTCCAACATCGCCTCCTTGCTCGCCAACACTGCCTGTAACGTATCATCACTCGGATCCGCCATAGCTTTCTGTTGCAGTGAGTTCACTTGCTCCTCCAATGTACGCCGGGTCCGCCTAACCCGCCTTCTCTCCTCCTTATCATACTTGCGCAGGCGGGCTCCCAGACGTTTGGATAGCTTGTCGAAGTCACCACCCCCTTCCGCTTCATGCTTCCGGACCACCTCTGCCACCACCACCGCAACACCGGGGCGTTGCGCCAGCCTCGCCGGAAAGCGCCAGACACCCGGCCCGGGCCCCTGCGCACCTCTCCACGCCATCCGCACGCAGACGCCGCACTTGTGGTCCGTAATCCCCTTCAGGATCTTACGATGCGCCACCCTGGACACCAGATGCAGCAGCGCTTGTGAGGCCAGCACCCTATCAATCCGAGAGCTGACTTTCGCAGAACCGCAGAAGAAGGTAAACTGCCGTTCGTCCGGATTAAACTCCCTGAACACGTCCCTCAGCTGGAAACCTTGCAGCATGTGCAACATTCTGTTGTTATCGCCAACCACACCTTGCCAATTTGATTTGTCTAGCACTGGATCCTCGATCATGTTGAAATCACCCGCTACCATCAGCTGTTCCCCCTTTGGCAGGCCTGCGGCAAAAGCACTGAACTCCGACCCCAAGAAACTACCCCTTGGCGGAGCCTGCGCTGGGAAATACACCGCCAACAATCTCAGCTGCCTTGCGCCCCACTGCACCCTCGCATGGAGCAGCCTACCCGACGCATGTCGGTGGACATCCTCAATAACCACCCCATCCCGGAAGCTCAGAATGGCCACCCCACCTGCCCTGGTGGGTGCACCAGCAGCAGCCACACTGTGAGGTTGTAATTCCGTCCAGAAATTGTGATCTTCTGCCACTCTTGTATCCGCTAAAACCACCACGTCTGCTGCTGTTTTAATCCATCTCTTTAATTTTTGCCGCTTCCCTTCGCTCCCCAAACCGTTGACGTTCAGGGTCATGATGGAGAGACGGTTGGTGTTACTCATTGGATAACCGCCATTAAGCCCCCCTTGCATCCACAGGGCAATGATACTGCAGCTGGAACTCCGATTATAACTCCTGGGGTACAACAAGAAAAACCAACACCACAGCTATGCCTCACTACCCTCTCCATTCTTCCAGTTTGAGATGCTCTGACACCACCATCCCCCACAGCCTGGCCGCAGATCGACATCACACTCCGAACTCCTTCTTTGCCGCCTGCAACGCCACGCCAGCCTTTGAGGCGCGCGATGCAAAGCCAGCCGTCACTCCATCGCTGTGCCTCTGTGAGACCACATGCTCTGCCGCCTGAGCAAAGGTAACCCCATTCGCCTTCTCGCAGCACTCCTGCACGCAGATCCATTCCTCGTGGTTCGCTCCAGTCGAGATCAGCACCACCGCCGGGTCTTTCAAGATAAGCATGGTCAGATCTGTGATCTGGACTGAGGCGGCTGCGCGGATCCGACACATCCACAACGTTAGCATCACTCCACCACAAAAACAGCAGCAGCAGGTGAGTAGTCAGAAAGCACCAACCATTACCATTGATCCCATGCACCCGTCCCAGTGACAGGCTCCACTTGCCGATGTTGTTTTTCCGATCCGCTACGTAGTCATCATGATACCTTGTCATATGAAACCCAGAGCAGTAAACACAGCTCTGGGAGGGGTAGTGGACCATAAGCTGCTTGTCATGCGCCGTTGGATCTTCGATCATATGACGCCAGCGATACTTGTCCCCAGCATGTTGCTTCACCAGTCCCTTTACCTTATCCGTATCCATCCCCGTAACAGGGTTGACCACCCGATGAAAGCAAAAACCTTCCTTAAACGCCGACCTTCCCCTCTTCTCCAACTTCACCGTCACCAGCATTTCCCGCAACATCTCAGGCGTGATAACAGCATCCACCTCCTTAAACAGGACCTCCACCAACGATGGATCAGCCGCTCGCGCCTTCACGTACGCAGGATCCACCGGGTGCTGCCAGTCGAGGCTGATCCGCTTTCCATCCAGACACACGTGCACAATACCGTGCTTCCAAACGAAGTTCGCGTCCCGAGCACGCTCAAAGGTGACTTGCAGCCGGCTGTACTGCTTCTTGTTCAGGTATACCACAGACAGCTCCTGAAACTTTGTCTCTCCTTGGATCTCAAACTTCAGCTCCTTCTTCCACAGGGTGAAAAGCGCGCGTAGAGTCGCCTGAACCCGCGTCACCTCCGGCTTGAAGGCTAGAGGGATCAGCAGGATTATGGCGAAACGAACACGCTGAGCAACCTCGTTCTTCGCGGACGCGTCATACCGCTCTTCCGGGTCATCACTGAGGTACCCGTCATCTTCGTCTTCATCATCCGTAGCCGTAACAGTCGTCGTAGCATGACGCTTCCCCTGATTCTCCTTGTTGCCTCCCGCACCATCTGCAGGCACAGGCTTATCAGCACCATCCGTAGAAGTCGCCGTAGCAGCAGGGACCGCCGAACCCGTTAAACTCCGCGCGGCCTCCAGCACACGCTGCGCCGTCACACCCGGCTGAAGCGCGTCCTTGTCCGTCTCCGTAAACAGGTCCGAAGTACGTTTGACAGCCGATGATGCTGAAGCATCAGTGACGACGGACGCCTCCTTAGTCTTATCCAGAGAGTTGGCAGCCAGAGTATCCGTGTGACGAACACCTCCATTCCTGGTCGTCATCCTGGACATGGTGTGATGATGACCAGGCACAATGTGGAAACCACTCTGTGGTGAAGGCCAAAGTCTGAGCACTGATCCAGCATCACCATTGCCATTGCTTAAATCCTTGTACTTGAAACACCGAGAAGATGAAGTCCTTGAAAATAGTTTGCTCCTAGAATCTTGTAGTAGATAACCGGCCAATAATGGCTCTTGACACAACCCGAAGCGGGAACCTTGGTGATAACGCAATGAACAGGTGTCAACCCTTGACCTTGCCGCACTGATCAGCCATGGAAACTGTCGCGAGACCTTGGTAACAGTGGCTGACACGAGAAACAGACCCCTTGAGGCATAAGATACAATGTCCGTCTGTTGGACACAAGAAGTGTATCTTAAGCTTCGTAACAGTAAGGCAGTTCCGAAACTGTGAACATTGTAACCAACCGACACGTGGTCTTCACAAGCGAGCATCTTAAAGCCGTCAGGCGGAATGTTGGGAGAAAGTTGGGGAAGTGCGATCTCGGACTCAGCATGAACATGCGAGCTGGTTCGCCCTGGCATGCTGCGGACCAGACGGACTAGTCCGCAGACAACATTTGGAACGAGGGCGGACTGGCCGATTCCTTAGACCCTCTCGACGATCGGGAGAAATCCGTCGATCGCGATCGACGAACAGATCTCGCGGGGCGGGGCACGGCAAATGTACTTCGCATCACCATGCGCGAAAATCACGGGGGAGTTAGAGATTTCGCAAAAATGTGCGAGCTTGTTCAGGCGCGGACTGGTCTGGCAATGGCACCATTAGGATATAACGGGGTTACAAGTCCCGCATCCTGGTCGTGTCCGCCGCTGGTTCACGCGGTGGTTCTTGCGCTGGCTCTCCAGGTCCGCGCCGGACCAGCGCAGACTCGCGCATTTGAGACACCCACTCACGAAATAAAAAGTTCTTCTCCAGTTCTTGTGACGCGGTAACCTGCATTCCAGAGTAACAACAGCACATTTTAACAACAGCACATTTCAACCATTGTTAGACAAAAGTAAGATAACATAAGGGTTATTACACATTTAGTCATTATCGAGGGCGCGCTATCACAAATGATCACCCAGTAATCACAAACGGTAATTGAAGCGGGCAAATCTATCACCAATAGTCAATAAATATCACGGATGGCCACTCTCGCCCCACGATGCTATCACGAATGGTCACTCGATCCCTCAGAGAGAAACTCCTTGAGCCACTATGAAGAAACTTGGGTTTTGAGTCGAGCACACACTGTCACTGCGGCCATTTTCAGGTGCATGCAACTCAGTCTAGGAACTGTATTCAAGTGCATGCCATGTTATTCGGCAGGTGTGTACACTTTACGCAGCTTAGAAACGTGTTATCTTAAATGACGCGCTTTCCAAGATTCGTTTTGAGTTACCACAAACAGTCGAGAATAGATGTGCTTTCGGATTACGCAGAGCGAAAACGGAATGGTTGGTTCTCGATTCTGCATTTTCTGACCTCACCACAATCAATCATTGCATATTTGCCCAATTTCGACGCAAATTTCTGCTTCGCCCCAACTCTTCTTGAAAGACTTAAATGCTAGATCAGTTTTACTGTTGACGCGGGTAACGGACGCTGCGCATGGCAAATCAACAAATTTTTCTTGGGCGTGCAGAAATTTGAAAAGGGTAAACCTGTCAGAATGTTATTATCTAGCCTGTAGTGGGGTGCTCTATAGCGAGTACAACCCTGTTAGGATTTGCTATATGTATCCCAACTACCGCTAGTGAAAACCCTCCTCCTTTCTTCATTTCTCGTCTTGCCTGCTATAGTTCTTAACATGCTATCAGAGCAGGTCGACCCTCCTGGGTCTTTCCTGTGTATGGGCCCACCACCTCACTGCTTCCGCTGCCACTGCTACTCTGTGTGTTGCACGCCCCATGGCGTGCGACGGATTTTTCTTCCCGCCGCGCGCTCGGAGCGTGCGGCGGTTTTCTACCCGACGTGCGCCCCGAGGCGCGCGGCGGTTTTCTGCCCGCCGTGCGCCCCGGGGCGTGCGGCGGTTCTCTGCCCGCCGTGCGCCCCGAGGCGCGCGGCGGCTTTCTGCCCCGTCGGTCCGCACGTCGCCCCCGGGGGGCGCTTCGACGGGCGACGGGGACCAGCCCGTCGTCCCCGGTCGCCCGTCCCGGCCAGCGCGGGCTGCGCTAGCCCGAACGCGGCCCGTACGGGCTGCGCCAGACCCGCGCGCGGCCCGTACGGGCTGCGCCAGGCCCGCGCGCGGCTCGGGCCACCTGCGCGCGGTTCGTCAGGCCCGTGGGCGGCCCGTTCTTCTCTGCCCCTGAGCTGCCCGCTGTCCCCCGTGCTTCTGACGGCGCCCCACCCCTGCTGCTGCCCGTTCTCCTGAATTAGGGTTTGGGGGTGGGGGGTATGGGGGTGCAGTTTCTGTGCGCCGTCCCCTGCTCCTCCTCCTCCTCCGTCTCCCAGTGCTGCAGCTGCCGCTGAGGGGGGGTGGATGTGTTGGAGCCGTCGGAGTGGTACGAGGGGGTGACATGGGAGTGGAGTTAGGGGTGAAGCAGTTAGGGTGTGTGTCACGGGGTGTGGGACAGTTGGAGGAGGTTGTGTGGAGGTAGCTGTCGTGTCGCCTGCAGCGCCTGTAGTCCGTCGCCCTTGCTTCGGTAGCCAGTGAGCCTGTTGCACCAGTCGCCAGTGGGTCCGTTGCTCCTGCCGCTCGTCTTAGCCGCGGAGCCAGTCACTCCAGTAGACCGTCGCCCTTGCTTCGGTAGCCACTGAGTTAGCCGCTCCTGTGCCCGTGCCTCTGCAGCTTCAGTCGTTGCCTCCCATCTTCTCTCCTTCCACAGTTCCTCCTCCTCCTCACTTGCCCGCTACGATTACCTCTAGCTCTGCTTATTATTGTGAACTCCTGCTATGCCTGCTCATTGTGCTGATTACACCCCACTTTGGCTATGGGGGTGTGTCAGAATGTTATTATCTAGCCTGTAGTGGGGTGCTCTATAGCGAGTACAACCCTGTTAGGGTTTGCTATATGTATCCCAACTACTGCTAGTGAAAACCTTCCTCCTTTCTTCATTTATCGTCTTGCCTGTCTGCCCAACTGTTTGTAAAATCTACTCCTACAAAAAATAATGTTCATATGGTACATGCATATTCTATTTGTTGTGATACCTTAGCCTTTATTATTTAGCATTTATAATACTTGTAGCGTATTTGTTTTACAGTGGTAGGGGAAAATCTATAAGAAGTGGGGCAGACTTTTCACGTTCTGCACGCCCAAGAAAAATTTGTTGATTTGCCATGCGCAGCGTCCGTCAACCACGCCAATAGTACAACTGATCTAGCATTTAAGTTATTTCAAGAAGAGTTGGGGCGTAGCAAAAATTCACGTCGAAATTCGGCAAACATGCAATGATTGCTTCTGGTGACGTCAGAAAATGCAGAATCGAGAGCGAACCATTCCGATTTAGCTTTGCTAAATCCAAAAAGACATATATTCTCGACTGCTTGTGCTAATTCGAAACGAACCTTGGAAATTGTGTGATTTCAAGTTAACATGTTTCTAAGCTGCGTAAAGTGTACACACCTGCCGAATAACATGGCATGCACTTGAATACAGTTCATAGACTAAGTTGCATGCACCTGAAAATGGCCGCTGTCACTGAACTTCTTCGCTCCCAGCGTAGCTACAGCGCTTCTGGCGCACTATTACTGCCCAATTTTCGCTCAAAGCGCAGAAACACGTGCTTTCAACGCAGTTTTGATTTCTTTTGGATGTTTAATACGAGTTAGCAAGAGTGGTTGCAAAACCATTTCTTAAGTAGCATCTCGCAACACTACGGACAAAACGGTGTTGCGAGGCCGAAACAGTGCCGCAAAAAAAAGACAGAGATATTTAACGCGCTAATAGTCCCTAAATTGCAACAGTGTGACATCGCATGCGGAAGCATTTCAACTTTCGGGCGGGCGTTTCTTCGAGTGACCATTCATGATAACATCGTGGGGCGACGAGTGACCATCCGTGATATTCGGTGACTATCCGTGATATTCGGTGACTATCAGTGATAGATTTGCCTGTTTCGATGACCGTTTATGATAACCGAGTAAAAATTTGTGATAGCACGCCCTATATAGTGACTTTTCGTATAATTACCCATAATGTAAGGTAAGCAAGCGTGAAAAGAGACAAAACGCACCAGAAGCGCAGGATCCAAATCAATAGTTCTTGTATACAGTAACTGGAAACCCGATCGTATGCCTCAGGGCGGGTCATACTTTTTTGTTCCAGGTTCGCATTAAATGGTTCATTCTAGTGCGCAATGATATAAAGCGGTGAAAGTCAATGACCGCACCCAAACGTATGCAACCACGTCAAACGAGCCCAGAAAAAATAAATGTGTGACCCGCCCTCAGTGTTCTGTGTGAAGCCTTTCTGTTCGAACTCTGACTTCTGTCAGGATTGGCTTACGTCCACCACCGGCCTCTGTTTCCATAAGCAGCATGCATCGCGCACCGCGTGGTCCAGATGAACAATGTAGTGTATGGTTGATCTAGGATGAACGGCAAAACTGCGCGACGCGCCGGCGCGCGAACTTCTTTCAATCCCATCGACCAAACTCGCACCGCAGGTAGGGCGACCAAACCTCGTCCAAATGGATCGACCTACAAACGCTTTCACGTTATTTTCATGCTGCGAACGAGGTCATCTCGACGTTACAGGTGCCATTTGGTTTTACGGCCAGAATTGCGGGATTGCAGCTTGCGGTTCGATCCTTTCAGCAAAGACAAATTTTGCGACGTGTTACGTCACTTCAGTCTGGTCGCGCAGACAAGGCTTGTCTTATGCTGTTTTTGTTTGGTCTGGTTTTTATTTCGGTGTAAAACGAACTAAATTCCGTAGGGAGCCAGGCACACTTTCAATGCATCAGCCCTAAACACCTTGAAAGTTCCCGTGTTTAGGGTTGATCCCTCCCGAATTCCACCACATTCAAAGCATTAACCCTAAACACTATGCTTCCCGTGTTTAGGGTTGATGCCTCTCAAATTGCGTTCTGAGAAGAAACGAGGAATGAAAATGACTAAGGGAAAGTTGGGTACAAATGCAAACCCTAGAAAACTGTACCCCATATGTGCTACCCCACTATAGCCTACAGTAGCTATGTCATATAAATCTGACACACCCCCATAGGCAAAGTGGGGGAGAACAAGGGGTCACAAGACCAGTCAAGCAAAGCAAAACAAGCTCAGGGTGGATCACAAAGTCACCACACATTCCGAGCACAAGTTCAAGGCCACAAGGCCAGTTCACATGCAGGATTACATATATATATAAGGCTAGACAAGCAAGAGCAGGTGTATATATATATGCAACAGTACAAACAAGGTCAAGGGGTGAGCAAGTGAGGCAAGGTAGGCACAAGACCCAGCTGAGTACAGAAGCGCTGATGATCACAAGGCGCAAGTGCCTTGGTGAAGATATCAGCAGTGTTGGCCTGAGAGGCCACGTACGCAAGCCGCAGCTGACCACGCTGCTGTAGCTCACGAGCAAGGAAGTAGCGGAGAGCAATGTGCTTCGTTCTGTGCTCCAGTCTCTGCTCTCGACACAAGGCCAGCATGGCCTTGTTGTCTACGTACAGCACTGGAGGAGAACGAGGCGGCTCTCCGAGGTCAGTCAGCAGGTAGGTGAGCCAGCGAAGCTCCTGTGCAGCCATGGCCCCGGCGTAGATCTCAGCCTCACAACTGGAGCCGAGAACAGAAGACGAGCGGGTAGCCCGCCACGAAACAGAGCCGGAACCAAGGCTGAAGGTGTAACCCTGTGACGACCGCTGCGTAGCCTGGTCGTCAGCCCAAGAAGCGTCTGCGTGCGCAGTGAGGACCACTGGACTCTGCCCTCCAAGCACAAGCCCCATGCCCGACGTACTGCACAAGTAGCGCAACACCCTCTTCGCTGCAGCCATGTGCTCCGGTCTGTGTCTCCCAGGAGCAACATAGCGTGCAAGAATGCTAAGAGGGTATGCAAGGTCAGGTCGTGTGCAGGTCATCAGGTACATGAGGCAGCCAACAAGCTCTGGGTACGGGCCACTCGACTCTACGGACTCATCCGAAGGCAGAGCTGAGAGCGAGTGGCGAGTAGGCAGAGGAGTGGCCTGAGGCGAGGAGTACGTGAAGCCGAAGCGCTGAAGGACCTGCTGCACCATGTGTGAATGAGTCAGGGTAATGGTGCGGCGTGCTCTGTCCCGGGTGATCTGCAAGCCAAGGTAGCTGCGCAGTTCACCCAGGTCTGTGCACGTGTGTCTCTTCTGCAGCTCGGACTTCACGTGGGCGAGTCCAGCAGTGTCAGCTGTGGCAAAGACCAAGTCGTCGACGTACACGAGGATGTAGAACGGCGGCAAAGAAGTATCGGTGCGCAGAAACAGCGACGGGTCGGCAGTAGAGGGAGCAAACCCAAGAGCCGCAAGTGTAGTCCTCAGTGTGTCGTGCCACTCACGCGGTGCCTGGCGGAGACCGTAGACTGGCCGCCGGAGGCTCCACTGGGTGCCAGGAGGAAAAGACCCAGTGAAGCCAGGTGGGCGACGCAGCCAGATCTCCTCGTGCAGGCTGCCCTGCAAGAAAGCAGTGCTGAAGTCAAGAGAGTGCAGCTCGTAGTCGCGGTGAGCAGCTATGTGCAGCAGTACCCGAAGAGTGGTCATCTTCGGGGTGGGAGAGAAGGTCTGAAAGTAGTCAACTCCCTGTCGCTGACTGAAGCCACGAGCCACGTAACGCGCCTTGAAGA
This sequence comes from Closterium sp. Naga37s-1, assembly GCA_947471745.1. Taxonomy (NCBI): domain Eukaryota; kingdom Viridiplantae; phylum Streptophyta; class Zygnematophyceae; order Desmidiales; family Closteriaceae; genus Closterium; species Closterium sp. Naga37s-1. Next base: position 225,653 of record CANJKZ010000881.1, read on the forward strand.
CAGGCGGAGAACCCGGCGGCCGCTTCACCCTGAAAATCCACATGCCACTGACGATGTTCGCCCCAGGCGGGGGAACCTCGTCAACGTAGGTGCCTGTGGACTTCCAGGAAGCCATCTCTGCGTCCATAGCTGCCTGCCACTGAGAGGAGTAGGGACCCTCTATCGCCTCCGCGTAAGAGCGCGGAGTCGGGATGTCAAGTGCATCCGGGTCTCCCTCAGGGGTAAGCAGTACGGACACGAGATGAGGTGAAGCAGCAGCCAAACACTGGAACTCCTCCTGCCTGTCCTCAAGGACGTCCGTGCCAAGGGCACACTCACCCCCGACGGACGGAGGACAGACAGACTCAGACTCAGCAACAAGACTAGTAGCGTAGTCTAGACGACAGCGAGCAGCAAAGTCGACGAGCTCAGTAACTAGGGCAGACGCAGCAGTGGACTCAAAGGAAGGGTCAGTGACAACAGTAGCAAGGAGACGCGTGACAGTAGGACTGGCAGCACGAAGAGAGTCCGACTCCGGGTCAGGAAGAGCAGGAAGAGAGGACTCAGGAGGAGAAGGCAAAGGGGCACGCAGAGGAGCAGTGGACGGACGCAGAGACATCCGGTGCGTGCCAGGGACAGGAGGAGGACGCTGACGCGAACCACGACCACTAGTGCGAGCAGCACGGACAGGCGACGCAGGGCGAGACGCAGGCTCACGACGCTCAGCAAGACCTCTAGTAGGACCAGTGTAGGGAGAAGGAGCGGGCAGTGGGGAGGCCGGCTGTAACTGTAACTGTGACGGGACAGGCTGTGGACACTCTAAGAGAGGAGGAGAACCAGTAGAAGGCGGGAGACCAAGAACCTGCTGAAGGAGCGGAACGAAGTACGGCCTAGGCCGCGCGGCGACTCCAGACACAGCAGGGACAGCACCAGTACCCCCAGCGGCAGCACCAGCGCCAGCAGCACCTCCAGCTCCAGTACCTCCAGTAGCACCAGTAGCACCCCCAGCAGGACCGCCTCCAGGACCGACAGCAGTAGCCTCAGCGCCAACACCCTCAGCAGCTCCAGCTCCAGTCGTACCCGCAGGCCCAGCAGCTCCAGTACTCCCAGTACGAGCACCTCCGGGACCCGCGGCACCAGCACCCTCAGCAGCCGAAGAACCTCCAGCTCCAGCAGCACGCCTCCAGCGCCGGGCAAACCACTCGCGCAGCTCCTGTGGAGAGAGTGGCTCCCGCCGAGACGAAGCACCCGGAGAACCTCCAGGCTCAGCACCGCCAGACGCCACACGAGCAGGCCCAGCTCCCTCAGGCCCCGCACCCCCAAGCTCAGCACCTCCAGGCGTGGCACCCCCAGGCGTAGCACCCCCAGGCTCAGCACCCCCAGGCTCAACACCCCCAGTAGTAGCACCCCCAGGCTCAGCACCCCCAGGCTCAGGACCCCCAGCAATAGCACCCTCAGGCTCAGCACCCCCAGGCGTAGCACCCACACGCTCAGCACCCCCAGAGTCAGCACCCCCAGGCTCAGCACCCTCAGCAGCACCAGAGTCACCAGTAACCTCGACAGGCTCGACTGCGTCTACCTGGGACACACCTGAAGGGGCAGGACCCTGAGGGGGGAGGGGGTCTACCGGGGGGGGACCTGGTACAAGGAAGAGCGGTGGCGGGGGGAGGGACGGAGTGCGGTAGGGGAAGAGGCGGTAGTAGGGGACCGACTCGTCAAACGTGACGTCCTGGGAGGACAGAACACGGCGAGAGGTGGGGTGGTAGAACTGCCACCCTGGCGCGTCAGGGGGGAAGCCAAGGAAGACGCAAGGAGCAGCACGAGGGGACAGCTTGTCCGCAGACAAGTCGCGGACAAACGCCCGAGATCCCCAGACACGGAACGCAGACGCATCGCCAACCTTCCCCGTCCACAGCAAGGCTGGGGAGGTCTCCGGCATGGAGACCCTGGGGTGAAGGTTGATCTGATGCGCCGCGTACCGAACCGCAAACGGCCACAGAAAATGGGGGGCAGCCGCATGCATCATGGACGTACGGGTGACGTCCATGACCATGCCAATGCGGCGCTCAGCAATCCCATTTTGCTGTGGAGAGTCCGGAAGCGTGAAGGTCTGGCGGATGCCTCGTGCACGACAGTAGGCTCGCAGAAGGCCAGAGGAGAACTCTCCACCTCTGTCAGAGTGCAGACGCAGAACAGGAAAGTCCGAGCCGAAGCTCTGCCTGAGCTGGAGACGAGCTGCGCGGATCCAGTCGATCAACACCGCAGTGACATCACCCTTGCTGCGCAAGGGGAAGACTGTGGTGTAACGCGAGTAGTCGTCAACCACCAGCAGGAAGTAGCGCTCGTGACCCTGTCCACGGACGCGGGCCGGGCCCCACACGTCCATGTGAAGCGTCTGCAGCGGGGCCTCTGTCGGAGGAAACTGGGAGGAGTGAGGGGCAGCCCGCTGCCGCCCCTCGACACAGGGGACGCAGGTAGGGCCAGGCCCCGGAGGAAGGGGAGGGAGGGACCGGGGAAGACCAGAGACAAGGACACGGGAGGCCATGCCTCGGAGACGAAGCAGGGAGGGGTGACCAAGGCGGTGGTGCCAGAGGAGAGTCTCGTGAGACAGGAGGCGACACGAACAGGGGGCAGACTCAGGACCAGACCTGGACGCTGCAGCAAACACCTGACCCGACGCAGCTACCTGACCAGACGCAGTGACTGGAGGAGACACAGTGGTCAGGGTGTACAGGCTCGACCCCGGCCGACGGGTAAACGTGGCCAGGTGTCGGCCAGTCCGAGCGTCCGTGCAGTGGGTCACCCGCTGACTCGCAGGGGTGAACTGGTGCACCCCCGCATCCTGTAGGTCAGCACCACTCACCAAGTTCGTAGAGAACGAGGGGAGGTAAAGACCAGACAGGGTGCCAGAGGGGGCCGCCGGACACGGGAGGACAGTGGAGAAGTGAGCAAGGACAGGACCCCCAGAGGGGTCTGCCAGAGAGACTGCAACTGGCCGGCCAAGCGGCGTGAGTGTGGTGCGGTCTCGAAAGAAGGAGCGAGAAGCCCCCGAGTCAAGGGTGAAGGTGTGGGAGGCCGAAGCCGACGCAGAACCTGAGAGAGCAGACTCACCAGCACCTGAGGGAGCAGACGCACCTAGAGCAGCAGTCTCGCTGGCACCTAGAGCAGCAGCCTCACCAGTACCTAGAGCAGCAGTCTCAATGCCCGGGTCGGGCGGAAAACACCGGTAACAGTCACCCTCATCACTAATAGTCACAGTATACATGGCAGCAAGAATAGCATCAAAGTCAAGGTCAAAGACAGCTACACCCGCCCTAGACAGCTCACCCCAGCGGGGGATCTCAGTGGCCTCAGGGAACTGGTGACGCCAAGCGTCCGTCAGGCGGCCAAAGCAGCGCTGGGTGGAGTGCGCACCCCCGCACGGCTCACCCGCGCGGTCGCCGGTGCGTAGGACGTAGGTGCACGGACCAGTACCCCCACCCCGCTGGCGTGCAGCGTACCACTCACGGAGCTGCTGAGGGGGGGGGATGTCACAAGTGCGCTGCTGCTGCTGCTGCTGCTGGCGCTGACCACCACCGGAGCCGACCCTCTGCGCAGCGCCACCTCGACCAGCTCCACCTCCTCCGCCGCCGCCTCCTCCACCGCCGCCACCTCCGCTCCCACCGCCACCGCCGCCGCCGCCTCCGCCTCCACTGCAGCCACCGACACCTCCACCCCCGCCACCACCCCCACCGCCACCCCCACCCCCTCCACCGCCTCCACCGCCGCCTCCACCGCCCCCGCTAGCTCCTCCAGTGCCCCTGCCCCCCCTTGCCCTTGCCAGGGCGGCGTCTCCCGCTAGGGGTAGACGCCGCATCGACCGACTCAAGCCCAACGAGGTCGGCCGCAGCAGCAGAGGCAACAGAGGGCAAAAGGGGGGAGGGGGAACACCCCTCAAAGATGGGGGTGCGAGGGTCACCACGAGAGGCTCCTACAGCTACTATGCTCTTCTCTGCTGCTAGGAGGGACTTCTCGAGGAGGTCAACGGTGAGAGTGGTGGGGCAAACTGAGAGGAAGTGGTCCCTGACTACGCGAAGGGAGTCAGGGAGCCGGGTGACTATGTAGTAGAGGGTGATGTACATGGGGGGGGGGTTCTTGGCGCAGAACTCAGCAGGAAGCGCAGCGCGGTAGCGAGTGTCACTAGTGCGGAGGTGCGTAATGAGGTCAGCGACTGTGGGAAAGGCAGCAAGGTCAGGGAAGAGGTACGGTAGCATGAGGCGGCTCAGTGCAGCAGTGGCAGGGGAGGAGTAGCGCGCAACTACAGCGTCGTACAAGGTTTGAGCACTCTTGTACCGGCTAATGTGCGCACGCTCAGGGGTAGGCAGGTGGCGACGCACAGCAAGACGTGCAGCAGCATCGCGCGTGGCCCACTGTGAGCGAACAGTGGCGTTTGTATCAGCAGCGGGGGCAGGAGAGGCACCAGAAGTGAGGTCAAAGAGGGAGAGGCCGTCTGCCCTGTCGCACTGTAAGAAAAGCTGCAGGTCATCTATCCAGACGTCAAAGTCAATGGCCCGACCCTCAGCGTCAAAAGCGAGGACACTAGGGGTAGCCATGACAGCAGTAGACTAGCAGCGCAAACAGTAGGGTGAGGGCAGTGCTGTGAAAGAGGCGCTGCTCTTACCGGACAGGGCGGCTCGGGTGGCGCGGCTGCAGGGCGGCTCGGCGGCTCGGGTGCTGGGCGGCTCGGCGGCTCGGCTGCTGGGCGGTTCGGCGGCTCGGCTGCTGGGCGGCTCGGCGGCTCGGCTTGTGGGCGGCTCGGCGGCTGGGCGGCTCGGCTGCTGGGCGGCTCGGCGGGGGCCGCTGAGAGGGCGGCGTCCGGGGCCGCTGGGAGGAGGCGGCGGGGCCGCTGAGAGGAGGCGGCGGGGCCGCTGAGAGGAGGCGGCGGGGCCGCAAAGGTAGGTGGCGGGGCCGCAGGTAGGTGGCGGGGCCGCTAGTAGGTGGCGGGGCCGCAGGTAGGTGGCGGGGCCGCTAGTAGGTGGCGGGGCCGTTGGTAGGTGGCGGGGCCGCAGGTAGGTGGCGGGGCCAGCAGGAAGGTGGCGGGGCCGCACAGGTAGGTGGCGGGGCCGCGGAGGGCGGCGACGGGCCGTAGGGGGCCGTGAGGGGCCGCGGGAGGGGCCGTAAGGGGCGTAAGGGGCCGCGCGAGGGGCCGTAAGGGACGGCGCGAGGGGCCGTGAGGGGCCGCTAAGGGACGGCGGGAGGGGCCGTAAGGGCGGCACGAGGGGCCGTAAGGGCGGCGCGACGGGCCGTAAGGGCGGCGCGAAGGGCCGTAAGGGCGGCGCGACGAGCCGTAAGGGCGGCGCTAGGGAGCCGTGAGAGGGCCACTAAGGGCGACGCGACGGGGCCGTGAGGGGCCTAGCGAGGGCGCGACGGTAGGGAGAGCACACAGGGCGCGACTCGGGCCGGAGCGAAGCGCGCTCCGGGCAGGAAAAAAAATTTCGTGGTGGTGGGCCCTAGGAATCGTTCCCACTAGGGAACCTGCTCGATACCATGAGAAGAAACGAGGAATGAAAATGACTAAGGGAAAGTTGGGTACAAATGCAAACCCTAGAAAACTGTACCCCATATGTGCTACCCCACTATAGCCTACAGTAGCTATGTCATATAAATCAGACACGTTCCTGCCTCTAGGTTTTTTTTTTTTTTTTTTTTTTTTCAGCCCCTGCTTAGATTCAGAGCTCCGTAGTGTCAGATTTATATGACATAGATACTGTAGGCTATAGTGGGGTAGCACATATGGGGTATAGTTTTCCTAAGGTTTGTATTTGTACCCCAACTTTCCCTTAGTCATTCATTCCTTGTTTATCACACATGGTATAGAGCAGGTTCCCCTGTGGGAACTGTTCCTAGGGCCCACCAACTGAAAATTTTTTTTCCTGCCCGGCGATCGAGTCGCCCCATCCCGAGGCGCGCCCTGTGTGCCGCTCTCCCCTTAGCGACCCGTCGCGCCGCCCTTGGCGGCCCACCCTCTCTCACGGCCCCTAGCGACCCCGTCGTCGCCCCCTAGCGGCCCGTCGCGCCGCCCTGCACAGCCAGTCGCGCCGCCCTCAGCGGCCCCTTGCGGCCCTCCCTCTCGCGGCCCCGTCGCCGTCGTTCGCGGACCCCCCCCCGCCGCCCTTAACGGCTGCGTCGCAGCCCGTCGCGGCCCTGCAGCCGCTCCTCGCGGCCTCGTCGCCGCCCTCTCTCGCGGCTGCAGTAGCGCGTGCTGCTGCTGCCGCCTCCGCTGCTGCCGTGATCGCTACCGCCGCTGCTACCGTGGCGGCTGCCGCCACTGCTGTCGTCACAGCTGCCGCGGCTACTGCTGAGACAGCCGCCGCCGCCGCCGCAGCTGCTACCGTGATTGCGCCCCCGCCGCCTCTTCTCAGTGGCCCCGCCGCCTCCTCCCAGCGGCCCCGGACGCAGCCCTCTCAGCGGCCCCGCCGAGCCGCTCAGCAGCCGAGCCGCCCAGCAGCCGAGCCGCCCAACAGCCGTGCCGCCGAGCCGCCCAGCAGCCGAGCCGCCAAGCTGCCCAGCAACAGAGCTGCTGAACTGCAAAGCAGCCGAGCCGCCGAGCCGCCCAGCAGCCACGCCACCGAGCCGCCCTGCAGCCGAGCCACCCGAGCCGCCCGGCAGCCGAGCCGCCCAGAAGCCGAGCCGCCGAGCCGCCCAGCAGCCGACCCGCCGAGCCGCCCAGCAGCCGAGCCGCCGAGCCGCCCAGCAGCCGTGCCGCCGAGCCGCCCTGCAGCCGAGCCGCCGAGCAGCCGAGCCGCCGAGCCGCCCTGCAACCGAGCCACCCGAGCCGCCCTGTCCGGTAAGAGCAGCGCCTCTTTCACAGCACTGCCCTCACCCCACTGTTTGCGCTGCTAGTCTACTGCTGTCATGGCTACCCCTAGTGTCCTCGCTTTTGACGCTGAGGGTCGGGCCATTGACTTTGACGTCTGGATAGATGACCTGCAGCTTTTCTTACAGTGCGACAGAGCAGACGGCCTCTCCCTCTTTGACCTCACTTCTGGTGCCTCCCCTGCCCCCGCTGCTGATGCTGACGCCACTGTTCGCTCACAGTGGGCCACGCGCGATGCTGCTGCACGTCTTGCTGTGCGTCGCCACCTGCCTACCTTTGAGCGCGCACACTTTAGCCAGTACAAGAGTGCTCACACCTTGTACGACGCTGTCTTTGCGCGCTACTCCTCCCCTGCCACTGCTGCACTGAGCCGCCTCATGCTACCGTACCTCTTCCCTGACCTTGCTGCCTTTCCCACAGTCGCTGACCTCATTACGCACCTCCGCACTAGTGACACTCGCTACCGCGCTGCCCTTCCTGCTGAGTTCTGCGCCAAGAACCCCCCCCCCATGTACATCACCCTCTACTACATAGTCACCCGGCTCCCTGACTCCCTTCGCGTAGTCAGGGACCACTTCCTCTCAGTTTGCCCCACCACTCTCACCGTTGATCTCCTCGAGAAGGCCCTCCTAGCAGCAGAAAAGAGCATAGTAGCTGTAGGAGCCTCTCGTGGTGACCCTCGCACCCCCGTCTTTGAGGGGTGTTCCCCCTCCCCCCTTTTGCCCTCTGTTGCCTCTGCTGCTGCGGCCGACCTCGTTGGGCTTGAGTCGGTCGGTGCGGCGTCTACCCCTAGCGGGAGACGCCGCCCTGGCAAGGGCAAGGGGGGCAGGGGCACTGGAGGAGCTAGCGGGGGCGGTGGAGGCGGTGGAGGGGGTGGGAGTGCCGGAGGGGGTGGTGGCGGGGGTGGAGGGGTCGGTGGCGGCAGTGGAGGCGGAGGCGGCGGCGGCGGTGGCGGTGGGAGCGGAGGTGGCGGCGGTGGAGGAGGCGGCGGCGGAGGAGGTGGAGCGGGTCGGGGTGGTGCTACGCAGAGGGTCGGCTCCGGTGGTGGTCAGCGCCAGCAGCAGCAGCAGCAGCAGCAGCAGCAGCAGCAGCGCACTCGTGACATCCCCCCCCCTCAGCAGCTCCGTGAGTGGTACGCTGCACGCCAGCGGGGTGGGGGTACTGGTCCGTGCACCTACGTCCTACGCACCGGCGACCGCGCGGGTGAGCAGTGCTGGGGTGCGCACTCCACCCAGCGCTGCTTTGGCCGCCTGACGGACGCTTGGCGTCACCAGTTCCCTGAGGCCACTGAGATCCCCCGCTGGGGTGAGCTGTCTAGGGCGGGTGTAGCTGTCTTTGACCTTGACTTTGATGCTATTCTTGCTGCCATGTATACTGTGACTATTAGTGATGAGGCTGACTGTTACCGGTGCTTTCCGCCCGACCCGGGCATTGAGTCTGCTGCTCTAGGTACTGGTGAGGCTGCTGCTCTAGGTGCTAGCGAGGCTGCTGCTCTAGGTGCGTCTGCTCCCTCAGGTACTGGTGAGTCTGCTCTCTCAGGTTCTGCGTCGGCTTCGGCCTCCCACACCTTCACCCTTGACTCGGGGGCTTCTCGCTCCTTCTTTCGAGACCGCACCACACTCACGCCGCTTGGCCGGCCAGTTGCAGTCTCTCTGGCAGACCCCTCTGGGGGTCCTGTCCTTGCTCACTTCTCCACTGTCCTCCCGTGCCCGGCGGCCCCCTCTGGCACCCTGTCTGGTCTTTACCTCCCCTCGTTCTCTACGAACTTGGTGAGTGGTGCTGACCTACAGGATGCGGGGGTTCACCAGTTCACTCCTGCGAGTCAGCGGGTGACCCACTGCACGGACGCTCGGACAGGCCGACACCTGGCCACGTTTACACGTCGGCCGGGGTCGAGCCTGTACACACTGACCACTGCGTCTCCTCCAGTCACTGCGTCTGGTCAGGTAGCTGCGTCGGGTCAGGTGTTTGCTGCAGCGTCCAGGTCTGGTCCTGAGTCTGCCCCCTGCTCGTGTCGCCTCCTGTCTCACGAGACTCTCCTCTGGCACCACCGCCTTGGTCACCCCTCCCTGCTTCGTCTCCGGAGCATGGCCTCCCGTGTCCTTGTCTCAGGTCTTCCCCGGTCCCTCCCTCCCCTTCCTCTGGGGCCTGGCCCTACCTGCGTCCCCTGTGTCGAGGGACGGCAGCGGGCTGCCCCTCACTCCTCCCAGTTTCCTCCGACAGAGGCCCCGCTGCAGACGCTTCACATGGACGTGTGGGGCCCGGCCCGCGTCCGTGGACAGGGTCACGAGCGCTACTTCCTGCTGGTGGTTGACGACTACTCGCGTTACACCACAGTCTTCCCCTTGCGCAGCAAGGGTGATGTCACTGCGGTGTTGATCGACTGGATCCGCGCAGCTCGTCTCCAGCTCAGGCAGAGCTTCGGCTCGGACTTTCCTGTTCTGCGTCTGCACTCTGACAGAGGCGGAGAGTTCTCCTCTGGCCTTCTGCGAGCCTACTGTCGTGCACGAGGCATCCGCCAGACCTTCACGCTTCCGGACTCTCCACAGCAAAATGGGATTGCTGAGCGCCGCATTGGCATGGTCATGGACGTCGCCCGTACGTCCATGATGCATGCGGCTGCCCCCCATTTTCTGTGGCCGTTTGCGGTTAGGTACGCGGCGCATCAGATCAACCTTCACCCCAGGGTCTCCATGCCGGAGACCTCCCCAGCCTTGCTGTGGACGGGGAAGGTTGGCGATGCGTCTGCGTTCCGTGTCTGGGGATCTCGGGCGTTTGTCCGCGACTTGTCTGCGGACAAGCTGTCCCCTCGTGCTGCTCCTTGCGTCTTTCTGGGTTTCCCCCCTGACGCCCCAGGGTGGCAGTTCTACCACCCCACCTCTCGCCGTGTTCTGTCCTCCCAGGACGTCACGTTCGACGAGTCGGTCCCCTACTACCGCCTCTTCCCCTACCGCACTCCGTCCCTCCCCCCGCCACCGCTCTTTCTTGTACCAGGTCCCCCCCCCGGTAGACCCCCTCCCCCCTCAGGGTCCTGCCCCTTCAGGTGTGTCCCAGGTAGACGCTGTTGAGCCTGTCGAGGTCGCTGGTGACTCTGGTGCTGCTGAGGGTGCTGAGCCTGCGGGTGCTGACTCTGGGGGTGCTGAGCGTGTGGGTGCTGACTCTGGGAGTGCTGAGCGTGTGGGTGCTACGCCTGGAGGTGCTGAGCCTGGGGGTGCTGCGTCGGGGGGTGCTGAGCCTGGGGGTGCTACGCCTGGAGGTACTGAGCCTGGGGGTGCTACGCCTGGTGGTGCTTTGCCTGGCGGTTCTCCGGGTGCTCCTTCTCGCCGGGAGCCACTCCCTCCCCAGGAGCTGCGTGAGTGGTTTGCCCGGCGCTGGAGGCGAGCTGCTGGAGCTGGAGGTGCTGCGGGTACTGGGGGTTCTGTTGCTGCTGAGAGAGCTGGTGCCACGGGTCCCGGAGGTGCTCGTACTGGGAGTACTGGAGCTGCTGGACCTGAGGGTACTTCTGGAGCTGGAGTTGCTGCGGGTGTTGGCGCGGAGGCTACTGCTGTCGGTCCTGGAGGCGGTCCTGCTGTGGGTTCTGCTGGTGCTGTTGGAGGTACTGGAGCTGGAGGTGCTGGAGCTGGAGGTGCTGCTGGCGCTGGTGCTGCCGCTGGGGGTACTGGTGCTGTCCCTGCTGTGTCTGGAGTTGCCGCGCGGCCTCGGCCGTACTTCGTTCCGCTCCTTCAGCAGGTTCTTGGTCTCCCGCCTTCTACTTGTCCTCCTCCTCCCTTAGAGTGTCCACAGCCTGTCCCGTCGCAGTTACAGTTACAGCCGGCCTCCCCACTGCCTGCTCCGTCTCCCTACACTGGTCCTACTGGAGGTCTTGCTGAGCGTCGTGAGCCTGCGTCTCGCCCTGTGTCGCCTGTCCGTGCTGCTCGCACTAGTGGTCGCGGTTCGCGTCAGCGTCCTCCTCCTGTCCCTGGCACGCACCGGATGTCTCTGCGTCCGTCCACTGCTCCTCTGCGTGCCCCTTTGCCTTCCCCTCCTGAGTCTTCTCTTCCTGCTCTTGCCGACCCGGAGTCGGACTCTCTTCGTGCTGCCAGTCCTACTGTCACGCGTCTCCTTGCTACTGCTGTCACTGACCCTTCCTTTGAGTCCACTGCTGCGTCTGCCCTAGTTGCTGAGCTCGTCGACTTTGCTGCTCGCTGTCGCCTAGACTACGTCGCCAGTCTTGTTGCTGAGTCTGAGTCTGTCTGTCCTCCGTCCGTCGGGGGTGAGTGTGCCCTTGGCACGGACGTCCTTGAGGACAGGCAGGAGGAGTTCCAGTGCTTGGCCGCTGCTTCACCTCATCTCGTGTCCGTACTGCTTACCCCTGAGGGAGACCCGGATGCACTTGACATCCCGACTCCGCGCTCCTACGCGGAGGCGATAGAGGGTCCCTACTCCTCTCAGTGGCAGGCAGCTATGGACGCAGAGATGGCTTCCTGGAAGTCCACAGGCACCTACGTTGACGCTGTTCCCCCTCCTGGGGCGAACATCGTCAGTGGCATGTGGATTTTCAGGGTGAAGCGACCGCCGGGTTCTCCGCCTGTCTTCAAGGCGCGTTACGTGGCTCGTGGCTTCAGTCAGCGGCAGGGAGTTGACTACTTTCAGACCTTCTCTCCCACCCCGAAGATGACCACTCTTCGGGTACTGCTGCACGTAGCTGCTCACCGTGACTACGAGCTACACTCTCTTGACTTCAGCACTGCTTTCTTGCAGGGCAGCCTGCACGAGGAGATCTGGCTGCGTCGCCCACCTGGCTTCACTGGGTCTTTTCCTCCTGGCACCCAGTGGAGCCTACGGCGGCCAGTCTACGGTCTCCGCCAGGCACCGCGTGAGTGGCACGACACACTGAGGACTACACTTGCGGCTCTTGGGTTTGCTCCCTCTACTGCCGACCCGTCGCTGTTTCTGCGCACCGACACTTCTTTGCCGCCGTTCTACATCCTCGTGTACGTCGACGACTTGGTCTTTGCCACAGCTGACACTGCTGGACTAGCCCACGTGAAGTCCGAGCTGCAGAAGAGACACACGTGCACTGACCTGGGTGAACTGCGCAGCTACCTTGGCTTGCAGATCACTCGGGACAGAGCACGCCGCACCATTACCCTGACTCAGTCACACATGGTGCAGCAGGTCCTTCAGCGCTTTGGCTTCACGTACTCCTCGCCTCAGGCCACTCCTCTGCCTACTCGCCACTCGTTCTCAGCTCTGCCTTCGGATGAGTCCGTAGAGTCGAGTGGCCCGTACCCAGAGCTTGTTGGCTGCCTCATGTACCTGATGACCTGCACACGACCTGACCTTGCATACCCTCTTAGCATTCTTGCACGCTATGTTGCTCCTGGGAGACACAAACCGGAGCACATGGCTGCAGCGAAGAGGGTGTTGCGCTACTTGTGCAGTACGTCGGGCATGGGGCTTGTGCTTGGAGGGCAGAGTCCAGTGGTCCTTACTGGGCACGCAGACGCTTCTTGGGCTGACGACCAGGCTACGCAGCGGTCGTCACAGGGTTACACCTTCAGCCTTGGTTCCGGCTCTGTTTCGTGGCGGGCTACCCGCTCGTCTTCTGTTATCGGCTCCAGTTGTGAGGCTGAGATCTACGCAGGAGCCATGGCTGCACAGGAGCTTCGCTGGCTCACCTACCTGCTGACTGACCTCGGAGAGCTGCCTCGTTCTCCTCCAGTGCTGTACGTAGACAACAAGGCCATGCTGGCCTTGTGTCGGGAGCAGCGACTGGAGCACAGAACGAAGCACATTGCTCTCCGCTACTTTCTTGCTCGTGAGCTGCAGCAGCGTGGTCAGCTGCGTCTTGCGTACGTGGCCTCTGAGGCCAACACTGCTGATATCTTCACCAAGGCGCTTGCGCCTTGTGACCATCAGCGCTTCTGTACTCAGCTGGGCCTTGTGCCTACCTTGCCTCACTTGCTCACCTCTTGACCTTGCTTGTACTGTTACATATATATATACCTGTTCTTGCTTGTCTAGCCTTTATATATATATGTGTACTCCTGCATGTGAACTGGCCTTGTGGCCTTGAACTTGCGCTCGGAATGTGTGGTGACTTTGTGATCCACCCTGAGCTTGTTTTGTTTTGCTTGACTGGTCTTGTGACCCCTTGTTCTCCCCCACTTTGCCTATGGGGGTGTGTCAGATTTATATGACATAGATACTGTAGGCTATAGTGGGGTAGCACATATGGGGTATAGTTTTCCTAAGGTTTGTATTTGTACCCCAACTTTCCCTTAGTCATTCATTCCTTGTTTATCACACACGTAGATGTTTCAGAAAATTGCGTTTGACACGCGCAAAAAAAAAACATGTAGACAAAAAACCTGACACGCACACGAAACATTTTTGCGCCTTCGAAAACAGACAAAATAACCGAATCTTGCAAGGTCACGGCAATGTAGCCACAATTGCGACCTTGTTTTTTACGAAAACACGAAACACCACCTGGCAAACATTTTCCCGCGCGAGGCAGTGACAATTAGGAAGACCACCAATTCTTTCACAGTAACTTGGTTGTCAATATCACGTAAGCGTTTGTAGGTCGATTCATTTGCGAGGGGTTCGGTCGCCCTACCTGCGGTGCGAGGCTGGTTGATGGGATTAAGAAAAGTTCGCGCGTCGGCGCGTCGCGCAATTTTGCCAGGATGAACACATAACTTCGGTGGATCTCGAGCTCGTCCCTCGGTGGCTTGTAGGGCATTCCCCAGTTCTGGACACCGTCAGAAGGTCAAACTTGCTTATGGTGCCCAATCTTGGTGTCCAAAAGTGGGTACTCCCTCAAGTTATATTTTGTTGGGACGAGTCGAGGTTCTAAGGTTTTCAGCAACAGAGAGATGGTGGGAGTGTGGGTCGGACAAGTAGCTCAATTACTCATCCCGTTCCAATGGGAAAAAAACTTGAAACTCTAACCCATCAGCCTAAGAAAACAAGCAATCCTGAATTGGCTGAGATGATTGAAGCGTGGGACCCATTTCTAGCAGGGTGAGCCCTCAAAAGTACCTATTTTTTCAGGAAAATCTATGTAACAAACCCTGCAAAAAGGGGCCTGCCTAAACGGGAAAACGGAAATTGTTGATTAAAAAATTGATGACGCCAGCAGAAACTGGACAAAGTTGTGCACTTGGATGAAACAGAGACGGTACCACCGTGGGATGATGAAAGGGCAAAATTGCGCGACGCGCCGGCGCGCGAACTTCTCTCAAAATCATCGACCAAGCTCGCACCGCAGGTAGGGCGATCGAACCTCGTCCAAATGGGTCGACCTACAAACGTTTCTACGTTATATTCATGCTGCGAACGGTCTTTATTTGTTACAGGTGCAATTTGGATTTACGGTCAGATTCACGAAATTACAGCATGGGGTTTCAATTCTTTCACCAAAGACAGATTTTGCGACGTATTACGTCACTTCAGTCTGGTCGCGCCGACAAGGCTTGTCTTATGCTGATTTTTTCCGGTCTTGATTTTTATACGGTGTAAAACAAACTAAAACCCCTAGGGAGCCAGGCACCGCTTTCAAAGTATCGACCCTAAACACCTTGCCAGCTCCCGTGTTTAGGGTTGATACCCCCCGAATCGCACCACATTCGAGGCATCAACCCTAAACACCTTGACATCTTTGTTTAGGATTGATGCCTCCCGAATTGCGTCCCTGTATTTCGGGGTTTATTGTCGGCCCCAGATTAAAATTTGTGCTCCTTAAATGTTTCAGTAAATCGCGGTGGACACGTGGCATAAAATGGATGTAGACAAGAAGCGTGACACACGCGCCGCGCTACCGAAATAGTGATACCGAGAGTAACCACCGACTCCCACACATCAAAACTTGCAGTTACAATCGCAAAAGCGCATGTAGGTCGATCCATTTGGACGAGGTTCGGTCGCCCTACCTGCGGTGCGAGCTTGGTCGATGGGATTGAGAAAAGTTCACGCGCCGGCGCGTCGCGCAATTTTGCCTGATGAAAGGGTCCGGAAGCTCGTCCTGCTGATTTGCCTGTGGGAGGTTGTCATGTCATGGCATGGGTCGCCAGCTCGTTTTAGAGCTCCTACAAGATCAGGAATTAGTCGGACAAAAACGTTGGAAGTGTGGGAGGGAATGTTCATCGCGGCAGTTAATCGTCCTTGTCGTGGTCCAGATCCCGATCATTTTAGCGTCCACACATTCCACATCCTAGGCAGTTTGCCTAGGCATCCTAAGACACAGTGAAACCCTTCCTAGGCAGTTTGCCGAATGGCAGTGGTTTCTATCCACCTTTGACTGGCCTAGTGACCGGATGGTACAGTTACCTGCGCTAGAGGTGCGAAAATTGCTATTCCGCGTGAAAAAGCTTGGTTGGAGACTGTACGAAGAACGTGTTTAGCGAAATTTGTTTTTCTCACGAAACGCCTGCAATGCAATCTCATCACCTGTCGACGGTTTCGTAAGGTCAGGCCCATTTTCTCTTGCTGACTCGTATTTTCTAACAGATCCATTCCCCCACAGGTCATCTTGCCTGGGATCGAAGCCAAGCAGACTGCGCGGCATTGTGCGGCAACGGTTGTCATGTCTAAGCACCACCTATCCCCATCCAGCATCGATCATGTCCTCCTCCGAACCGAAATCACCTTCACCGCGTTTCTTCATCATCTGGCAGGGTCCATTCGTAGTATAAACGAAGCCAATGAAAGCAGCCAACGGCTGTACTTCACCAGCTTTCGCCTCGCTTGCTTACATTACTATCCTACTTTTGTGCCGTAACAGCGGCACTAAGAATCGCCAGACTAGCAGTCGTCCACTGGTAGTCTAACCGGGAAGAGCGGCGCGCATGATGGTCGCCATGGCGACCTCGAAGCATGTGTGCCTCGTGGCAATGGTCGTGCTCGCAGTGCTGTCTACCCACCTTCACGGCGTCGCTAGCGTTCTTCTTAAGCCCGATCAATGTAGAAACCCTACTAGTCACCTGAATCATCTCGTGTCCCCCACCAGTGTAAGATAGTATCATCCCTGAGAGTTGACTGTGTGGATACACACGTTCAGCGTCAAGGTGTTCTTTTCCACCTACTGCATTTTGACGATTCGAAGATTCATCGGCTATTTCGTCCCCATCCCGGGCCATTTGGCTCGTCCAGCGCCACACCGAACCCACCTTTCTGCAAGACCTTCTCGGCGGGAAAATATAGAGGCATTTTTGCACAGTTTATGATTCTCACAATAGGACGCTCTGCTCGGGATCTTTGCCCAAAGAAGAGCTCAGAGTGTTGTTACTTCCCTGCTCCTTTTCCTCACACCGTTCCTTGCTTGTTTTCTCTCGCCTGTAAACCGCTCAACCCCCCACCGCGCGTAGTTGTCGTGCTTTACAATGATGGAAGCGCACTCGTGCTCCCCTCCCCCCTCCCCCTCCCCTTCTTTCCTCTCCCCCGCGCGCATCAGCGGCGGCCATGATGAACATCAAGGCGGCCTTGGATCTCAGCCGCTTCACCGACTGGGACCCCGCCAATCATTGTGATGACGGCAACAATCCACCCGGTACAATCTGGGGCCAAATCAACTGCGATGCTAACGGCAACGTCTTCACGATGTGAGTGCCGCAGGCGGCGAGAAGGTAAGGTGTTGCGGCGCATTTCATCCAAGCTTCCTCTCATGAACTGCCTCACCGTTCCCTGCGTCTTTCAGTCCATCTAAGTTGCCGCGTTTCTGCCTCGTTGATGCTCGCAGCAACCTGGAAGGCTGGTCCATCACGCGAAGGAGCTTCTCGTCAGACGTCTCCAAGCTCACGGAGCTTCGCTATCTGTAAGTGCTCTCTGCTGCAGGGATGCTCTCTGCTGTAGGGATGCTCTCTGCTGCAGGGATGCTCTCTGCTGCAGGGATGCTCTCTGCTGCAGGGATGCTCTCTGCTGCCCGGATGCTCTCTGCTGCCCGGATGCTCTCTGCTGCAGGGATGCTCCCAGGATCGCTTGACTGTCTTGCACGTCCCTGGGCATGCATGCGGGCGGCATGGCCGTGCGTTCCATGTGTGACATGACACGCGCTGCTGCTCTCAATTGTGGATGCACTGTCTCACCGCGATCGTGTGGGCTTGCTGCGTGCAGGTTGATGGCGTATAACTTCCTGGATGGCAGCCTCGCCGAGTATCTCAAATACTTTAAGTCCAACACCAACATAGTTGGCATGTGAGAGATCATCCCCGCGCTGCTTTCGTTTCTATGCTGCTCTCGCTCATGCCTTGATAGATCAAAAGCACATCGGCATCTCAAGCTGACAGCTCTGGCTGCGTAGTCCCAACGCACTACATTATCTGCGCATCTTCGCTGTCCCTGTGCATCCCTGTCTCCCACGTTCCGCCAGAAACATGAATTACATGTATTTCTCCGGGACATTTCCGAGCATGCTCGCAAACCTGCCCGGCCTGACGTCTTTGTAAGTATAGTTGACGGCTCGTACAGGTATCGTGAGGACGAGCGCAGTGCTGCGCATCAACGGACACTCTGTGGGCGCAGAAGCTATCACACTTTTACTACTGCATGCGTCAAAGCTCACTCCCTACCTAACGCCTTTCCGGCGGCCTCACTTCAACCCTTGTCCTCCCTCCCCCATTCCCTCACTCACCCTACTCACTCCACTCACTCACTACAATCAGTCACCCAATCACACTCACTCTCAATCCCTCACTCACTCACACACTCACTCACGCCTGCTTTCTCGCTCTCTCCACCTTAGTTCACCCGCCAACAACGCGTGCTGTACCCCACAGGTCTATACGTGCCAACTTCCTGTCGGGCTCGCTGCCATCAACCGTCACCAAGCTGAAGCGCATCGACTTCACTCGCAACTTCTTTACGGGCACCGTGCCCATTAAAGCCTGGGAGTACTGCGGTGTCACCACTAACTGCTTCTCCAACCTGGGCAAGTGCAGCGGGACCCAGCGGGCCTCGTGCGCTATTTGCGGCAGCACGGACGGCACGGGCGCGCTCTGTAGTCCGGGGCAAGGATGCAAGCCGAACGCTGATTCGCAGATCAAAGCGAAAACGAATAACTATGCGAGTGATATTACCTTGATGGGGTGCGCGGACATCCCCACCTACATGGACATCGATGATGGTCAGTGGTACTGGTGCTTGCTTGCTCGCTTTTCTGTCTACTCGTTCGATCGCCACCATGCAGTCCAAACTTGGTGCTTTCTGCTCTGCTCCACCACCTGCTCCTTCCGCGCCTGTCGCTGCCGCACTCGTTTTCCACTCTCCCTTCGTCCACGTCTCATGAGTTCCCTTTGTGCCTCGCTGCATTGCCGTGCGGCCCCGCTTGCCACTCCCTGCAGCCGCCGCCATGCTGAACATCAAGAGCACGCTGGGAGTGAGTCACACCTCCTTACATCACATGAGCTTCCTCTGTACTCATTTTGCCCCGCTTGCCACTCCCTGCAGCCGCCGCCATGCTGAACATCAAGAGCACGCTGGGAGTGAGTCACACCTCCTTACATCACATGAGCTTCCTCTGTACTCTTTTTGTCCCGCTTGCCACTCCCTGCAGCCGCCGCCATGCTGAACATCAAGAGCGCGCTGGGAGTGACCTTTACCACGTGGAACGCCAACGCTCCGTGCCACGTGATTGGAAGCCCGGTGACCTTCGCCACTGAATGGACTGGGGTGTGGTGCAACAGCGACGGCAAGGTGCAATTATTGTGAGTGCACGCCTCCGCCTCACCCACACCTCCGCTCCGCTTCACCCACACCTCTGCCTCTCACCCACACCTCTGTCTCTCACCCACACCTCTGCCTCTCACCCACACCTCCGCCTCTCACCCACACCTCTGCCTCTCACCCACACCTCCGCCTCTCACCCACACCTCTGCCTCTCACCCACACCTCTGTTGGAGATTACGTGTGTTGGAAGCAAGGTGGTGGTGGGGCGTTTGTATGCCCCCAACCCACCGAATGTGTGGCTTGTGCTCACCTTCGAGTGAGTTGCAGGTTTGCGTGGGGTTGAGGATTGACTTCGGAAGACCCATTCGATTCGGTGCCACATGGCAGCACCAGGAACATTCGAGACCCAAGGAGAATTCGGATCGGTGAAATTCGAGAGTCGTATTTCACCCTTTCGATGTTACTCGAACATTCGCGAGTGTAGCGGTTCGAGGTCACTTGTGCGATTCGATCTTGTTTGCATGCTATAAATCTGTTTTCTTTGTATTGCATGCCATCATAGTGAAACTCAGAGTTCTTTGTACAAGGTACATTCGAACACAAATTCCAGAGAGCTTCTTTACTTGCATTCAAGAGCACCACCTAGCACGTGAACGCCTATATCTCGGAGAATACTTAGGCGATCGACGTGTTTGACGGCTCGTTGGAAAGCTAAAACAGAGCTCTATCGTTTAGAACAACTCCCAGTTCCTGCAAAGTAGAGGAGAGTCCTCTACAACAGTGGTATCAGAGCTGGTCGGAGGAGTCTACGCGCGCGACAAGGAGCACGCATGATGACTTCAAGCGAGGCCTCCCGCACTTCCTTGGATGGTGTCGTTGTAAATTCCGACGAACCCTGGGCAACCGCGACGATGTTTGACACGTCGGCGGTACCGATTTTCACGGGACAAAACTACTCCGCGTGGAAGTTTAAGTTCCAAGTGCTTATGATGGAGCGGGGACTTTGGGGTTTCTTCGATGGAACGGAGAAGAAGCCGGACGATGAGAGCGGCATCGCGGCATGGAAGAAGAAGGACCAAAAGGCGTTCGCTACGTTGATTTCGCGCATCGGCATCAATCTCGTGAGCTCGGTGCGCATGTGCATCAAGCTCGAAGCGTCGGCGCATGAAGCGTGGAAGCGGCTCGAGACCATCCACGTGAACAAGACTCTCCACGGCAAGATCCTAGCCCGGAATGCGTTCTACACGGTGAAGATGCGCGCGGGCGAATCGATGCACGAGTTTGCGACTCGTGTGGAGGAACTCGGGGAAACGTTCATGGACCTCGGTGGAACGGTCACGGAGGAGGATTGGATTCTCACCTTGCTTTGCGGCCTTCCGGAAGAGTGGTCGACGGTGATTACGACACTCGATAGCGTGCAAGACACTTGGACGAAGGAAATGGTGGTTGGTCGGCTTCTCCATGAAGAATCGCGTCGCCGACAATTCGCTAATGAGAGCGAGGGTGCCGCCATGTACTCCGGAGGGAGTTCCGGAAAGAAGTCCAAGTGGAGCAAGGACGCAACGAAGGAATCGTCCGGTGGGAGCGAGCATCGCGGCAAGTGTCACTATTGCCGCAAACCGGGACACTTTTGGCGTGAGTGTCGAAAGCGGCCGAGCGATTGGACTCCATCGATGGCGCGGGACCAAGAGGGCAACGCGCACACGGCATCCGGCGAGGCCGATGATTCAAAGGAGTCGCTCGTGTTAGTGGCCGGCAACGGGAACAAAACTCCAAGCGACGCGTGGTTCCTCGATACCGGCGCAACGCAACACATGACGCACTCGGCGTCGCTCCTCAACAACATTGGCGCTCCGGGAGACGTCACGAGCATCGTGTTCGGAAACAACGAATCGCTACCGGTGGTCGGAGTTGGGAGTACGCGCCTCATCGTCGATAGCGGTCCGGTGGACGTGACGAACGTGTTTCACGTCCCGGGGGTGAAGGTGAACCTTCTATCCGTCCCGCAACTTGCGAAGAAGGGAGTGATCGCCACGATCGACGGTGCGAAAATGAACCTCTTTTGGAAGGGGGAGCAATTCGCGCAAGGTGTTCTCAACGGAGATATCTACCAACTCAAGACGTACCCGAGAGCGGCTTCATCCAACGTGGCGCAAGGCTCCAAGGCGACTCTCAAGGCGTGGCATAATCGGCTTGCTTCATTTTCTACTATTCACCTTCATGCCTCCCCATTCCATCTCTCATTAACTCCTTTCTCGTCTCCCCCTCTCCTCTTCCTTTCTCCTCGCCTCTCTCTTTTCCCTGCCCCTCCCGCCCACGTCTCCCTTCCGCACCAATCGCTGCCCACCACTGTCCACCGCTGCCCACCGCTGTGCTTGGATAACGCAGGCGGCTGAACCTGAACTACCTGACGGGCAGCATGCCGGCAGCACTGCCAGCATCCCTCAAGGTGATCGACCTGTCGAGCAACTACCTGGAGGGCACCTTCCCCACCACCACCGCCACCTCCGTCGCCTGCGCCAGCAACTGCCTGCAGGACGCCTCCAAGTGCCTCGCCGGCTCTGCTCAGCGCGCTGCAGGCGCCTGTGCCATCTGCGAGACGCCCAACGCCACGGGCAGGATGTGCGGTGGCGGCATCTGCACGCCCAACGCCACGGCGCTCATTGCGGCCAACACCAACAACGCGGACACGGCGTCGCTCTACTGCCTCGGCGCCACCATGGATCCCGTCATGGGTGAGTGCGCGGGAGGATGGGGTGTGTGGAACAGACGTACAAGCACCTTCGTGTGATGCTTTGTGAGCCGATTCAGCATGGATGCATCTTTGCAGCCATGCTGCTCCTGCATTCTCACCCACGCCTATTTCATCCGCATCCTGCCCTGTCCCTCCCTCGCCATCCGCCCTCTCCCTCCCCCAGCGGCGGCGCTGCTGAACATGAGGGCATCGCTGGGGGTGACGTTCACGGACTGGGCGCTCGACTCGCCGTGCACCATCCAGGGGCTGGCCCCGCTGCCAGGCGCCTGGTCCAACGTCGTCTGCAACGTCTCCGGCAAAGTCATGTCGCTGTGAGTGCCTCTAAGGACGCGGCACCTCTACCACCATCCTGCTTTCGATCATGCGCAGGATCGAAAATTGGAGTTTGAAATGGTGCTAAAAGCTGTAAATGCTTTCAGCAGGTTTTCAGTGCGGTGGAATCAGCGATCCTGAGATCGATCGTGCAAAATTGCTAGAGGTGCCGCGTCCTAAGCTTGTGCTGCACCACTCCTCATAGTCTGGGGGGGGCTACTCCAATTCGCTGAAATGCCAATTCAATGTGTGTCCTTGTGGGTGTGGCTGTGTTGTGTGTGTGCACGTGTGTGTGTGTGCGGCCGTTGGTCATTGCGCAGCAATCTGGCGCAGCAGAAGCTCCAAGGGAGCATGCATGCGGACATCTCCAAGCTCACTGCCCTCACCTACATGTAAGCACCCTCATGTGCATGTGATCACCCTCACGTGCATGTGATTACCCTCACGTGCATGTGATCACCCTCACGTGCATGTGATCACCCTCACGTGCATGTGATCACCCTCACGTGCATGTGATCACCCTCACGTGCATGTGATCACCCTCACGTGCATGTGATCACCCTCACGTGCATGTAAGCCACACACCTGCCCACTCAGAGTGACCCCTGTACTCTCGTACTTCTTATGCGCTCTGCTGACGTCTTTCTCTCATCCCATGCCGCTCATCTCTCACCTCTGTGTTTGCGTGCGCTGCGTGGCACTGGCAGCAATCTGCGCACCAACCTCCTGGAGGGTCATCTGGACGTCTTCACCACCAACTTCAAGGCGCTCACCGCGCTCAAGGAAGCGTGAGTGCTGCCTGCATGGAATTGGCCCACCCCACTGCACCACGCCGCACCGCACTGCACGACCTTGCCTCCAGCCTCCTGCCACCGCATCCTCGTTTTGTCATCACCGTGGGTAGCGTCACTTTCTGAACGTGCATGCTTCCTTCCTGCCACACCTTGCCCTCTCCTCCCCTCCCTGTTCCCCCCGGCTTCTCTTCACATCCCCCTGCAGCTACCTGGACTTCAACTGGTTCACAGGCCCCATCCCTTCCACCCTCGTCTCCATCGCCACCCTCTCCACCTTGTGAGTCTTGCCGCTCCTTGCCGCTCCTTGACACCGGATGGGACAGCCACCTCTCTTAGAAACGTCCTCCTTGCATTGCAAGTGTCTCCCCGTTGCCAGCCCCACCTCACGCTTGTCCCGCAGCGTCAAGCAGTCAGAGATAATGCACGTAGACGCCCTGCTCCCATCATTCCGTCTCGTCTCACATCACACCACTGCTGTTCTGCCCCTTCCCTTTGCCTCACCATCGCCACCCTCTCCACCTTGTGAGTCTTGCCGCTCCTTGGGAATGCCCTTGAGTCCTCCGCTCCTTGACACGGGGATAGCCACCTCTCTTAGAAACGTCCTCCTTGCATTGCAAGTGTCTCCCCGTTGCCAGCCCCACCTCACGCTTGTCCCGCAGAGTCAAGCAGTCAGAGATAATGCACGTAGACGCCCTGCTCCCATCATTCCGTCTCAATCCACTGCTTTTTTGCCCTTGCCCTTGGCTCTGACAGACCCTGCCTTTTATCCGCTGAAGCCTCCTATCGTCAAACACATGCTTTCACACTGCCTCCTCCCTTGCCCACCCTCCCCCGTCCCCCTCCCACAGTGGAGCGAGCTACAACTACCTGTACGGGGCCATGCCCACTCCAGGCGCGGCACTCAAGGCCATAGCGCTGGACGGCAACTGGCTGTCGGGCACCTTCCCCGGCGCCGGCTTCTCCTCCTGCTCCGCCACCGCCAACTGCCTCACCAGCATCGGCGCCTGCACCACGGGAGGCACCGTGCAGCGCGATGCGGTTGCCTGTCCTGTCTGCGACAAACTGGATGGCTCGGGCACAGTGTGCGGCGGCGGCACGTGTGCGCCTGACACAACTGGTCCTCTCGCCAGCAGCACTCCCAACAGCGCCACGGCGGCGGTGCTGCCGCGCTTCTGTGTGGGCGTGCCACTGGACGCCACACAGGGCAACATCCTGTTAGCACTCAAGACCACTCTGGGCGTCACCTTCTCTGATTGGACCGCCTCCACACTCGCCGCCCCCAAGGCCACCTCGCCCAAGCCCAAGACCGGCAAGAAGCCCAAGGGCGGGTCGAAGCGGCGCACCCTGCAAGGGAGGGGGTCGGGGCTGCTGTACGACTGGAAGGCGGTGGGGTCGTGCACCATCGTCGGCCAGACGCCCATCGCTGGCTCGTGGACTGGCGTGCGCTGCTCTCCTCTTGGCCAGATCGTCGGCCTGTGAGTGCCGCTGCTCCTGCTGACCGTCTCTCCTCCACCTTACCTTGCTTGTGTGGCGGGGTGCTTCTCCCGAGCGTCTCTCACTGACCTCTCTCCCCTGTCCCTGTGTGCCCCTGCTGTTGCTGCATGTGCCCCCTGTTGCTGCCTGAAACCCGGTGTGCAGGGACCTGCGGAGCCAGCTGTTGAGTGGCACAGTGCACTCCGACATCAGCAAGCTCTCCACCCTCACCTCGCTGTAAGCCAACGCTCACCTCGCTGTAAGCCGCCCCTGCACTCTCTGTGCTTAATCCATCCATTAATCACATCCCGTGCCACCAGCTGTGCTGCTCACAGCAGTTGCTTCTCAGCCTCGCAGGCACTGCAGCAACCCACGCCCACCCTCTCTCTCTCTCTCGAATGGTCCTTGCATTACTATGAGGGGTGGTACAAAGGAAGATGCAGAACACACAAGCACAACAAACATCCAAACCGAGATCCGAACTACCTCAAGTCTCCTACCTACTCGCCCCCCCCCCCCCCCCTCTGTCCGACCCTACTGGTCGAACGGGGCCTCAATCAACAGGCACAGCCAGTTGGCGATCCCGCCCCCCCCCCCCTCTGTCCCTCTCTCCAACTCTCTCTCTCTCTCTCTCTCTCTCTCTCTCTCTCTCTCTCTCTCTCTCTCTCTCTCTCTCTCTCTCTCTCGCACTTGTCAGCTTGTTTGCTGCCCTCATCCCTACTACCCCCTCCCCCACGCCCTTCACCCACACTCTCCTCCACACTTGCTTCCGCCTCTCCTAACCCCCTGCTCTGCCCCCCTGGGCGTGCATGCATGCAGGCGGCTGTCGTCCAACCTCTTCTTCAACCGCCTCGACTCCTACATCGTGCCCATCACACCTGCAGCCACCCTCAAGGAGGTGTCAGTGCCGCCACGCCTCCGCCCCTCCATGATTCACCCGGCTCGTCCTCCCACCATTATCTCTGCCCTCTGCTCTCATGTTCCTTCATTACTTCACTTTCGCTCTCTCCTGTCCACTCAAGCCCAAAACATTGAATCTTCGTGTGTAAACAATGCACCTTGTCCCTGCGTGTGCATGTGTGTGCGTGCTCCCTCATCCCTCTCTCCACCAGCTTCATCAACTTCAATTGGTTCTACGGCACCGTCCCCACCACGCTTGTCAACATGCCAGCCCTCTCCTTCCTGTAAACCCCTCGCCCTATACCTCCCTCCACCCAACTTCTCTTCCCCAACTACTTGCCTGCCCCATCCCTCACACCCACTCCCGTTCTTCATACCGCTCCAAGCTCCCCTTCACGCATCCGTTCCTAACACACCCCGCTTGCTTCCTGTGCATGCGACCCCCAGCGTGGTGAGCAACAACTACCTCACGGGCACGCTGCCCAAGCCAGCAGCGACACTCAAGGGGCTCGACACAGAGTACAATTTCCTCTCAGGCACCTTCCCCGCCGCCTCTCTCGCCTTCTGCTCCGCCCGCGGCAACTGCTTCCTCGACGCCACTGCCTGTGTGAACATCGACGGCACAGCACAGAGGGGAGCGGGGTGCAACGTGTGTGCGTCACCCAAAGGGCAGCTGCCGCTGTGTGGCGGGGCGGTGTGCACGCCCGACCCCTCGGCGTATGTGGCGTCCAAAGTGCCAAACAGCGCCACCGCTCCCACCCTCGCCCTCAAGTGCCCTGCTTTCCCCCTCGACGCTGCCACCTGTGAGTGGCCCCCTGCCCATGCCATGCCTGCTGCACCGCATTGCGCCGCCAGTCTTCGCATGCAGTGTGATGTGCGCATCCAGTGTGATGTGTGCATATGCCATGCTGCCTGCTGTGTAACGCCCACGGGCCTCCATGAAGGGTTGAAAGCCATCCGCTGTGCCTCTTTTGCAACCCCGTTTTGACCCAGTGGGTAGCGGGGCGTGATATACTGCCTTCCCTGCTGCTCACATGGACGTTTGTGCACAAATGCTCACCTGTGTCTCCTTCTTGCCCCCCATGAGCAGCGGCGGCGCTGGTGAACATAGGGGCGGCGCTGGGAGTGACGCACTCGGACTGGAGCACCAACAGCGTGTGCAACATCCTCGGGCAGAACGTCGCCCCCAAGTCCTGGCCGGGCGTCTGGTGCAGCGGCAGCGGAGCCGTCACGATGCTGTGAGCCTTCCATTCCACGCCTGCCCTCTCTCCTTTCTAGCACCCTCAAATATTTTATTTTCATTATCCAAATTCGAACTAGAAGGACCAAGTCGAGCAAAACAGAGCGACAGCGAATGCCAGACCTCGCTACATTTGGGTTTTAAAAAGCCTTTCTCTTTATAACGGTTATACATGGTGCATTGCGGTTATCTTGAGTGTCCATGTCTTGGACAGCATTTGGGCAGGGCAGTAATGCGCCTTCAGTCTGGTGGCGCCAGAGGAGTGACTAGGAGCGAGAGAGAGAGAGAAAAAAAAGTTAGTGCTGAAAATTTTGGTGTTGTTCGAGAGAGCGAGAGAGAGAGAGAGGATTAGCCTCTCCCCTTCTACCCTCTGCCCTCTGCTTTCTGCCCTCTGCCATGACTACTTAAGGCCACGGCGGCCTCTCCATCTCTCATTCTTTCAGTTAGTGCTGAAAATTTTGGCGCTACGCGAGAGAGCGAGAGAGAGAGAGGATTAGCCTCTCCCCTTCTACCCTCTGCCCTCTGCTTTCTGCCCTCTGCCATGACTACTTAAGGCCACTGCGGCCTCTCCATCTCTCATTCTTTCAGTTAGTGCTTAAGGCCTTCGGCCGCGCGTTAGGGATGGCAAGGGGAAACAACAAGCAGTAGTAGCTTAGGCAACCGATACAAACAAAGCAAGCATAGACACTTAGCAAGTAGAGGATGGAACGGGTCTATACGCGCAAGGGGGGAGCGCCTACATGCGGTCCGCCTCTACCGCAGCGAGCATTCCGCTCGTGTTCAACCACAACTGGCGGACCACAGACACGGTGGCGCCTACAACGTCAACAGGAGTACCAGGGTCTGCTACAAGCGTCCTCAGAGCCAGGGCCGAGTCAGCCAGCTGGCTGGCCGAGGTTGCTCCCGGCGAGGGCGCTACCTGCAGTGGCGTTACGAGCGCGAATAGCGCTGACGCCGCCGCATGACAATCTGCTCGCGGTTTCTGAGAGAACCTGCTCGGAGGGCTCACCGGCATGGAGTCAAATGACTCCTGGAGAATCCGCTCAAGGCTCTGCAGGGACGCCGCCAGCGACCATAGGCGGGCCTGGGTCGCCGTGGGAACTTCCTTCATCGGCGGAAGTAACGCAGACGCGCGGGCACGGTGAGACGACACGGCGAGATCACGCGGAGCAGGAAGAGGACGCGGCGGAGCAAACTGAGCCCACGGCGGCCCGCCACCAGCCTCTACGAAGCCCATCCCCGCAGGCAGCGGCCGCTCTGAACGCGCCGGGGATCCAAAGGGATTGTGGGGCAGGAGCGCGGAGAGAGGGACGACGGGAGCAGCGCGAGGAGCTGATGGTGATGCCGACCCCGCACGCAAGCGACGAAGCTCCTTCTCCACGTCATCAAGCCTATCCGGAAGACGGCGCTCCATTGCGGACGGCGCTGGACGCGCTTTTCCGCCGCGACTGTCACCCCCCCGTCGCCCACGACGCGCACGCCCACTTGCGCTCGAGCGCACAGGCGACTGCGGGCGAGATGGGCCCTGCTGACGCTGGCGGCCAGGAAATCGGTCCCCGCGACGAGGGGAGTAGAGCCGTTGGCGCTTTGCAGGAGGGGGCGAACGCGGAGCTGGGGGCCGACGCCCAGACGTCTGGCGGGCAGGCGACCGCTGGCGAGATGAACGGTGAGGGGGCGAATGATGACGATGCGAACGGCGGTCACGGGATCGGCTTCGCGACGCCACGCGACGAGGCGAACGAGGCGACAGCGGCGAACGGGCCGCACCGTGACGATCATCGCGGCGGCTCTCCCGCTTATCGTCGCGAGCTGCCGATGAGCGACGGCGAGGCGAACGCTCCTTGTGCGCCACAGCCTCTGCGCCGGAGCGCAAGACGGACCCCGCGCGCGGGGGCTCCCGCGGTGACAAGGACCTGCCCGCGCGCGGAGCCAACTCGCGCCGCTGGTCCTCGAAGCGACGGCGGATCTGATCAGCGGACGCCGGCGGAGCAACAGGCACGCTCGCGGCAGGGCGTGCAGGAGGAAGCGGACGGGGAGCAGGATCGCTCTCCGCGGTGCAGTCGCGGCCAAGAGCGCCAAGGAAATCCATTGGCCAACGCTCAAGACGCTCCACTGGCACACGAGGAGCCGACAACGCCGATCTCCCAGGCGCAACAGGCGGAACCTGTGGCAGCTACCCCGCGGAGCGGACGGGGAAGCACGCGGGTGAGAGGCGGGCGACGAGGAGCGCGCGGAGGGCAGAGGAGCACAGGCCAAGCGGGAAGGGGACCGCCCTGCCAGTTGCCGAGCCCAATCTGGTTGGGGGAGCCGGCGGAACGAGTCACGCGCCAGTCATTCGCCAGGCGGGGGGTGAGGGGAGGAACACCAGCGCAAGCGGGGAGAAACAGGGATATCAACACAGAGGGGAGTGGAGACGATTATATTCCGTCAGATCTGAGGCAACCAGACGATCCCGCCTCACCTCACGCGGAACAAGGAGAGGGGCAAGCGCAGCAACAGGAGAGAGGAACCGGCCGCAGACAGCATCGCAGGGCTCAGCTTCCCCCGGACCAGGCACTATCGGCGTCCCAGCTGGCCTCGCGGGAGGATCTTTTCCAGATCGCGATGACTTGGGACCTTACACTCCTAACCTCCACCACCCACCTACCAATCGTCCGCCGACTGCCGCCGCAGATCCTCAGCGACTACTCCACCTGTATGCTGGCTGCCCTACTTCGGATCTCCAAGCTGCCTAACTGCGCAGGATCATGGCGGGTCCTCATGTTCCTGCCACGTCTCACGCTAAGACTTAGCCGGAGATCCAGCTCTAGATGGAAACTGCTGCGGGAACAGATGCATCTATTCCGATGTGGCCACTGGACCCAGCTGTACACTGACTACTTGGGGTCAATGCACCTGGCCGAACCACCTCAGCACCAACGTGACCCACTGGGAATCTGCTCACGTGCGGAGGGGTTGGTGAAACGGGGTAACCTGCGAAAGGCGTTAGCAGCCCTACAACCCTCGCCTTCAGCACCTGCGACAATTGCGACACTACAGCAGCTGGAATCGAAACACCCCCAACCCCAAAATGACCTGCCCGAGTGGGTGCATTCCTACACCACACCCAAGCAATTCTCAACCACTCTGGAACGATTTTCCGACGTCCTTGGAGAATGCCCCAGGGGAATTGGGGCTGGCCCATCGGGGTCAACTTTCGAACACTACCGCGATCCAGCGCTAAGTAACATCGAGGTACTAGGGCACCTCCACTCCGCCGTTACGCATCTTCTCTCGACAAATCTTTCCACTAAAGTCGCAGCACTACTTGCCCCGTCCCGCCTTATAGCCTTCGCCAAACCAGGGGGGGGGGTACGTCCCATTGCGATTGGAGAGTCATTGCTTAGGCTGGCGGCGAAGGTGGCACTCTCAGATCTGCAAGGAGAAACGCGAAATTTTTTCCTACCTCAGCAATTTGGCGTGGCAGTCCCTGGAGGTGCAGAATTTGTCATCCATGCTGTCCGAGACCTCACCACGGTGCAGCCCTCCAGCCTAGTACTCCAGCTCGACATTGAGAACGCGTTCAACTCAGTAGAGAGGAGCGCGTTCTTCAACGCACTCATCGGCTCCCCACTAGCTCCCCTAATCCCCTTCACACGCTCTTTCTACGCAGCATCTTCACCGCTGCTGCTGGACCCATGCTTCAATTCCACGGCACTCACCAGCGGAAGGGGAGTCAGACAGGGGGATCCCGTCGGACCTCTGTTATTCGCAGCGTCTATCCAGCAGCACCTCAGGCACGTAGCAACGGAGCACCCCGAAGTCACGGTCCTCGCTTACGCGGACGACATAACCATGATTGGACCCGCGGCGGCGACGCTGGAAGCGCTCAGGGAGCTCACGCCGCTGCTGGCACGGGACGGTCTCACCTGCAACTTTAGGAAGTCGTCGGCGTGGTCCACCGTGCCGCTAGGAGGGGACGTACTCCCCGAGGGCCTTCCCCTCACCCGCGAGGGGGTGCGGGTGTTGGGAAGTCCAGTGGGGTCGCAGAGCTTCTGCTCTGATTTTGTCCGCAGCACCCTGACAGACGCGGCAGCCCCCTTGGGCTCTCTGGCGTCCATCCACCCATAACACGCCCTCCTGCTACTGTCTCGTTGCATCAGCCGCAGAGTCGGCTACCTGCTGCGCACTACCCCAGCTGACGTCTTACCGCTCTCGGAATGGCACACATGGTGCGCCGAATTACTGAACACTGCCTTGACCGCCGCCAGCATTCAACCGCCACGCCGACAAGCCGAGTTCAACTTCCTTCTCCGACAGGCAACTCTCCCAGTAGCCCTAGGCGGACTGGGCCTTACGGACCCCACAACTGAAGCAGCACCGGCCTACCTGGCATCTACAACAGAGGCGCTGCGCCTGCTCCGCTCCCTGGACTTACCGGCAACCGCGCCGCTAGGGGCCGACAGCAACGCCCTGCAGCCGTCTGCAGCGCACTCCGTGACCATCCAGGACATGGAGGGGCGACTGCCACCGCTGGCGCTACAAAACCTACGGGAGGAGCAGCAAACCCCGTCCCAGGACCAGCTGCAGCGCGCCCTCTCCCAGGAAGTGCACGCGGCAAAGGCCGACGCCCTAAGAGAGGAGTCACGCGCAATACAGTCAGCCCCCGAGATGGGCCACACACTCCGCCTAGTCAGCCTGAGAGGAGAGGGAGCGGGAGCGTGGCTGCAGGCACTACCCTTGACCCCGGACCTCTGCTTCTCACCGGGACAGTTCCGAGCGGCCCTGGCCTTCCGCATGGGCATCCGACAGAATGTACCAACCGTGTGCGAGTGCGGAGAACTCGTAGCCGACTGCAGCCTACCCAACCACTTACTCCGCTGCAGCACAGGCCCCGACAGGACGCGCACACACAACCAGCTGGCCTTCGCCATGGCTAAAATGGCGAGGGAGGCGCAGCTGGTGGTATACCTGGAGAATGCGATGTACTCACCTCCGGATGACCCGAAGAAGGCAGATGTGATTGTACAAGACCCGGACAGCGGAGAGACCTGGATCACAGACACCACGATCACTGACCCTGTGCTGCAGAACCGAGACCCCACGGCCCGCAAACCCCCAGGTTGGGCTGCAAGGGAGGCACAGAAGCGGAAGGAGAGGGACTACTACCGACACACTGAACACGTGGTGTTCTGCGCCCTGGCCGTCGAGACCTATGAGGCAAACGCGCCCCCCACGACGGCGTTCCTGAAACTGCTGGCCACAGCAGCAGCTAGGAACCGCTTCAGGGCCAGCCCCTTGGCGAAATCCGCCAAGAAGATGGCCTGCCACTTCAGCCAGCGCTGGTCAGTGGCCCTCCAGCACTCCCAGGCGAACGCCCTGCACACCAAGGCCAGGGCTGGGATTGAGGCAGCACACCCCCAGATGGCAGCGGACCCCTGGCCGCTGCACCTAGGGGACATCCTCCACACGCTGGAGGGCTAGAGGGTCACTCAGGGGGGAGGGGAGGGGAAGAGGGGTGAGTTGATGGGCTTATGGGATTGAGGTTATCATGGATAGAACTGCATGTCTGTACCCCTGCTGAATTAATACAACGGACCATTTGAGAGAAAAAAGTTATTGTATGAGTCTCTGTGTCTCTCTCATTGCCAACGACTTTCATGAGGCTTTTCTGTCTTCCCTTGCCCCACCCACTGTGCGTGCTGACACGGCAGCACTCTACAAAACTTGAACCTGCGGGGCACCATCCATGCAGACATGACCAAACTCACCGCCCTCTCCAACCTGTATGTGCATCGCTCACCTGTACGTGCATCGCTCACCTGTACGTACATCGCTCACCTGTACGTGCATCGCTCACCTGTACGTGCATCGCTCACCTGTACGTGCATCGCTCACCTGTACGTGCATCGCTCACCTGTACGTGCATCGCTTACCTGTACGTGCATCGCTCACCTGTACGTGCATTGCTCACCTGTACGTGCATTGCTCACCTGTACGTGCATCGCTCACCTGTACGTGCATCGCTCACCTCTACGTGCATCGCATACCTGTACGTGCATCGCTCACCTGTACGTGCATCGCTTACCTGTACGTGCATCGCTCACCTGTATGTGCATCGCTCACCTGTACGTGCATCGCTTACCTGTACGTGCATCGCTCACCTGTACGTGCATCGCTCACCTGTACGTGCATCGCTCACCTGTACGTGCATCGCTCACCTGTACGTGCATCGCTCACCTGTACGTGCATCGCTCACCTGTACGTGCATCGCTCACCTGTACGTGCATCGCTCACCTGTACGTGCATCGCTCACCTGTACGTGCATCGCTCACCTGTACGTGCATCGCTCACCTGTACGTGCATCGCTCACCTGTACGTGCATCGCTCACCTGTACGTGCATCGCTCACCTGTACGTGCATTGCTCACCTGTACGTGCATCGCTCACCTGTACGTGCATCGCTCACCTTTACGTGCATCGCTCACCTGTACGTGCATCGCTCACCTGTACGTGCATCGCTCACCTTTACGTGCATCGCTCACCTGTACGTGCATCGCTCACCTTTACGTGCATCGCTCACCTGTACGTGCATCGCTCACCTTTACGTGCATCGCTTACCTGTACGCGCATCACCTCATTTGCAAGCTTCCCGTTTCCAAAGCGTCGCCTCTTCTCCCCCCGCATGCTCCTCCGTTCCCCCATGCAGGCATCTGGGCTACAACCTGCTGTACGGCCGTCTCGCCACCTTCGTCTCCAACATCACGCCGCTCACCGCCATTGCCACCCTGTGCGTCCCCTCTCCTTCCCCCACCAACCCTCCACTCACATGCCTCCCACCCCCCCCCCCCTCAATGCCTCCCACTTACCCCCCTCTCACATGCCCGCCTCCCGCTTTCTGCAGTCCCTCGCTCGCTGTCTCTCTACATGTTCCTCGTTCTCCTTGTCTCGGCTCACGCAACCCGTCCCTCGGCATGTGTGCGTGGCGTGCCTCTCTGCATGGGTGCGTTGCCCTCTGCCTGTGTGCCCCTCTACCTGTGACCCCCTCTGCCTGTGTGCCCTTCTCTCCCCCGCCAGCAACCTCAACTTCAACTACCTCTACGACAGCGTGCCCTCCACTCTCTTCAACATGGCATCGCTCACAGGAATGTGAGTATCGCACAACCTTAGCTGTTTGATGGCTGCCAGGTGTTGCATGGCTGTCAGTCAGCTATTGAATTGCTGTCAGGTGCTGGATGGCTGTCAGGTGTTGGATGGCTGTCAATCAGGTACTGAATGCGGGTGATGGGTGGCTGTGAGTGATGACTCACGCCCCCGCTTGAGGCGCCCTTGCCGTTTTTGCACTGGTAACCATACGCAAGCAAGCGATACAGACAGTTGAGTCTGCCAAACATACCTGCTCACCCTCCCCCTCTCCTCTCTACAGCCTGTGTGAGGCGTAAGGTGCATTGATGTGGAGGATGCTGCAGCTGTCCATACCCAACCCGCTCTCTCTCTCTTACTCCATCCGAACTCCATGTGTATTTTTTCCACCCATCTGCATATCCTATCTCATGCGATCCATCCATCGCCCCTGCTCCCCCCATGCAGCCGTCTGAGTGCCAACTACCTGACGGGCACGCTGCCAGCCGTGCCTGCCAAGCTCACTTACCTGGCCGTCAACCACAACTTCCTCGCCGGCGCCTTCCCCTCTCAAAACTTCCAGTTCTGCGACATCCGCAACAACTGCTTCTCAAACCTCGGCACCTGCTACAATGCCTACGGCGTCGCCCAGCGCACCTCAGGCTGCAACATCTGCGGCACCGGCAATGCTGCCCCGCCACTGTGCGGCGGCACTGTCTGCATTCTCAACGCCACGGACGCTCTGGCGGCTGGCACTGTGAACGGCCTTGGGTCCTCCCCACCGCCCATGTTCTGCGCCCCCGTCACCATCGACCCCACTGCTGGTGCGCTCACATGCCCTCACATGTGCGTCACATGCCCACACATGTGCGTCACATGCCCACACATGTGCGTCACATGCCCACACATGTGCGTCACATGCCCACACATGTGCGTGACATGCCCACACATGTGCGTGACATGCCCACACATGTGCGTCACGTGCCGCACCTACATACACTCAACACACGTCCACAAACGGATGCGTCACATGGCACACGGTGCAGCATGCCTCTTGTTGCCCGCCTCTCCCCTCATTGACCTCTTTTTTGCCTCGCTCCCTTCCTCACCACCCCATGTTCCACCCATCCTCCCTGTTGCCCTCCCTGTTGCCTTCCTTCCCTCCCCTCCACCCCCTCTTCCACCCTTCCTACTCTCTGCCTCTCCTCCACCTCACCCGCTGGGCGTGTGGGAGCAGCGCAAGTGCTGCTGGTGCTGAGGGCGGCGCTGGGAGTGTCGCAGAGCACGTGGCTGGTGGACTCGCCGTGCGACGTGGCGGGCAACCCCCCCATGGCCACCAGCTGGGCGGGCGTTGGCTGTGATGTCGCCGGCCAAGTCGTACAGCTGTGAGTGCCACGTGCTCCGCATCATGTGTGCTCAATGCCCGCATGCGATGCTCCTCTCTGTCTACTATTGCTGGCCTGCTACGACTGCTTTGACCGCCTGACTCATGCCTTTCTTGTGTGTTGCTCCATGGTTGCATGGGTGCACGATGGTACTTGGCATCGTGGCATGGCGCCATGCTTGCTTGGGTGGTGACGTCACTGCAGGGAGCTGCCCAGCAACCTCCTGCGTGGGAATCTGCCTGCTGACGTGTCAAAGCACACTGGCCTCACCCGCATGTGAGTGCCTGCCTCACTTCTTCCCCCCCTACGCGCACCCACACCTGCACCTGCACGTAGGACCTACGCTCCATTTATGCAAGGAACTTGATCATTTGTGCAAAATTCTTAGAATCTTGCTCATTCATGCAAAAACCTTGCTCATTCCTGTTATATATATTGCACACTCCTGCTAAAATCATACCCATGGGTCATGACCACTCATCCATGCGTTCCTGACCCTCGCCATCTGCCCACTCGTCCCTCCCCTCCCCCCCCTCCCACCAATCCGCAGCAACATGGAGCTGAACCTGCTGGAGGCGCGCCTCAGCGAGTGGGCCTCGCCGCTCTCCACGCTCAAGTCGCTCCGCCACCTGTCAGTGCCCTGCCCTCCCGTCCTTCCCATCCCTGCCGTCCCTCCCGTCCCTGCACTCCCCGTCCTGTCGGCCGTGCTTGCCAGCCTGCCTACTCTCCTTGCTCTGCCCTGTCCTGCTAACATTTGTGCTCGCATGTTCACCAACCTCCCGCCTCCTCACTACCTCCTCCTGCCTTTTCTCCAACTTTCTCCATCCCCACTTTCTCCATCCCAACTTTCTCCATCCTAGCTTTCTCCAACCTAACATTCTCCACCCCCCATTTCTCCCCCCCCCCTCTCCACCCCTCCTAAACAGCGCTCTCAACTACAACTGGTTCTCCGGCCCTGTGCCATCTTATCTGCTCACTCTCTCCTCCCTCACTACGCTGTAAGTGGCACCCACTCTCACACACCCATACTGACACACGCTCACATACATGCACACGTGCACACACGCGCGCGTGCACACGCACGCACTCTCACAAGCGCGCGCGCGCACATGCACGCACACACACATGCACACTCACGCATGCGCAGACACACGCACACACTCATGCACACGTGCACGTTTATCGATTGCACACCCTCAGACTTCCTTCATGTATCCACCTGCTCTCTGTATTCTCTTCCCCAGCTAGTCTCACCCCTTCTCACACCCCACGCTTCACCCTCTCCAACCACCACTCACACGTGTCACTCACTTCATCTCCCTCCCACCCTCCACTACCCTGCCCCGCTCCCCCCTGCCCCCCCGCCTGCAGCAACCTGCAGTTCAACTACCTCACGGGCACGCTCACGGGCGCGCCCGCGGCGTCCATAAAGACGCTCAACTTCGGGTACAACTTCCTGGCGGGCACCTTCCCCGCGGGCTCCACCACGCTGTGCAACGCGCGCTCCAACTGCTTCACCGACGCCTCCAAGTGCCTCAGCGCCGGCACCTCCGCGCAGCGCGCTGCCACTGCCTGCGCCATCTGCGGCGCTGCGAATGCGTCCACAGTGCTGTGCGGTGGGGGGGTGTGCGCACCCAACACGGCGACGCAGCTCGCCACCAAGACGCCCAACGGCCCCTCCCTTCTCGTGCTGCCGCAAGTGTGCACTGGCGTCCGCGTCAACCCCACTGCCTGTGCGTCCCTCTGCCTCCTTCCTCCGCCTCCTCCCTCCCCCTCCTCCCTATGCCTCTTCCCTCTGCTGCTGTCATCTGCCCTCTCTACACTTTGCTCCCCCTTACCCGCTCCTCTCCTCCGCCCAGCCCCCTGTTTTCCCCCCCTGCGTGAACCTCTCCCTGCAGTGCCGATCCTGGCGAACATGAAGACGGCGCTGGGAGTGCCGCACCAGGAGTGGGGCGTGCAGACGCTGTGCACGGTGACCAACAACCTCAAGGGCCCGGACGATATGTGGGGGGTGTACTGCAATGCGCAGGGCACCGTGGTCGACTTCTACCTCAAGCAGCGCTTCATGCGCGGCATCATGCACCCCGACATCTCCAAGTTCACCGCCCTCACCGCCCTGTCAGTGCCGCTCGTCCACTCCCACATCGTCTCCCCGCCCACCGCTCATTCCCGCTGCTCTAATTCCCGTCCGTTCCCCTGCAAGGACCCCTCCACACGAGCTAGTCCTTCTGCTCCGTCACGCACTCATGCCGACCACTCCCCACTGGCCACTGCACCCCTGCGTGCCCCCCTGCAGGGACCTGTCGAGTAACTTCCTGTCGGGCCCGCTGGATCCTTTCATCTCGCCGCTCACCGGCCTCACTGCCCTCAAATACCTGTACGCCCTCCACGCTTCACCCTGCCCCCTCTCCCATCTTTCGCTCTTTCCTGCAACCCTTGTTCTTCGCTGCTCTCCATGCCCTTTTCTCACCTGTCTTTGCTCGTCCCTAACCTGCTATTCCCCCCACTCCCCTCCCTCCCTCATGTGCGCCGTCGTGCAGCGTGATGAGTTACAACTTCTTCTCGGGCTCCATCCCCTCCACCATCTCAGCCATCAAGAGCCTCTACATGCTGTGAGCGCCCTCACCCTCCTTCACACCCTCCCTGTCCCGATTTCAGCGCTCTCCTCTCTGCATCTCCTGCCCTGCTGCACCGTGTGTCATGTCATCGCACCCACCTTTCCCCCACCCCGTCCCCCATGTGCGTGTGTGTGTGCACGTGGTGAGCGCAGGAGCCTGGGGTGGAACTACCTGACGGGCACGGTGCCGGTGCCGGGCACGGCACTGCAGGTGCTGGATCTGGAGAACAACTGGCTCAACGGCAAGTTCCCCTCCACCGCCAACTGGTACTTCTGCACGGCGCGCGCCAACTGCTTCAACGACCCCACGCCCTGCAAGAACAACAACAACCAGGGCATCACTCAGAGGCCGTCCTGTGCCATCTGCAACAGCGCGGACGCCACAGGCACGCTGTGCGGTGGCCTTGTTGTCTGCCAGCCTGACCCGGCTGCTGTGAAGGCTGTCACAGCTGTGCCAACCACCTCCACCCCCGTGCTCGCCCTCACGTGCCCGCCTGTTCCGCCTGTGACAACGGACGCCACTGCAGGTATGACGGCGGCTGCTGCCACCGTGCTGCTGCTGGCCCATGCCTCTCATCTCTCCTCATGTGCATGCCCCATGCCTCTCAACCATTCCGATGTGCCCCACCGCCCCCCGCCACCAGCATCGGCGCTGATGAACATCAAGACGGCGCTGGGAGTGACGTACACCAGCTGGGCGCCCTCAGCCACCTGCAATGCTGTCGGCAGCTCGGGTGGCGGCGGCTTCACGGGCGTGGAGTGCAACAGTGTGGGCCAGCCCGTCAAGATGTGAGCAGCAAGCACCAGGGGAACGTTGGAGAGGGGAGGTTTCAGGGTTCACTCTCCCACAGCTGCCTCTCTAATGGGGAGTATTGGAGGGGGAGGCTTGGACAGAAGCATGGGAACTTTCAGTCAGACACTGTTGTGTGTTTTCTTCACATTTCTCATCTCCCCAAATATCAGTTTCCCCATCCTGCTCCCAGCATCGCTCACTTCCCCTTCACTCTCTCCACTTGCTCCCACCCACCTTCCTGCACCACCCCGCACCCCACCCCCTCCGCGCCACAGCGCCCTGGACAGTCAGAAGCTGTTTGGCATTCTGCATGCTGACATCACCAAGCTCACTGCACTCACGTTCCTGTAAGCCCAATCCCCACCAATGCACTTGCATGCTCACTCGTATCTTCCGGTCTGTCCATGCACAGTTTGTCGTCACATTGTGACCCTCCTCTCGTTCAGTTTTCTATCTCCCCCCCTCCCCTTTCCCCCTCCTCACCCCCCCTCCCCGCGTGTGCCACCGGGTGTGTGCTGCAGCTCGCTCAAGTCGAACCTCTTCAGGGCGCGCCTGGAGGAGTTTGCCAGGCCGATTCCATCGCTGCCCAACCTTGCAGTGCTGTGAGTCGCCGCCCAATCCTGCTGCGCACCACACTGCATTGGTTGCTCGCACTCTACTCGTCCCTAAACCCATGGCACCACTTGTTTTGCCAGCTCACCCCAGCACCACCCCAGCACCCGAAACTAGTTTACACAATGTTCTGATTCTATAGTGAAGAGTTGGTCCATACTGGCTCTCTAAGAAACGCTCTAAGCTAGCGCAACACCAGGTTCCTTTCCGCCATCATTTCATGGGGTTTGTTTCTCTGTCCTAAACAGCAAGAGTTGATGGAAATAAGGTCTCCGCAGCCCACCTGTTCTACTTCGACAGCTCACCCCAACACCACGTCTTGCCTTGCCAACTTACCCGCGATCCGTCTCCTTGGGTGTCCGTTGCGTGTGTCAATGGGTGTGCGGTCTCTGTGTGCATGTTTGTGTGTGCGTGTGCGTACGTGTGCGAGTGTCGGTGCGTGCATGTGCGTGTGCTTGTGTTTGTGGGTGCGGATGCTTGCGTGTGCCATGTGCGTGCATGTGGGTGTGTCTGTGTGTGTCTATTGCAGCCTACTGGACTTCAACTGGTTCTTTGGCAGTCTGCCCCCTGCCATGATCGGCATGCCCAAGCTCACACGCCTGTTAGTCACTCTCCAAGCACCACCCACCAATTGCCCTGTGCTCCCTTGCTCCTTAGCAAATGTTCTCACCCAAACGGATTATTCAGCCATAACATCCCAACCCGTGGAATAGCTTGGAATATCTGCTCACCCATCCATCCTCCCTCCTCCAACATTACTCTTCTCTCCTTTCCCCTCTCCCCCCCCCCCCCCCCCCACCTTTAAACCCCCCTCTCGTCCTGCTCGTGCCAGCGGCCTGTCCTACAACTACCTGACATACCGCGTGCCGCCGGTGTCAGCAGCGCTCAAGGACCTAGACGTGAGCTTTAACTTCCTCTCGGGCTCCTTCCCGGCCAACACCGCCACGTCGTGTGGCGCCGCCAACAACTGCTTCAAGGCCATCACTGGGTGCACCACCACGGGCACGGCGCAGCGCTCCACGGGGTGCAGCTTCTGCGAGTCCACCACGGCGCAGGGCATGCTGTGCTACGGCCGCGGCGTCTGCACCGTCGACGCCGCCGCTCCCTTCAACGCCGGCACGCCCAACGCTGTCGGTGCCGCCACGCTGCCGCTGGCTTGCGTCAGTAAGTACAGGGTGCTGAGGGGGGAGGGGGGGGGGAGGAGATGCTGCTGATGCTGGTGCATGTGCTCGCAGGTGGATGCTGCTGCCATTTCCTGTACTGCCTTCCCTTGCAACTCACTCTCTCCTTCCTCTCCCCCTGCCCCGCCCTCCTGAACCTGTGTGCATGTGCGTGCAGACACCGTGTGTAGCTCTGCCTCGCCTGTCATGTGTCCCAACGACTGGCGCTGCACGGGTCTGCAATGCGTCATGAACTTCGTCAACTGCTTCGGCTACCTCTGCGTTTAGGCATCATCCACCCTGCTCGCCTGCTTCAGGGCTGTCTGCTTTGCTCCAGGGCTGCTTGGTTTGCTGCAGTGCTGCTTGGTTTACTGCAGTGCTGCTCGGTTTGCTGCAGTGCTGCTTGGTTTGCTGCAGTGCTGCTTGGTTTTCTGCAGTGTTGCTTGGTTTTCTGCAGTGCAAGTCACTGGTCTTCCTTTGTCAATAGTTCAGTTTGCTATGAAGCCATTCAGTTTGGCCTTATATGCCTGGAATGCCATTTAGCCATGGAGACTGGGCGAACTTTACTCAAGACAGCGATTCGGCAGAGGATTGCAGTAGTATGTGATTTCATTTCACTGGAAAGACAACGTTTTGGTGCCAAAAAGAGTATGTACAGTGGAAAATTGTGGGGAAGTGCAATGCAAGTAGAAAATTTAGAGTTAGTTACCGTGTATTGTATAGAACGTAAATTGAGAAATACAGTTTAGGTCGCGTTTTGAGGAGGCTGGGTCGCTAAAAGCGGTGAAAACTGGAAACCGCTCGCAAACGTGGTTGACCGTTTCAAACCGCGTCAAACGAGCTGACCTACCTTGGTGCCATATACAGCAAATGCTTGTTTGTCGCACCCCGCTTTACGTTGTGCTTTGGTCTTATAAGTAGTTTTGCAATTTCGCAAAGTTTTTGTCAATTTTCACCTAGCAAAAAGGGCTTGTATAAAGCAATTGTAACTCAACGTTGACTGTGTGACTTCGGTCTATTCAGTCAAACTTCGGTTTCTGTGGTTAGTATTGGCTCATTTCACTGCAGCTTGCCCGAGGGGCTTGTAAATGGGGTGCAACTTCACAGCACAAAACACACGGGTGCA
Organism: Closterium sp. Naga37s-1; assembly: GCA_947471745.1. Taxonomy (NCBI): domain Eukaryota; kingdom Viridiplantae; phylum Streptophyta; class Zygnematophyceae; order Desmidiales; family Closteriaceae; genus Closterium; species Closterium sp. Naga37s-1. The sequence goes on from CANJKZ010000881.1 coordinate 266,404, forward strand.
AGGTTTCCATCCGGTCCAAGGCAAATTCGCGTGCAGGGGGTGAGCATCACTTGTACACCACACAGGCCTCCATCCAGGAACAGAGCATACACTTTCCAGTATAACATGCTTCGTTGCACCGCGCCACCAGACATGTCCGCGGCAACGCCTTTCCTGCCCGCGCTGCCGTGGCACTCGCAGCGCCCCACTCACCCGCTCCGCCGTGCGCCATTACCTTCCCCCAACCACCGCTTCCCCTCGCCACCCCGCCGGCCCGTCGTCGTTGCCAGGGCCCTCGAAACCCCCGTCGTTGCTCAGTCTGCGGCTGCAGCTGCACCTGCTGCTGCTACGCTCAGCGCATGCGGCGTCGAGCCACGGTCACTACAGCCCCTCGCCGCCGCGAATGACGCAACCCTAAGCCTCCTCGCGCTGCTCGCCGGTCCCGCGTCCGCCGCGCTTCTTCTCCTCCTCGTCGCGCACGGCTTCGCGCTGCCGCCCGTTGCCGCCGTTGCCTCCGCCGCAGGAATGCCCGCGGGCGTGGCGGAACCCGCGGCGGTGGAGGAGGTGGGGGGGATGCGCACGTGCTCCGCGGGTTACGGGGAGGGACAGGCGCGGGGATGGTGCGCGCAAACGTCAGCGGAAGACGCGAATGGCGCCGCGAGCGCGGGATTGACGAGCGGAGAGCGGTTTGGGCTGCCTGAGACATTACGGAACCGATATGTGCTGCTGCGGCACGGGCGGAGCCTGGCCAATGAGAGAGGACTGATCGTCAGCAGCCTGGTGAGGCGCGCCCGCCCTTCCGCCCTCCTTCCCCCCGCTGTGCGCGTGTGTGCCGCCTACTACCCACCTGCCGCCTCCCCAAGCACTGCTGCCTTTCCCCCCACTCCTCCCTGTCCAAACCACCCCTCTCCGCCTCCTCTCCCTTCCCCCCTCCCCCCCCCCCCCCCTCCTCTCCCTCTCCCCCCTCTTCCCCTCATGCATGGCAGGCGAACGGCGTGGCGGCGGAGTTTGGGCTGGCCGCGGAGGGCAGGCAGCAGGCGCAGCGCGCAGGGCGCCAGCTGAGCGAGGTGAGCGGGGGAGGCTGGTGCACAGGTGAGAGGGGGAGGTGGGCGGGGAGGTGGGGTCGTGCGTGGCGAGATGGCGCGTGCACCCCGGGACAGAAAGCATGCACGTGAATGCGTTGGCCCACAGGTGGCGCTCACAGGCCGCTGCACGGCACACGCTCATGATCCTCATCCCGCTCCCCCCCTGCTGTGTGCCCCCACCCCCGCTGTGCTGTGTGCCCCCACCCCCGCTGTGCTGTGTGCCCCCACCCCCGCTGTGCGGTGCGTCCCCATCCCCTCATGCTGGGATGTGTGTGCTGCAGCTGCTGGAGCAGCGCGGAGTGGCGGCGAGGGACGTGGTTCTCTTCGCGTCGCCCTTCAGCCGCACGCAGCAGACGGCCGCCCTCGCTGCCAAGGAGCTGGGCATCAACGTGCTCGGCACGCGCTTCCAGGTGGGGTGGGGTGGGGTGGGGTGGGGTGGGGTGAGGTGGACTGGGGTGGGCTGGGCTGGGCTGGGCTGGGGTGGGGTGGGCTGGGGCGGGGTGGGGTGGGGTGGGGTGGGGTCCGCATGCCATGCCTTCACATCACACCCTCTTTCTCCTACACTTCCCCCAGCCACCCCCACCTCCACCTCCCTTGCTCCACCCCCCTTGCTCCACCCCCCTCTCCCCCCCTTGCTCTATGCCTTTCCCTGCTATGTTCCTTTGGTCGAATTGCTGCTTCGCTCCTGCTGGCCGCTGGTCGCTGCTCACGTGCCCGTCATCTGGCTCCGGCCAGGATCGCTCGTGCCCTTGGAGTTCTCGGTCAAAGTCACCACCTCCCGCTGTCTCCGTGCCATGCCACCCGTCCACTGCTGTCGCTCTCGCGCCTCGTTCTCTCCCCCTTGGTCTCCAGTGGCCAATTCGCGTTGACCACGTGTGCACGGTATCATCTGATGTGGAGGTGCCTCACGAGCAAACTCCTGTGTGCATGGTATGGTTGTTGCGTGACCCTCCCGAATGTGAATGCCGAATGGCATGGTCGTTTTGAGAATGTGAATGCCATGTGGCGTGCAGACAGCAGAGGAGCTGAGGGAGCGCTACTTCGGGCGCCACCTGGAGCTCAACTCGCATGACCTCGTATGTGCCCTGCTGCCACCTCCTCTCTCTCTTTCTCTCCCTTGCTCGCTGACGCGTGCACGTGCATCACACGCTCACCTGCAGCCTGATATATTTGCACTGTACTGCCGTCCTTTCTCTAACGCACCAGCATTGCTCCTCTCATGCATTCTCCAGCTCTGTCCTCCGCTTCCTCCTCTCCGCCCCCTTCTCCCCTCTGCGCTGTGTGGCAGTACCCAGCAGTGTGGGTGGACGACAGGAAGGACACGGCATTCCGCCCGGGTGGCGACGGGGAGAGTGTGGTGGCCATGGCGCAGAGAACGGCGCGCCTCATTCGGCACATTGAGGAGGATCTGGACGAGTGAGTGGACCTGCATGCACAGAAAAACATGCATGCACAGGGAGCACTAGCTAGTGAGGGGTTTCTTTGTGCAGGAAACTGGCAGATAGTTTTACTACACCTTAAGGGCGTTAATAAGCTGTGTTGGTCTCCACACGAGCTAATGAGGGGTTTCTCATTGTGCAGGAAAGTGGTGGTGCTGGTGAGTCATGGGGATACTCTACAGATCATCAACTCTCTTCTCTACTCCTGCAATCTACTGCCGCCCTCGTTCGTTCCACCCAAAGGCATTGTGGAATCCGCACCATCTCCTGATCCCACCATCCACTTGCCTTTGCATAGGCTGTTTGCCTTTCAAACAGGGGAGTTGAGACCCCTAAATCTCTAGAGCTACAGTTGAACTTTACGTCAGGGGGGCACATCGCATGTCCACAATCTGAAGGCTTACCGCCGGAAAGACACTTGAAGGTTAATCTATTTTTAGTGTTTTTTATTGATGGATAACTGTATAGTATACCAGTACGCGTTCCACAGCTACGTCACGAGCCTCACCAGCTCGAAGAATTTAGCTATGGACACCGAGGCTCTGTAATCAAGCTCTCGAAGCCCCCTTTGTCATGACTCAGCGTCCGCAAATAAACCACTTTGATTTGGCGCAGCAGGTTTGGAAACCCCACAACTCTAGTTCGGTCCAGTGAGCTACTCGCCGAGCCCAGACGTGACCGCAGCAAGGCAGCCCGAACCTCCCTGACCGAAACTGCTGTGGTGCGCTGACACACCCAGCTGGAACTTCCAACAATTGCGAACCGCCCGCACAGCCGCTGGGGAAAAAAGCGGGGATTCCTGCCTCCCACACCACTAGGCTTCCCTTTATTCTCAACCTCACCCCACCACTCTGTCATTCTCCGCACCGCTCTCCACTTCCCCTTTTTCCTGCTTCTTGCTGTGCAACGATATCATCCGCCTTCCACCAATAATCCTCACCATCATCCTAGAAGTTTTCTCGAGTCGAAGCACGCACGCGCGTTACGACCACCACCAACGTAGTCAGATGCCATGCACGCATAGCTAGCGGTGACAGTGAGTTAATGCGTTAATATGCTCTCGTAGACCCGAAGCACACGACGTACTCGTTATGGAGAAGTCTCCGAGTCATAGTCAATGGCCCGCCTGCCCTAAGCTGGGCACGACGGCGATGGTGCGCGCGGCGGCGCTGCTGCTGGTGCTGCCGGCCTTGGCGATCCTGAGCGTCGTGGATCCCGAGGTGGCGAAGCCGGCGTGGGACGACGGCGTCGTGGACGGCGTCGACGCCGACCTCTTCCGCCGCGCCATGGTGCAGATCGACGACGCGCGTCTCGCCGAGCCGCGCGGCAAGATTGCCTTTCTCTTCCTCGTGCGCGGCCCGCTGCCGCTGCAGGAGATCTGGCACCGCTTCTTCTAGGTGACTCCCGTGTGACTTTTGTGCTCCATGTGGCTCCAATTGACTCGGCATTCGCTACCGCGAGCTCCCGTTTTCAAGGGGGCGCGCATTGCTGGTTGTAGTTCTCACCGAACTTCCCCATCCATGCCTCGGCCCCCCAGCGCTCCGTCTAAGCCGTCAGCGTTCCACCGCTTTTGTTCGCTCTTACACCCCGCTCCGCCCGCCACCACCGCTAACTCACCCTACCACCGCCTCACGCGCGTGCGTCCCGCCTCGCCCCCCATGCCGCTCCGCGCGCCCCCCGCAGGGCCACGAGGCGTTGTTCTCGGTGTACATCCACGCGTCGCAGCCCGACTTCGACTGCGACCGCGCCGTCAACTACGCCGCCTTCCGCGGCCGCCAGATTCCGAGCGTGCCGGTGAGGTAAGCGCAAAGCTTTGGCCTGAGCAGCGTGTGTCCCGGCGCATGCCGCGCCGCCGAGCGCTGCCCGCTGCCCCTGTACGTGCGGCACGCACGGTGGTGCAGCATGTGGTGTGTGTGTTTTCTTTCGACCTTTTCGGTCAGGCCAGGAGGAAATGTGCGCCGCAGCGTGCGCTGCAGGAGATGTGTTTTTTTGTTTCTCACCGCCACCCCTCCACCACCACATCCCCTGCTCATGGTCCTTGGCGTGCCACGTGGCAGATATCATGGGGAGGGCCCAACCTGATCCGCGCGGAGAGGCGGCTGCTGGCGGCGGCGCTGGCGGACCCGGCGAACCAGCGCTTCGTGCTGCTCTCCGAATCGTACGCCACGCCGCTCGCCCCTGCTGCCCTGTGCTGCGCGCTCCTTGCGCTCTCGCACTTGCTGTTGCATTCTCTTGCACGCTGTGTGCTTGTGTGCGTGCATTACTGCAGGGCTCCGCTCATTCCCCACACATTCCACAGGACCACCAACTACGACCCTCCTTTTCTCTTTCCCGCCTTCATCCTCCCCCCCCCAACGGCACGCGGCGGGGGCAGGTGTGTGCCGCTGTTCAACTTCTCGCACGTGTACGACTACCTCTTCGCCTCGCCCACCAGCTTCATCACCAGGTCAGCCGCCTTGCCACGTGGATGACATTGCCATGTTGGCAGCATTGCCGGGTGGGCCGCATTGCCACGTGGGCCGCATTGCCACGTGGGCCGCATTGCCACGTGGGGCGCATTGCCACGTGGGGCGCATTGCCTGGTGGGTGGCATCAGCGTCTAGCTGCGAGCTGCATTACAGATGGACCCGGCAGCACCAGCAGGTAGAGGCCATTTTTCTTCATCTCTCCGTGCTCCCTGCCCCATCATTGCCTCCCCTATCCCAAACACCCCCACCCCGCCCCACCCCCCACCCTCCTCCCCTGCTGCATGCACGCGCAGCCATCCGAGCGAGTGGCGGTACCAGCCGGGCATGGCGCCAACTGTCAACCGCAGCCAGTTCCGCAAGGGCTCTCAGGTGGGCGCTGTGAGGGGTGGGGGTCTTGCAGGTGGGCGCTGTGAGGGGTGGGGGTGTTGCAGGTGGGCGATGTGAGGTGTGGTGGGCTCGCAGGTGGGCGCTGTGAGGAGTGGTGGGCTCGCAGGTGGGCGCTGTGAGGAGTGGTGGGCTCGCAGGTGGGCGCTGTGAGGAGTGGTGGGCTCGCAGGTGGGCGCTGTGAGGAGTGGTGGGCTCGCAGGTGGGCGCTGTGAGGAGTGGTGGGCTCGCAGGTGGGCGCTGTGAGGAGTGGTGGGCTCGCAGGTGGGCGCTGTGAGGAGTGGTGGGCTCGCAGGTGGGCGCTGTGAGGAGTGGTGGGCTCGCAGGTGGGCGCTGTGAGGAGTGGTGGGCTCGCAGGTGGGCGCTGTGAGGTGTGGTGGGCTCGCAGGTGGGCGCTGTGAGGAGTGGTGGGCTCGCAGGTGGGCGCTGTGAGGTGTGGTGGGCTCGCAGGTGGGCGCTGTGAGGAGTGGTGGGCTCGCAGGTGGGCGCTGTGAGGAGTGGTGGGCTCGCAGGTGGGCGCTGTGAGGTGTGGTGGGCTCGCAGGTGGGCGCTGTGAGGAGTGGTGGGCTCGCAGGTGGGCGCTGTGAGGAGTGGTGGGCTCGCAGGTGGGCGCTGTGAGGTGTGGTGGGCTCGCAGGTGGGCGCTGTGAGGTGTGGTGGGCTCGCAGGTGGGCGCTGTGAGGAGTGGTGGGCTCGCAGGTGGGCGCTGTGAGGAGTGGTGGGCTCGCAGGTGGGCGCTGTGAGGAGTGGTGGGCTCGCAGGTGGGCGCTGTGAGGAGTGGTGGGCTCGCAGGTGGGCGCTGTGAGGTGTGGTGGGCTCGCAGGTGGGCGCTGTGAGGAGTGGTGGGCTCGCAGGTGGGCGCTGTGAGGAGTGGTGGGCTCGCAGGTGGGCGCTGTGAGGAGTGGTGGGCTCGCAGGTGGGCGCTGTGAGGTGTGGTGGGCTCGCAGGTGGGCGCTGTGAGGAGTGTTGTGCAATGAAGTGATGTGCAGTGAGGTGCTGCGCAATGAGGTGCGGTGTAGTGAGGTGCCGCGGTTTCGCTCTCTCCGCACCACGCAAGCTGTGAGGAGAGGTGAGCGTTGTCGCACATACCTAGTACGCATTGCACCGCTTACACGTCTCTGATGCCACTCCCCTGCCACACACACCCACATTCATTTCTTTCCTTGTCTGCAACTGTTCTTGACTGGAGGAAACTGTGGTTGATTTGCTTGCTGCAACACTGTGCCCCACCCGTATGTGCCCCACCCGTGTGTGCCCCACCCGTGTGTGCCCCACCCGTGTGTGCCCCACCCGTGTGTGCCCCACCCGTGTGTGCCCTGCCCTTGTGCGCGCCCTGCCTGTTTGTTCCCTGCCTGTGTGTGTCCGGCCCATGTGTGCCGTGCCTGTGTGTGCCTTCCCGTGTGGGGCGGGCAGTGGTTTGCGTTGACGCGCCGCCATGCGGACATGGTGGTGGCGGACACACACGTGTACGACGCCTTCCTCTCCAACCACGCCATGGTCAGCCACTTCATCCTCCACCTCCGCTCCCCCTCCCATCCCATGCACTCCCCTCCCATGCACGCCGCTCCCATGCACGCCGCTCTAATGCCTTTCCTGCTTTGAGGTCACCTTGTCCCCTCCTCTCCTTCATTTACACCTGCCTTTCTCTCGCAGCCTCTTCTTCCTGCGTCTCTCTCCTCTGCTGCCCTGCCACTGCTGCTCCTCGCCTCCACCCACACAGCAATGGATCTTGCCCCGCCGTGCTCCAGGACCATGCCTTGTCTCCATCCAACGGAATCTCTCTTCCATCCCTCCGCTGCCCCCCGCCTGCAGATTCCTGACGAGAGCTACATCCAGATGCTCCTTCTGGTACCTTCCCTGCGCCCTCCTATCGATTGATCCTCTGCTATTGTTCACGCATGCACCTGCATCTTTTCCTCTCGCTTCTTTCCACTGTGTGCCTCCTTCCAGCATGTCTTTTCTTCCACCATGTGCCTCCGTCCGCCCTTGCTGCCACCCCTATCGTCCACCTATGCTGCTCTGCCCCTGCCATGTGTCCCCGTCCCCCTGTGCCCCTCACCTCCCACCCCCCGTCTCTCCCTCCACTTCCTCTCTTCCCAACCCCCTCCCCCACTCACCAGATGCAGGACCCAGGGGGCGTGGAGCCGCGGGGGGTGACGTTTCTGCACTGGCAGCCGACAGCGGGGCGGCACCCGCTCACCATAACCCCGGAGCAGCTCACGCCCGACTTCCTGCGCTCCATCCAGCGCACGCGCCTGCCGCCCAAGGAGGCCATCGGCTTCCTGCGTGTGCCCGCGCCGCGCCTCTGCCAGCTGGCGGGGCGCCCCACGCACTGCTTCCTCTTCGCCCGCAAGTTCAACGCCTCCGCCATCCCCGCCCTCCTCGCCCTCTCCCCCGCCCTCGGCTTCTAAACCACCCCCTTCCCTTCCTCCTCTCCTGTCTCCTCGGCTTCGAGACCCTAAACCCTGAACCTTGACCCCTGGTCTCTGGTGGCTCCTGGTCTCTGGTGGCTCCTGGTCTCTGGTGGCTCCTGGTCTCTGGTGGCTCCTGGTCTCTGGTGGCTCCTGGTCTCTGGTGGCTCCTGGTCTCTGGTGGCTCCTGGTCTCTGGTGGCTCCTGGTCTCTGGTGGCTCCTGGTCTCTGGTGGCTCCTGGTTTCTGGTGGCTCCTGGTCTCTGGTGGCTCCTGGTCTCTGGTGGCTCCTGGTCTCTGGTGGCTCCTGGTTTCTGGTGGCTCCTGGTCTCTGCCGTGCCGCCATGGATGCCGCACCCGTGTAAGATGCATGCAGGCATCAGCATCAGCTTCACCATATCAGCCTGCCTGCGCACAAGACTGGCGACTACGTGTGGTGGACTGGTGCACATACACTGACTTGGGAAGATGACAGTAGCTCGAATCCTTCCCCCCTCGACTGCACATCTCATGTCACCACCACCTGTGATTTAGGTTGCATTTCTGGCCCGCGGCGGACACCATCCGAACTTTGGACACCTTGAGCTGTTCTTTTATTTGTTATCGATTGAAGGTATAGAGACAAAGTTACCTCATGATTATGCCCTCAGATATCAGCGTAAAACACGCTGATTTCGCCGATTTTGTAGCTGTGGTTTTCGTTTTCCCTGAAAATTCAGCATACCGTATCACCCCGGATATAAGCGCATGTGCGCTTATAATAAAACAGTGATTTTTAGGGGGGTGCGCTTATAATTGAGTCAGATTTATAAGCGCATGCGGTTATAAAATGACAATTACAGAATTATGTTTTAAATTCATCAAACTGTACATCTCGGTCGTGCAATTTCAATCGAATCAGAACATTACAGCGTCCCAAATCAGAGAATCGCGCGAGGGCGATTTCTGCCGCCGCACAGGGGCGAGGACACGTCACAACGCAGAGGGATGTGTCAAGCTCGCCCCGAACCAATGTACGAGCCAGTCGCACGGAGTCGCTTGCTCGCAGCGCAGAGGCACAGTCATTCCCGAGCCCCCCCGCCTGCCCCTTTTTCTCTCGCACAACGCACAGGACAGTCGTTTCCAGCGCCCATCTTCCCTCCCCCCCCTCTCAACGATGTGCTGTCAGTCAGTCAGCTTCACGCCGTTTCGCTTCTCCTGCGAATCGCTCGCCCTCGAGAGAGTCAAACAAAGTAGGAACGGATCTGGACTCGCTGCAACAAGGGAAATCGTTACTGTATTAACTAGGATTTAATTGTAGAAATTGTTGGAATAACCGAAAGGTTATGATAAACATTCCCGAAGGTTTCCACTTTCGCGTCACTTCATAACGAAATATGCGACCGTACTAGTACCGCAATAGCTCATATAGAGCACGCGGAAGTTCAAGTGTCACCCGAAGGTCAACGGTCGAAGACAGTCAACAGTGACCCTTGACAACCATGGCCAAGGAAGTCGCGTCGCTCAAAACTCGTGGCACCTAGAAGCTGGTCCCCCGGACATCTGCCAAGGGGAGAAAGATTCTCAGCGGCAAATGGGTGTTCCGCATCAAAACGCTGGCGGACAGCTCCATCGACAAGTACAAGGCGCGCTGGGTGGTCCGCGGCTTCGAACAAACGCACATGGTGGATTTCGATCTCACCTACGCACCAGTCGGACGGCACACCTCAGTGCGGATTCTCATCTGCATCGCCGCCATCAAGCGACGACCACTCCGTCAAATCGACGTCGGCAGCGCATTCCTGTACGCCCCTGTCGACGCGATTATCTTTGTCGAGCAGCCGCATGCCTTCGAAGAGACCGACGGGGCCGTTTGCCTGCTCCAGAAATCCCTTTACGGGATTAAGCAAGCACCGCGTCTGTGGCAGCAGTACCTTCACATGGTGCTAACAAGCATCGGCTTCCAACAGCTGCCCCACGACCTCGGAATGTACCGGAAGGAGTCACGCGGCAAGTTCATTCTCCTCGTCGCCTACGTCGACGACCTCCTCTACACCGGTGACGACACGGAGCTACTGGACCAATTCGAAGCAGACCTAAAGGCGCAGCTGGAAGTCACCATCAACCACAACGTCACTCAATTTCTGGGTCTCAACATCACCCAGTCTGCCTCCTCCATTCATCTCTCCGCCGCCAAGTACGCCGAGACCCTCGCGAAGAAATTCGGCATCGCACCAATCAATCTCTCCACCCCGTTCCGCACTCCTCCTCCTACCCACACTCCGGACACCACGCCTCTGTCTCTTGAGGATCATCGGCTCTACCAGCAGCAGCTCGGGTGCCTTCTCTTCGCCGCCGTCACGTGCCGGCCCGATCTCTCCTACGTCGCAAGCCAGCTCGCTCAGTATATGAAGCGACCTGAAGGGGAGAATCTACAGGATCTGCGCCGCGCACTTCAATACTTTATCTCTACTCCCGACGTCGGACTCACCTACGAAGCCAACTTAACAGCCACCCTGCAGCTGCACGGCTACGTAGACGCTGACCATGCAGGAGATGTTGACAACAGACGCTCCTGCACAGGATTGCTTTTCCAACTTCAACCTGCTGGATTCATCTCTTGGAACTCGCAGAAGCAGGAACTCATCGCCCTTTCGTCAGCAGAAGCAGAATTCATCGCCGCCAGCGCAGCTGTTCGTGAAGGACTGTACCTGATGGAACTCCTGTAGGAAGCGAAAGTGACGATGAACGAGCACTTCACGTTACTCTGCGACAACCAAAGCGCGATCAAGATCGCAAACAAGCCCGGCTTTGTGAACCGCACAAAACACATCGCCCTTCGCTACTTCTTCGTCAAGGACGAAATCGACAAGGGCAAGGTCAAGCTCACGTACTGCCCAACTGGCGACATGGCAGCCGAATTTCTGACAAAGAAACTGCCACGTCAACAGTTCCAGCACTGCGCCAACTTCTGCGGAATCACCAAGAAGTCCCACGTGGCTCGCCTTCAGGAATGAAGGGGAGTGTTGGAATAACCGAAAGGTTATGATAAACATTCCCGAAGGTTTCCACTTTCGCGTCACTTCATAACGAAATATGCGACCGTACTAGTACCGCAATAGCTCATATAGAGCACGCGGAAGTTCAAGTGTCACCCGAAGGTCAACGGTCGAAGACAGTCAACAGTCGTGACCCTTGACTGACCGGTACCGCACGAGGCAGTTACGAAGAGCAACATGGTAACTGTCTAGAATGGCAATAGTCGTGGGTTACTGTAGCAATGTAATTCAATTAATAAGGGAATGTTCCCCTCAGAGTACATGGCTAGCTAGGAATGCTATTTATACTCTTGTACTCCTATCTTATAATCATCTTGTTCTCTTTCAATTTACCAACAAGGTCGTTACTGAGAGTTCTCAGTTTCTTCTTACACTTGGCAAACCTTATCCTATCCACTACGATCCTTCAGTTATATCAACATGGTATGAGAGCTAGAGTGGATTATAAGGCCTGCCAAGCTCTTGTCCCTATCAGAACAATCTCCTTATAAATTATTCATAACATCTGCATCACTATGGCTCCAGAAGGAAAAGCCACTGCAGACTCTCCGGGCCCACCATCAGCAACTTCACCCATTGCACCATCAGCGGTGACCTCCGTCAGCGCCGCTCTCGTTGAGCAGCTGGTCGCCCGCATCAACGCCCTTGAAAGCCATCAAGCAATGAGCATCGACGGCTCAAGCTATGCACGTGGAGTTGCTGGACTTCCTCTCCCTGGAGAAGACCGCCGCGTCAACTCCGAGAGATCATTGTGAAGATAGTAGGTAGAGTTAGGAGCCATAGCTAGGTAAGTCCTAGCTAGGCAAGAGAAGTTTAGGCAAAAAAGAGGAGGTTTTCACTAGCAGCAATGAGGATACATATAGCAAACCCTAGATGGGTTGTACTCGCTATAGAGCACCCCACTACAGGCTAGAGAATAACATTCTGACACACCCCCATAGCCAAAGTGGGGTGTAATCAGTACAATGAGCAAGCAGGTATAGAGCAAGAGTTCAAAAAGGTAAGCAAAGCTAGAGCTAATCACAGCGGGCAAGTGAGGAGGAGGAGGAGCTGTGGAGGTAGAGAAGATGGGAGGCAACGACTGAAGCTACAGAGGCACGGGCACAGGAGCGGCTGACTCAGAGGCTACCGAAGCAAGGGCGACGGACTACTGGAGTAACTGGCTCGGCGGCTATAGAAGAGCGGCAGGAGCAACGGACCCACTGGCGACTGGTGCAGCAGGCTCACTGGCTACCGAAGCAAGGGCGACGGACTACAGGCGCTGCAGGCGACACGACAGGTACCTCCACACAACCTCCTCCAACTGCCCCACACCCTCGACACACACCCACTGCTCAAACCCTAGCTCCACTCCCACGCACCCCCCTAAAACCCTAAACCCCAGTCTCCCACTCATCCACCCCCCTCAGCGACAGCTGCAGCAGTGGGAGACAAAGGAGGAGGAGGAGAAGGGCACGGCGCGCACAACGGACACCCCCACAACCACCACCCCCACACTCCTCACCCCCAAACCCTAAAACGGGTGGGATAGGGGCAGGAGCGCGGGGGACGGAGAGGGGGGGGGAGGCGCGCGCCTCTAGGGCGCCAGAACGGACGGGTGGGGCGAGGGAAGGGGCGTGGCGCGCGCTGCTCCCCTGGGCGCCGCGACGGACGGGCGGGGGGGACGCGCGCGCGGCTCCCCAGGGCGCCGCGACGGCCTGGCGGGGCGCGCGCGGCCTCCCGAGGGCACCGCGACGAGCTGACGGGGCGCGCGCGGCCTCCCCAGGACGTCGCGACGACCACGCAGGGCGCTCGCTGGCTCCCCAGTGCGTCGCGACCGACGGGCGGGGCGCTCGCGGGCTCCCGAGGGCGTCGCGACGGACGGACGGGGGGCTCGCGGGCTCCCCAGCGCGCCGCGACGGGCAGGGCGGGGGGGCGCGCGTGCTCCCCAGGGCTCCGCGACGGACGGGCGGGGCGCGCGCTGGCTCCCCCACAGCAGTAAACCGCCGCGCGCCTCGGGGCGCACGGCGGGCAGAAAACCGCCGCGCGCCCCGAGCGCGCGGTGGGATGAAAAATAAGAGGCCGCGCACCACGGGGCGCGCGACACAGCGTAGGGCAGCGGAAGCAGTAGGAGGGCCCACAGGCCAGGAGCGTATGTGCTCTGATTCCATGTGAAGATAGTAGGTAGAGTTAGGAGCCATAGCTAGGTAAGTCCTAGCTAGGCAAGAGAAGTTTAGGCAAAAAAGAGGAGGTTTTCACTAGCAGCAATGAGGATACATATAGCAAACCCTAGATGGGTTGTACTCGCTATAGAGCACCCCACTACAGGCTAGAGAATAACATTCTGACACAATCATTTACATTTGACAATCGTCAAGCTTCAGCCCCTGCGCAAGACAGTCAACAACGCGCACATTCAGATACAATCGCAACAATGCAGACAAAATTTGTACTGACCTCAAAGCTGAAGACTTCAGTTCCTTTTAACGGAAAGGACTTCTACACTTGGAGCTTCGAATTCGAACTACTCGCGACAACAGCGCAAATCTGGATGTACTACGACGGGAGCTTACCGTTTCCAACGGAAGGCACCATCCAAGAGAAGAATCAGTACTACCACGAATCTCTTCTTGTGTACACCACTCTGCTCCGAAACCTCTCCCCCGAAGAACAGCTTGGCATTCGCTCCTACAAGTCAGAGTGGGCGCCTGCGTACGCCTCCTGGGAGCACCTGCGCAACTCATACATGGCAACAGATCCAGTCACAATGAGTCGCCTACTCAGCCAGCTGACATCGGTCAAAATGCATCAAGGAGAAAAGGCGGGACCATATATCAACCGATGCCGCAATCTGCGCGATCACATCAAGAAGTGCGGCGGATCCGTTCCCGACGACATGTTCGTCTCAATGGTCCTCTCCGGCCTTGGTCCTGATTGGCGTCAATGCCAATCCTTGCTCCGCGCTAGAGCATCCGTCTCCGAATCGGCCTTGTGTGCTACGCTCCTCTCCGAGCAAAAGGAGATCGATCAGTACAACGAGAAGAACACAAAGAGAAAAGTTAGTCTTCTACGTCGGAACATTTGAAGGGGAGCAGCACGGGAAGAAGGGAACATTCTGCAAGTACTGCAAGAAGCCCGGTCACACCATCGACCGATGCTACAAGCGAAAGGCCGCCGACGAAAGGCGCAACAACCCTTCCAACCATCAACCATCCGCCCCCTCAACCTCCGCTGCAACACCGACAATCTCGCCTCCCTCCGTCACGAGCATCTCGCAAACACCTGCGCGCATAACTACCAAGGACAAGGGCAAAGGGACAATCATGAGCTGCATGGCTCGCCGTAACAGGGGACACCGATACTATGACCGAGTAACATTCGCGTTCCATGATCCTCTCAATCCTGTCTCAGCAAGTCAGGACAACGATCCCACCATTTGTCCCTGGACCAGCTCACCCCAAAGGCACCCACCTGACTTCGAACTACCGCCGCCGACACCAGAATCACCTCCTAGCATAGCTGCGAACCGGTACTTCGCTCTCTCGCCATACACCGGCGAAAGAGATCGCGTGGTCACGCCTAAGATCGCTAACATCGCGAGGCAAAACTGCGAAAGCATCAACACCTGGTACCTGGACAGCTGCTGCGGACAGCACATGGTAGGATCACCAACATTTATCTCCAATTCCAGGCGCATGCGATGACCCTGCGAGATCACAGTGGCGAACGATGGAACACTTAAGGCATATGACATCGGTGAAATCCTTCTCAAGGCTGACGACACGCATTTCACGATCCACATCGGCGACGTGCTTGTCGCTCCAGATCTGCGGTACGATCTGCTTTCTTCGGCTCAGCTCATGAGATGCGGAGTCGACATTCGAAGCAACCGCAAAGACAAGACCTTCGAACTTTTCTACGGCGACACCTACATCGGCAAGGCCGTAGACAACGACGGAGTCTTCGTACTGCAGTTCTCAGCTCAAGGCGCCTTAAGAGATTCTCACCGCACTCTGCTGTTGAAGACAACCACTGCGGAAGCTCCAACGTGGTCGCGTCCAACAGAGATGGATCTTGAGCAACCCGCCTCGGACATCCCCATGCAACCGTGCTCCACACCTGCTGAAACCAAACCTGCATCAATGGAAGAAGACAGCACACCGTCAACATCTGCGGAATTATCCGTCAAAGGAAAGGAAAAGGTCGAAACCGAACCGATCGGACATGGCCCTGCACTTGGTCCCTTAAGAGAAGTTCTGACACCAGAAGAAGCGGCTGCAGGGGATCAGGGCGGTTGGGTTGCAGGAGGCGGCTGGGATGCAACAAACGAGGGTTGGGGGGTCGTCAAGAGCGCTGAAGACGCTCCCAGCAGCTGGGATGTCGTCACAGGATCTGAAGAGAATCCCGGTGGCTGGGGCATCTCAGCAGACACAAGCGGATGGGCCACTTCCGCAAGCGCAAGTGGCTGGAACACCTCTACAGGAGCAGCAGAACTGGAGCAAGCGACTCCTCAGCCGGACGCTCCAGAACCACCTTCCGCCGAGTCACCGGAGATCGATCTCTACTGGGCGACACGCAGCACCAGTTGGGGAGGCCCTCCTCTTTCAAATCAGTACGCTCCTGACACACCAGAGCCAATGGAAGAAGAGTCAGAGGAGCAGGAGGTGACCTACGAATTCTTCGGCGAAGCAGCAGAGTTACCAGAACCTACCGAGGAAGCAGAGCCATCGGTCCAAGGACCACAAGAAATTGAAGTCATCGGAGCCGAGTTCTGCTACTACCGCATCCCCATGAAGGGTCTTCCAGTTCGCGACTGGCCAAATCAGTGCCTTCTTGTCACTGAAGACCAAGTTGACGCCGGCGACACTGACGACATCATCGGCATCCCGCACGCCCTCCTGGAAAGGAAGGCAATTCGCGCGTTCACCACCGACGCCGACGACGCCGCCGATGTCGGACCTGAAGGGGAGGCAAACGACGAAGCAGCACGACAAAAGTATTATCAGAAAACAGTAGGTTACCGTGCGGAACCGGAAATTTGGCATCAGCGGCTCGGGCATCCTTCACATGCAACTCTCAAGAATTCTCTGAAGGCAGGAGTCCTTGACAACGAAGCTCTTCATCTCCCACGAGGAGGGTTCCTCACCGCAGATTCCGCTGACCCGTCTTGCACCGTGTGTCCCACCGCGTCGCTCGCTCACAAGCCTTTCCCTGACCTACCACCCGGCTACGAACGATACAAGCCGCTCGACAAGGTCTACAGCGACTTCATGTGCCTAACGAATGAGGGTCTTGACGGCGAGCTCTACACACTGACCTTTATTGACGCGAGCACTCGCCACGTCTGGGCTGTCAACACGGACAGCAAGACGCTCGCCTTCGAATGCTTCATCGAGTGGATGAAGCGAGCTGAACGGCAATCGGGCCTGAAACTAAAAAGCTGGCAGACGGACGGAGCTCTGGAGTTCTTCTCAGACGAGTTCAAGGAGCTCTTCCGGAAGAAAGGGATTGAGCACCTGGTGTCCCTGCCCTACGCTCACGAGCAGCAAGGAGTAGAAGAACGGACAAACAGGAGCCTCGCCACGAGGATGAGGGCCCTGATGAAGCAGTCAGCCATCCCAACGCGCTACTGGCCGTTCGCGATGAACCATGCAGTCCGACTACACAACTTGCTGTCCTCCCGAAGTCTCGCGAACAACAACTCCCCTTACCGAGCGTGGACGGGCAGAAAGGCGGACACTCGCTTGCTTCGGGTCTTTCGCTGCATGGTACAGTACAGGCCACATACAGCCCGAACCGGAAAATTTACTGACCGAGCTCGCTGGGGCATTCACCTCGGGATCGAAAAGGAATACAAGGCGTGGATTGTGTTGGACTACGCGACACACGAGGTGACGAAATCACGTGACTGCATCTTCTACGAGAAGCTGACTCTGCCACTGTTCAACGATCACCGCGCAGCTGACACAGCACCAGAAAGGGATTTCGAGGGACACCGCAGCTTCGCAACTCCACACGATGAAGCTGACCTGGCGGACGATGAAGCTGCAGCACACGTCACCCAGTTTGACAGCGCACCCAACATCCCCCTTACAAGCCCATTCCAGACTCCAACCTTCGTTCCGCTACACCAAACCGATCCCGACGATACAACTCGCCAAGCCCACGACTTCAACAGTGTCGCCCGTCACTCACCCGACGCCACGTTACCACAGCCCAACACTTCGCGCGACACAATCCGCCCCGGCAACGAAAGCGACGACGACGTGGTCGAAGTAACCAGCTTCCACGACCACGATCGCCTGCACTACGAAAGACCAACGAAACCGGTCTGCGCATTCTTGGGCTCGCCGTTGCTGTTCGCCACTCCTCCCCCAAGGAACCCACCACTGTTCGCCAGGCTCTCTCCGGCCCCGACAGTGAGAAGTGGAAAGCAGCCATGGCCAAGGAAGTCGCGTCGCTCAAAACTCGTGGCACCTAGAAGCTGGTCCCCCGGACATCTGCCAAGGGGAGAAAGATTCTCAGCGGCAAATGGGTGTTCCGCATCAAAACGCTGGCGGACAGCTCCATCGACAAGTACAAGGCGCGCTGGGTGGTCCGCGGCTTCGAACAAACGCACATGGTGGATTTCGATCTCACCTACGCACCAGTCGGACGGCACACCTCAGTGCGGATTCTCATCTGCATCGCCGCCATCAAGCGACGACCACTCCGTCAAATCGACGTCGGCAGCGCATTCCTGTACGCCCCTGTCGACGCGATTATCTTTGTCGAGCAGCCGCATGCCTTCGAAGAGACCGACGGGGCCGTTTGCCTGCTCCAGAAATCCCTTTACGGGATTAAGCAAGCACCGCGTCTGTGGCAGCAGTACCTTCACATGGTGCTAACAAGCATCGGCTTCCAACAGCTGCCCCACGACCTCGGAATGTACCGGAAGGAGTCACGCGGCAAGTTCATTCTCCTCGTCGCCTACGTCGACGACCTCCTCTACACCGGTGACGACACGGAGCTACTGGACCAATTCGAAGCAGACCTAAAGGCGCAGCTGGAAGTCACCATCAACCACAACGTCACTCAATTTCTGGGTCTCAACATCACCCAGTCTGCCTCCTCCATTCATCTCTCCGCCGCCAAGTACGCCGAGACCCTCGCGAAGAAATTCGGCATCGCACCAATCAATCTCTCCACCCCGTTCCGCACTCCTCCTCCTACCCACACTCCGGACACCACGCCTCTGTCTCTTGAGGATCATCGGCTCTACCAGCAGCAGCTCGGGTGCCTTCTCTTCGCCGCCGTCACGTGCCGGCCCGATCTCTCCTACGTCGCAAGCCAGCTCGCTCAGTATATGAAGCGACCTGAAGGGGAGAATCTACAGGATCTGCGCCGCGCACTTCAATACTTTATCTCTACTCCCGACGTCGGACTCACCTACGAAGCCAACTTAACAGCCACCCTGCAGCTGCACGGCTACGTAGACGCTGACCATGCAGGAGATGTTGACAACAGACGCTCCTGCACAGGATTGCTTTTCCAACTTCAACCTGCTGGACTCATCTCTTGGAACTCGCAGAAGCAGGAACTCATCGCCCTTTCGTCAGCAGAAGCAGAATTCATCGCCGCCAGCGCAGCTGTTCGTGAAGGACTGTACCTGATGGAACTCCTGTAGGAAGCGAAAGTGACGATGAACGAGCACTTCACGTTACTCTGCGACAACCAAAGCGCGATCAAGATCGCAAACAAGCCCGGCTTTGTGAACCGCACAAAACACATCGCCCTTCGCTACTTCTTCGTCAAGGACGAAATCGACAAGGGCAAGGTCAAGCTCACGTACTGCCCAACTGGCGACATGGCAGCCGACTTTCTGACAAAGAAACTGCCACGTCAACAGTTCCAGCACTGCGCCAACCTCTGCGGAATCACCAAGAAGTCCCACGTGGCTCGCCTTCAGGAATGAAGGGGAGTGTTGGAATAACCGAAAGGTTATGATAAACATTCCCGAAGGTTTCCACTTTCGCGTCACTTCATAACGAAATATGTGACCGTACTAGTACCGCAATAGCTCATATAGAGCACGCGGAAGTTCAAGTGTCACCCGAAGGTCAACGGTCGAAGACAGTCAACAGTCGTGACCCTTGACTGACCGGTAACCGCACGAGGCAGTTACGAAGAGCAACATGGTAACTGTCTAGAATGGCAATAGTCGTGGGTTACTGTAGCAATGTAATTCAGTTAATAAGAAGAAGTACCCCTCAGAGTACATGGCTAGCTAGGAATGCTATTTATACTCTTGTAATCCTATCTTATAATCATCTTGTTATCTTTCAATTTACCAACAAGGTCGTTACTGAGAGTTCTCAGTTTCTTCTTACACTTGGCAAACCTTATCCTATCCACAACGATCCTTCAGTTATATCAACAGAAATATTGATGCGCTTATAATAAGTCAAGGTTCTATAGGGGGTGCGCTTATAATCGAGGATCGGCCATAAGCGCATTGCTCCAGATATAAGCGCATGCGCTTAACATAGGCCTGCGCTTATATCCGGGGTGATACGTGTGAGAAAACGAGGAGTGATTGACTAGTGGGAGGTTGGGTACAAGTACAAACCCTAGAAAGATTGTACCCCATATGTGCTACACCACTATAGCCTACACAGGCTAAGTCATATAAATCTGACACACCCCCATAGGCAAAGTGGCGGAGAACAAGGGGTCACAAGACCAGTCAAGCAAAGCAAAGCAAGCTCAGGGTGGATCACAACGTCACCACACATTCCGAGCACAAGTTCAAGGCCACAAGGCCAGTTCACATGCAAGATCATATATAAGAGTAAACAGGCAAGTGCAGGTATAGATAGATCACAGTACAAGCAAGGTCAAGAAGTGAGCAAGTGAGGCCAAGTAGGCACAAGACCTAGCATCGTACAGCACCGCTGATGACCACAAGGCGGAAGTGCCTTGGTAAAGATATCAGCAGTGTTGGCCTCAGAGGCCACGTAAGCAAGGCGCAGCTGACCACGCTGCTGCAGCTCACGAGCAAGGAAGTAACGAAGAGCAATGTGCTTCGTTCTGTGCTCCAGTCTGTGCTCCCGACACAAGGCCAGCATGGCCTTGTTGTCTACGTACAGAACTGGAGGAGAACGAGGCGGCTCTCCTAGGTCAGTCAGCAGGTAGGTGAGCCAGCGTAGCTCCTGTGCAGCCATGGCCCCCACGTAGATCTCAGCCTCACAGCTGGAGCCGAGAACAGAAGACGAGCGGGTAGACCGCCACGAAACAGAGCCGGAACCAAGGCTGAAGGTGTAACCCTGTGACGACCGCTGCGTAGCCTGGTCGTCAGCCCAAGAAGCGTCTGCGTGACCTGTGAGGACCACTGAACGCCGCCCTCCAAGCACTAGCCCCATGCCCGACGTACTGCACAAGTAACGCAACACCCTCTTCGCTGCAGCCATGTGCTCTGGTCGGTGTCTCCTAGGAGCAACAAAGCGTGCCAAGATGCTAAGAGGGTATGCGAGGTCAGGTCGTGTGCAGGTCATCAGGTACATGAGGCAGCCAACAAGCTCTGGTTACGGGCCACTCGGCTCTACGGACTCATCCGAAGGTAGAGCTGAGAGCGAGTGGCGAGTAGACAGAGGAGTGGCCTGAGGCGAGGAGTACGTGAAGTCGAAGCGCTGAAGGACCTGCTGCACCATGTGTGACTAAGTCAGGGTAATGGTGCGCTGTGCTCTGTCCCGGGTGATCTGCAAGCCAAGGTAGCTGCGCAGTTCACCCAGGTCTGTGCACGTGTGTCTCTTCTGCAGCTCGGACTTCACGTGGGCGAGTCCAGCAGTGTCAGCAGTGGCAAAGACCAAGTCGTCGACGTACACGAGGATGTAGAACGGCGGCAAAGAGGTGTCGGTGCGCAGAAACAGCGACGGGTCGGCGGTAGAAGGAGCAAACCCAAGAGCCGCAAGTGTAGTCCTCAGTGTGTCGTGCCACTCACGGGGCGCCTGGCGGAGACCGTAGACTGGCCGCCGGAGGCTCCACTGGGTACCAGGAGGAAATGACCCAGTGAAGCCAGGTGGGCGGCGCAGCCAGATCTCCTCGTGCAGGCTGCCCTTCAAGAAAGCTGTGCTGAAGTCAAGAGAGTGAAGCTCGTAGTCGCGCTGAGCGGCTATGTGCAGCAGCACCCGAAGAGTGGTCATCTTCGGGGTGGGAGAGAAGGTCTGAAAGTAGTCAACTCCCTGCCGCTGACTGAAGCCTCGAGCAACGTAACGCGCCTTGAAGACAGGTGGAGAACCCGGCGGCCGCTTCACCCTGAAAATCCACATGCCATTGACGATGTTCGCCCCAGGAGGGGGAACCTCGTCGACGTAGGTGCCTGTGGACTTCCAGGAAGCCATCTCTGCGTCCATGGCTGACTGCCACTGAGAGGAGTAGGGACCCTCGATCGCCTCAGCGTACGATCGAGGAGTCGGGATGTCTGGTGCATCCGGGTCTCCCTCAGGGGCAATCAGCGTGGACACGAGATGAGGCAAAGCAGCAGCAAAACACTGGAACTCCTCCCGTCTGTCCTCAAGAACGTCCGTGCCAAGAGCACACTCACCCCCGACGGACGGAGGACAGACAGACGCAGACTCAGCAACAAGACTCGCAGCGTAGTCTAGACGACAACGAGCAGCGAAGTCGACCAGCTCAACAACTAAGGCAGACGCAGCAGTGGACTCAAAGGAAGGGTCAGTGACAACAGTAGCCAGGAGACGCGTGACAGTAGGACTGGCAGCACGAAGAGAGTCAGACTCCGGGTCAGCAAGAGCAGGAAGAGAGGACTCTGGAGGCGACGGCGAAGGGACACGCTGCGGAGCAGTGGAAGGTCGCAGTGCCATCCGGTGCGTGCCCGGGACCGCAGGAGGACGCTGACGCGGAACACGATGACTAGTGCGGACAGCACGAACAGGCGACGCAGGACGAGACGCAGGCACACGACGCTCAGTAAGACCTCCAGTAGGACCAGCGTAGGGAGAAGGAGCAGGCAGTGGGGAGGCAGGCTCTAACTGTGACCGCGACTGGACAGGCTGTGGACACTCTAAGGGAGGAGGACCAGTAGAAGGCGGGAGACCAAGAACCTGCTCAAGGAGCGGAACGAAGTACAGCCGCGGCCGCGCAGCGCCCCTTGAAACGGCAGGGACAGCACCAGTACCCCCAGCGGCAGCACCAGCGCCAGCAGCACCTCCAGCTCCAGCAGTGCCAGCTCCAGCACCCTCAGCAGCTCCAGTACCTCCAGCAGCACCAGCAGCACCTCCAGCAGGACCAACTCCAGTAGCCCCAGCAGCACCCCCAGTCCCAGCAGCTCCAGTACCGCCAGTACGAGCACCTCCAGGTCCAGTGGCTCCAGCACCTCCAGCGCCAACCGCAGGGTCAACAGCACCAGCAGCACGACTCCAGCGCCTGGCAAACCACTCGCGCAGCTCCTGTGGAGAGAGTAGCTCCCGACGAGACGAGGTACCCGAAGCACCCCCAGGCTCAGCGCCCCCAGGCTCCGCACCCCCAGGCTCAGCACCCCCAGGCTCAGCACCCCCAGGCTCCGCACCCCCAGGCTCCGCACCCCCAGACTCAGCACCCCCAGGCTCAGCACCCGCAGGCTCAGCACCCCTAGCAGTACCAGAGTCAACAGCTACCTCGACTGGCTCGACTGCGTCTACCTGGGACACACCTGACGGGGCAGGACCCTGAGGGGGGAGAGGGTCTACCGGAGGGGGACCTGGCGCAAGGAAGAGCGGCGGCGGGGGGAGGGGCGCAGTGCGGTAGGGGAAGAGACGGTAGTAGGGAACCGACTCGTCAAAGGTGACGTCCTGGGAGGACAGAACACGGCGCGAGGTGGGGTGGTAAAACTGCCAACCAGGCGCGTCAGGGGGGAAGCCAAGGAAGACGCAGGGAACAGCACGGGGGGACAGCTTATCCGCAGACAAGTCGCGGACAAACGCCCGAGATACCCAGACGCGAAACGCAGACGCATCGCCAACCTTCCCCGTCCACCGCAAGGTGGGGGAGGTCTCCGGTAAGGAGACCCGGGGCTGAAGGTTGATCTGATGCGCCGCGTACTGAACCGCGAACGGCCACAGAAAATTGGGAGCAGCCGCATGGATCATGGACGTACGAGCGACGTCCATGACCATGCCAATGCGGCGCTCAGCAATCCCATTTTGCTGCGGAGAGGCCGGAAGCGTGTACGTCTGACGGATGCCCTGTGCACGGCAGAAGGCTCCCAGAAGGCCGGAGGAAAACTCCCCGCCTCTGTCAGAGTGCAGACGCAGAACAGGAAAGTCCGAGCCGAAACTCCTCCTGAGCTGGAGACGAGCTGCGCGGATCCAGTCGATCAACACCCCAGTGACGTCACCGTTGCTGCGCAAGGGGATCACCGTGGTGTAACGCGAGTAGTCGTCAACCACCAACAGGAAGTAACGCTCGTGACCCTGGCCACGGACGCGGGCGGGGCCCCACACGTCCATGTGAAGAGTCTGCAGTGGAGCCTCTGTCGGAGGAAACTCAGAGGAGTGAGGAGCGGCGCGCTGCCGCCCCTCGACGCAGGGAACGCAG
Organism: Closterium sp. Naga37s-1; assembly: GCA_947471745.1. NCBI lineage: Eukaryota > Viridiplantae > Streptophyta > Zygnematophyceae > Desmidiales > Closteriaceae > Closterium > Closterium sp. Naga37s-1. The sequence goes on from CANJKZ010000881.1 coordinate 289,758, forward strand.
GTAGAGGCAGGCCCCGGAGGAAGGGGAGGGAGGGACCGGGGGAGACCAGAGACAAGGTAACGGGAGGCCATGCCTCGGAGACGAGGCAGGGAGGGGTGACCAAGGCGGTGGTGCCAGAGGAGCGTCTGGTGGGACAGGAGACGACACGAGCAGGGAGCAGACTCAGGACCAGACCTGGACGTTGCAGCAAACACCTGACCCGACGCAGCTACCTGACCAGACTCAGCAGCCTGAGAAGGCCCAGTGGTCAGTGTGTACAGGCTCGACCCCGGCTGACGGGTAAACGTGGCCAAGTGGCGGCCCGTCCGAGCACACGTATAGTGGGTCACCCGCTGACTCGCAGGGGTGAACTGGTCAACCCCCCCATCCTGTAGATCAGCTCCACTCACCAAGTTCGTGGAGAACGAGGGGAGGTAGAGACCTGACAGGGTACCAGAGGGGGCAGCCGGACACGGTAAGACAGTGGAGAAGTGGGCAAGGACAGGACCCCCAGAGGGGTCCGCCAGGGAGACCGCAACTGGCCGACTAAGCGGTGTAAGTGTGGTGCGGTCTCGGAAGAAGGAGCGGGAAGCACCCGAGTCAAGGGTGAAGGTGTGTACAGCCTGAGCCGACGTGGTACCTGAGAGAGCAGACTCACCAGCACCTGAGGCCGCAGACACACTAGCACCTAGAGCAGCAGCCTCACCAGCACCTGGGGCAGCAAACGCACTAGCACCTAGAGCAGCAGCCTCACCAGCACCTAGAGCAGCAGCCTCAATGCCTGGTTCAGGCGGAACACACAGGTAACAGTCACCCTCATCACTAGTAGACACAGCATACATGGCAGCAAGAATAGCATCATAATCCAGATCAAAGATCGCAACCCCCGACCTAAGCAGCTCGCCCCAGCGGGGGATCTCCGTGGCGTCAGGGAACTGGAGACGCCAAGCGTCCGTCAGGCGGCCGAAGCAGCGCTGGGTGGTGTGCGGGCCACCGCACGGCTCACCAGTGCGGTCGCCGGTACGCAGAACGTAGGCACAAGGACCAGTACCCCCACCCCGCTGACGCGTAGCGTACCACTCACGAAGCTGCTGGGGGGGCGGGGTCTTACGAGTGCGCTGCTGCTGCTGGCGCTGACCACCACCGAAGCCGCCCCGCTGCGCAGAGCCACCCCGACCAGCTCCACCTCCACCGCCGCCACCTCCGCCACCGCCGCCACCGCCACCTCCTCTGCTCCCACCGCCACCGCCGCCGCCGCCTCCGCCTCCGCCGCCGCCACCGAAGCCCCCACCCCCGCCACCACTCCCGCCGCCACCCCCACTCCCTCCGCCGCCTCCACCGCCACCTCCACTACCCCCGCCAGTCCCTCCAGCGCCCTTGCCCCCCTTGCCCTTGCCGGTGCGGCGTCTCCCGCTAGGAGCAGACGCAGCGCCGACCGACTCGGTGCCAACGAAGTCGACGGCAGCAGCAGAGGCAACAGAGGGCAGAAGAGGGGAGGGGGAGCACCCCTCAAAGAAGGGGGCACGAGGGTCACCACGAGAGGCTCCTACAGCTACTATGCTCTTCTCAGCTGCTAGGAGGCGCTCCTCGAGGAGGTCAACGGTGAGTGTGGTGGGGCAAACAGAGAGGAAGTGGTCCCTGACTGGACGAAGAGAGTCAGGGAGCCGGGTGACTATGCAGTAGAGGGTGATGTACATGGGGGGGGGGGTTCTTGGCGCAGAACTCAGCAGGAAGCGCAGCGCGGTAGCGGGTGTCACTAGTGCGAAGGTGCGTAATGAGGTCAGCGACTGTGTGAAAGGCGGCTAGGTCAGGGAACAGGTACGGCAGCATGAGGCGGCTAAGAGCAGCAGTGGCAGGGGAAGAGTAGCGTGCAATGACCGCGTCGTACAAGGTCTTAGCACTCTTGTACTGACTAAAGTGCGCGCGCTCAGTGGACGGCAAGTGACTACGCACAGCTAGACGGGCAGCAGCATCGCGTGTGGCCCACTGGGAGCGAACAGTGCTGTCAGCATCGGCAGCAGGGGCAGGAGAGGCGCCAGACGTGAGATCGAACAGTGAGAGACCGTCTTTCCTATCGCACTGTAAGAAGAGCTGCAGATCATCGACCCAGACCTCAAAGTCAACAGCCCGACCCTCAGCATCAAAGACAAGGACGCTAGGGGTAGCCATGACAGCAGTGGCAGCAGTAGCAGCAGTGGCAGTAGTGACAGCGCAGTGCGGCGACACTCTTACCAGGGCAGAGAGCCGCAAGTGGTGGGGCAGGGCCGAGGCGCACCGGCAGGGACGAGCCGAGGCGCGCAGGTAGGGCCGAGGCGCACCAGCAGAGGCGGGCCGAGGCGCGTCGGTAGGGCCGAGGCGCACCGGCGGCTGCAGTCAGCGACGGCGGCGGCTGCGGCCCCGAGGGAGGTGGCGGCGGCTGCTGCTGGTAACGGCTGCTGCAGCTGCGGCTTCCGCTGCAGGGACGGCGGCGGCTGCTGCTGCAGGGACGACGGCGACTGCTGCTGCAGGGACGGCGGCGGCTGCTGCTGCAGGGACAGCGGCGGCTGCTGCTGCAGGGACGGCGGCGGCCGCTGCTGTAGGGACTGCGGTTGCTGCTGCTGCAGGGGCGGCGACGGCGGGCCGCGAAGGGCGGCGACAGGGCCGTGAGAGGCCGCGAAGGGCGGCGGAGGAGCCGTGAAGGGCGGCGCGAGGGGCCGCGGAGGGCGGCGACGGGCCGTGAAGGGCGGCGCGAGGGGCCGCGGAGGGCGGCGACGGGCCGTGAAGAGGCCGCGAGGGGCCGCGAAGGGCGGCGCGAGGGGTCGTAAGGGGCCGCACGAGGGCGACGCGAGGGGCCGACGAGCGGCGCGAGGGGCCGTAAGGGGCCGTAAGGGCGGCGCGAGGGGCCGTAAGGGCGGCGCGAGGGGCCGTGAGAGGGGCCGCTAAGGGCGACGCGAAGGGGCCGTGAGGGGCCGAGAGAGGGCGCGACGGTAGGGAGGGCACACGGGGCGCGACTCGGGCAGGAGCAAGGCGCGCTCCGGGCAGGAAAAAAAAAATTCGTGGTGGGCCCTAGGAAGCGTTCCCACTAGGGAACCTGCTCGATACCATGTGAGAAAACGAGGAGTGATTGTCTAGTGGGAGGTTGGGTACAAGTACAAACCCTAGAAAGATTGTACCCCATATGTGCTACCCCACTATAGCCTACACAGGCTAAGTCATATAAATCTGACAATACGGTATGCTTCAATTTTGCACTGAAATTTCAGTATAACCTACCTTGCCACACTGACCATTTTGCGTGTTGCTGTACAAGTAACACTGACGAATCAGTATAGTGACGTGAGTCACACTGAAACGGAGTTGACCGCGTGGGGGGGGGGGGAGGGGGATGATAGGGTACGCGTGTACTATCAGTACCTTCCCGTGATTCCTAAGACCCCACCCACACACTTGGCATTTTTTTGCATGCACTGCACAGATATCAGGTGCGCGCCGCTGGAACCTATCACAGCAACAATACCACACACCTTGTACTGGGGTTTCAGCTATAGATTTTTGTTAATACACTGTTGGTTCAGTTTACTTATGATTTTTACACTGGCAAAATCAGTATAAAAAAAACTGTGAACGCTGATTTGGACACCTCGTTGGCCGGGGCACGCTGATCCATCAGGACGCGGCACCTCTAGCACCGATCCTGCGCAGGTTCGAAATATGAAGGGTTTTAAAATTGTTTTGGAAGTTGTAAATGCTTTCAGCAGGATTTGAGTGCGGTGGAATCAGCAATCCTGCGATCGATCGTGCAAAGTTTCTTGAGGTGCCGCGTCCTCAGCATACCCTCAAACCAATCTGAGGGCCTGCTTATGATGGATGCTTGAACCAGATCCGGAGCAGAAACAAGTGGGAAGTACTATTTGTTGGGTTGGGTGGATTGGGTCAACTATATTCACTTGACTCCATGACTGACACGTGCGGTGTGCAGTGTACAGTACACACATCGTGTTATTCTCAGGATTACAAAAAGAATGTACTAGCATGGTGTCTAGGTCAGGTTAAGTAGGGGGATCCCCCTAGATTTCATCCCGTTTGCGCTGGTTCGGCCTGTTTCAACTTTTTTTCTGTACCAAGACAGATTTGTTAGCCTTTTTTCTAAAAAGGTTGGTAATTTTCTAGTGGTTTTCAATGAAAAATGGAATTTCTGCCTGATGTTTTTAGCCTACCCCAAAACAAATCTAGGGGCGGCATACATCGTTCAAAAACCGCTCAAGATGTCCAAACTTCAGACTGTAGGTTTGTAAAAGGCGCTTTTGGCAAAGATGATAGGGTCGTGTATAGCATTTTGGATAGATATTTTATGCATATTTGTTACGGGTGCAATGAATCGAAGTAGCGAGAATTGCACTAAGGTGTCAAACGAGTACAAAATGTGAGCGAAGGCATGAGCGAACATTTATACGCGAAACATGCAAACGGTAACGCGGTGCGTGCGAGCTAGCTAGTGCTACGCTGGAGCGAGGCTCGGGCTAGTCACGAAGCGTAGGCCGACACGGCCAGGCCAGCAGTGCGAGGTTTGGTGAAAACAGTGCGCGCGAAGTCGGCGAAGCCCCGTTAGCAGTAACGGGCGAACAACGGCTGTTGCTGTACGCGATGTAGTCGGGCTCCGTAAGGAATGCCGAGAAAATTCCTTACACTACCCCCCCCCCTCAAGAAGCCCCCTCCGCTACGTGAGTGCGTGTATATCGCGGAATCCCCGGCTCCTCAGGTACACTTGCAGGGCAGGGTGGTTTTCGATGTTGGCCAGGGGCACCCAGCTATCCTCGGTTGGCGTGCGGTCCTTCCAGCGAACGAGGAATTCAATCCTCTTGATTCCCGTGGGGTGTCAAATCCGATGGCTCATGATTTTTTCGGGCGCGATGATCGGCTCCGATGCAGGGCGAGTCATGGATGGCGGGCGGTGGCGAGGCAGTTGGCTTGTGGTTGGGATGTATGGGCGAAGCAAGCTGACGTGGAACGAAGGGCTGATGTACCAGTCGGTCGGTAACAGTAGGTGCGCGGTTACTGGTGTGATAATGTGGCTGATTTGGAATGGGCCACAGTAGCGCGGTCGAAGTTTTGGTACGTCGGGCAGTCGCAGATTTTGCGTGTCGAGCAGTACGTAATCCCCTGACTAGTATGTGACTGGGCGGCGGTGGCGGTCAGCGTTGCGCTTAGCGATGACATTTGCTTTTTTAATTGCTTCTGCGGCTCTGGTGCGGGCAGCTTGCAGAATTTCGGCGAATTGCTGTGCACGTGGCGTTGGGTTGTCCGGACTCGGCGTCATGGGCACTGTAGGGTTTTGCCCGTAGTTCAGGTAAAAGGGGGACTGCTGCGTCGTCGCTGGCGTGGCATTGTTCTACGCGAACTCGATCAGCGGCAGCTGCTGCTCCCAAGTCGTGGGGTCGTCGCACGTGGCACGAATCAACTGCTCCATCGTCTGATTCGTCCGCTCCGTTTGGCCGTCGGTCTCGGGGTGGTACGACGAACTGAACTGTAGCCTGGTCCCGAACTGCTCCCAGAGGTTCTTCCAGAAGTTGCTGGTGAACTTCGTGTCCCTGTCGCTGATAATTGCTGCTGGTATCCCGTGCAGGCGAACAACGGCTGCGATGAACAGACGAGCGGTCTCCTCGGCTGAGATCGACTTTTTGCACGCAGCGAAGTGTGCCATCTTCGTCAATCTGTCAACGACGACCATCACCGCGTCGTTACCCCCAGGGTTCGAAGGTAACCCTGTGACGAAGTCCATGGTAACCTGCTGCCAGGCGCGCTCGGGCGGTGGTATCGGCTGCAATTGACCCGCCTTCCGCTTCCTCGAGCTCTTCATCACCTGACACGTGGGGCACGAGCCCACGTGCTGCTGTACGTCGGTCAACAGCTCCGGCCAGTAATAATACCGCTGCAGTTGCTGTCGCGTTTTTTCTACCCCAAAATGTCCCGAGGTAATTCCGTCGTGTGCCTCCTGCAGTAGCAGCTCCCTCAGTAGTGAGTACGCGGGTACCCAGATGCGGTTGGTGCCTGTTTTTACGTAATAAACTCCTTTAGCTTCTGCCAGTTGCTGTGAGTTTCCAGTCGTGAAAAATGGGTCGGTGCGGTATCCGTGGGTGAATAGGCCTGTTAAAAGCGGGTTCGTCTGGGCGAGTAGAATGGCGTGGAGTTGGGCGGTAGGGCGGGTGAGTGCGTCGGCGGTGTTGGATGCGCCTTTCTTGTACGTAACCGTGTAGTGGAAGTTGGACTCGAGGTAGTCCAACCAGCGAATCTCTCGCGGATTGAGATTTGGTTGGGCGCGTAGGTACTGTAGTGATCGGTGGTCTGTCCGTACTGTCACGTCGGCGCCGGTCAGGTAACACCACCAAACCTTGAACGCGTGCACGATCGCCAACATTTCGCGGTCGTGTATCGGGTAGTTGCGTTCGGGCGGGTGCAGTTTGCGGGACTCGTACGCGATTGGCTGGAGGCCGTTTCCGAAATCCTGCAACAGTACTGCTCCCACAGCGATGTCACTTGCGTCAGTGACGAGCTCGAACGGACGGTGTGGATCTGCGATGTGGAGCACGGGCGGTGAGCACAAAATGTTTTTGAGGGCCGAGAAGGCAGCTTGCTCTTTCTCCCCCCACGTGTACTCAACCCCCTTCCTCAGCAGGTCAGTCAACGGGGCAGTCAGCTTCGCCATGTCGGGGACGAACCGGCGCACGTAGTTGACGAACCCCAGAAAACTCTGCAACTCGGTCAAGTTGGTCGGCGCGTGCCACGCTTGAATCGTCGCAATTTTCTTCGGGTCTATTTCCACTCCTGCAGCTGAAATAACATGTCCCAAAAATTCCAGGCGGTCCTGTAAAAATTCACACTTAGACGCTTTCGTTAGTAGGCGGTTGTCACTCAGTATTTTAAAAACCGCTTCGATGTCCTGTAAGTGCTGTGCTCTGTCAGGGCTGTAAATCAGTATGTCGTCCAGGTAGACTATGACGCACTTATCTAAGAGCGGGCGGAAAGCTTCGTTCATGGTCATTTGGAAAGTGGCGGGGGCGTTGGTCAGTCCGAAAGGCATGACGGTGTATTCGAAGGATCCGTAGCGGGTGCGGAATGCAGTCTTAGGGCAGTCGGGCGGGTTGACGCGAATCTGATGGTAACCCCCTCGGAGGTCGATTTTCGAGAAAACCCGGGCTGTGCGCAGTTGGTCGATCAGTTCGTCGGCTCGCGGGATGGGGTAACGGGATTTAATGGTAACCCTGTTCAGTGCTCTGTAGTCTATGCACATGCGAAACCCCCCGTCTTTTTTCGGTGTGAACAGTATCGGTGCTACGAAAGGCGACGAACTAGGGCGAATGAATTCCTTCTCGAGCAGGTAATCGAGCTGCTTCCTCAGTTCGTCCAGTTCGGGCTGGGTCAGTCGGAACTGTCGCTGTACTGTTGGCTGTGCCCCCGGTTCTAACTCTATCCTGTGGTCGTGCGGTCGCTGAGGTGGCAGTCCCGTTGGTAAGTCGTCCGGGAAAATGTCGCTGTACTGCTTCAATAGTGCTGCCAGGTCACCTGGTACGTCGGCCAGCAGTTTCTGCAAATCCCCTCCCTTGTCTGCTGCCTCGGCTTCCCGAATGTCGACCGCGTACACGTCAGCTCCTGCCGCTACGGCGCGTTTCATCGTGATCGCGTTGACACGCACCGACGAAGACTCAGGCGAGCCCCAGCGAGGTAGGGCGATGTTGTTACCGTTCACTCGCACGGTGCAGTCACCCGCCGTCCAGTCGATTCGCGGATTGTGTCGTCGCAGCCAATCACGCCCGAGTAAAATATCGGTTCCGTCGAGGGTCGTTGCGAGCATTTCCTGGCTAAACGTGAAGTTACCCCCACATCGAATCCGAACTCGGTCTACGCGTTCCCGTATTGCCAGCGGCGTGCCGTCTACCAGTCGTGCGTCGATCTCAGGTAAACATCTGTCCAGTGGCAGTCGCAGTTTTCGTGCTGTAGCGGTGTTGATGAGGCTGTGGCTGGCTCCCCCGTCTACAAAGATTTTAACTAAGTCCGTCCCGATTTTCCCACTAAGCAGTATGGGGCTGTTTACCGTAGTCCCCTCCTTATTCGGCCGAGTGTGGTCGATTGCGTGAACCGGCACAATCACTCGGTGAGGGTCGGTTGGGTCGGGCGAGCGGCGTGACCTGTCAGTAGAGGGCCCGTCTGCTACTGACTCCCAGCGTTTCCCTGCTGCTTGGTCTGTTTCTGCTGCTCAGCTTCCCCCTTTCCCTTAGCGTTTTCCGGGCATTCGCTCTTGCGATGTCCCGGGCCGATTGCACGCAAAGCAGCGCCCTTTGAACGGTGCGGCAGCGGCATTTGCGGCGACGGCACGTATCGTGGCGCCCTCGTTCGTCCCACGAGGCCGATGTCCCCAATGGCTGCTTCCGTAGGACCCCGGCCTCGATCGGCGGAAGAAATCAAGTTTCTCCGCCATAGCGAGAATTTCTTGAAAGTCGGTGACGCCGCGAAGCTGGATTTCCTGAGCGATGTCTTGCTTCAGGCCGCCGATGTAGCGGTCGATGCGCTCGCTCTCGTGCATATATCCCACCTGCTCGCATAGCGCCAGAAATCCGCTCGTGTAATCTTGGACGGAACCGAGTTGGCGCCAAGTGCGGAGCTTCTGTCGCGCCGCGATCGAAGCCGCGATTGGCTCGAAACGAGCGCGCAGACCTGTGCACCACGCGTCCCACGTGCGATACTGGGGCACCTCCACGAAATATGACGGCGCCCAGGGTCCGGTTTGTCCTTCCCGTGTCGGTAGAGTCGCGTAGTCCACCGGCTTCGTGACGATGACGCGCCACCAGTCCATGGCGGGTCCTCGCAGCAACGACACGGCGTAGCGAATCTTCGCCGTATCCTCCGAGACGTAGTTCGCGTCGAAGAAGACATTCAACGTGAAGAGCCATGCCTGAACGGTAGGACCACTCCGCTGACTTGGGTCAAAGCATGGCGGACGCTGCGGCTTTAGCGGCATCGGCGACGGAAGAGTTGATTCGCCGGCCGGCATCGAAATCGTAACTCGAGGCTGAGTCCTGGCCGCATTCGTCGCGTCGGGGTGTGTCGTGCCGTGGTCGTCGTCTCCGTCATGGCGGACGACGCCATCACTTGCGGCGCTCGCGGGTTGTCCCACACTTCCGTGCTGTGATGTTTGTGGTGCGGGCTGAATCGGAGTGCCAGGTGCTTGGGATTGTGCCCTTGTGAGGTCGTTTTGCAGGGACGAGCGTTCTGCCGTCAGCGTCGCGATTTCCTCGGCGCTTTCGCGGATTTGTCGCAGCAGATCGTTCAAGTGTTCCTGCGTGAGGGTCGTGACGTCGATATGTTCGGCCATTTCGAAGGGCGTCGGCTCGTCTTAGTCTAGGCGCAGTCGTGGCTGCACGCATTTACGAGAGAACGCGAGGACAGCGGCTCCTAGGTGCTAAGGTACGTGAGTCCCTTCGAGTGAAAAATCAAAAGTTGATTTCCTGGGGTGCGGAGATGCGCGGTCCGAAAGGAAAGAGGCTATGAATACCAAGTGTTACGGGTGCAATGAATCGAAGTAGCGAGAATTGCACTAAGGTGTCAAACGAGTACAAAATGTGAGCGAAGGCATGAGCGAACATTTATACGCGAAACATGCAAACGGTAACACGGTGCGTGCGAGCTAGCTAGTGCTACGCTGGAGCGAGGCTCGGGCTAGTCCCGAAGCGTAGGCCGACACGGCCAGGCCAGCAGTGCGAGGTTTGGTGAAAACAGTGCGAGGTTCCTTACAATATTTCATGCAGGGCCAGTGCCCCGCCCCGCAGTCTTTAGATCAATGAGGGTACTGGACAACACCACCAATTCTTTTTATATGAGACATTTCATTATCAATTGTTTGTTAAACCGATTCGCACACTCGGCGGCAAACTACAGGACTTTTTGTGCCTTTTTGTCAGCGAGGGCCCAGTGCAATCGTCGCAACGCAAGCTCATCTGTTCAATTCGGTTGTGGTCGGTGGTACTCTTGTACAGTTCTACGAACCGCAAATGGTCTTGTTCCTCGCACCCTTGTACAGTTGCTGGCACCGTCTATGCAACCGTCAAGGAGAGGCTAGTGGATCTGGGACCAACCTCCCGCCCCCTCCCATGCCAAGGGTCCACCCACGACTCACGAGTCACGACTCACGACTCATAACGAGCGAAGGTCTGCCTACACTCAATGGCCAAACCTATCGCGCACAGAAACGCGCCTCACATTGCAACCGCCTACGACACCTAGCTTTTGAAGGTTTACCACCAAACACAGTCCACATATTTTCTCGTGGCGGAGGAGGTCAAATGCCACTGAATATCTTACTAGGTTAGAAAATAAATGAGAATCAGCTGTATTAAGAGTCGTGCGGTGCACCCGTGTACAGTGTGTATTGACGATTATGTCAAACGTAGTCCACGTGCGGATGGGTGAGCATTTACCCAAAATGACGGGCATTGAAAATGGGATGAGCATTTTCACGGTGTGGAGCATCACCGTACGATCTGTACTTTAAGTGTTAGCAAGATCCAGAACCTGAGTTGACATCCCGAGAGCTTTTTCTCAGTCTTGTTGGAGCTTAGTGCCCACTTTATGGTTTGTCGCATGTCGGGTCTTCCTGCGCCCTAAGGACACTCGGAGACACGGGTCTGCCGGCTTCATACCTGCACCTATCCATACGGAAGAGACGCGAACTTGGTAAGAATGTTATACTGTACGTCCGGAATGTTTGGTGGTAGGGTGGGGACATCTCTAAAAAGGCGGGTCCCAAAACTGTCCTTGCAGACACATCCAAGATACACTTGTAGTTTGAATAGTGTACTGTAGTTTGTTGTTCTTTTTGGAGGCATGTGCAACACCGTTTCTCTGCAGAATTCATCCCCTCGTCGTTCTTTTTATGGGGTAGCCATGTTGCCAAATGCCTTCCTTTCTGTACTTCTCCCTCTTGCCTCTCGTGGCTCTATCTACAACAATGAATTTGTTATCGCGCAACTCGATTTGTACAGTATTGTTGTTTACTAAACAACAATACTGTACATGACATGATTTACCACAAAGGTTGATAGATGAACTTCTTGGGAATACAGCTTCAATCAGACTACTTCTGAGCGATCTGCTTCTGACTGAACGATGATTCCGCTTGAATTGCATAAATGCCGAAAGAAATAGTTTTTTCTTAGGCTGCAGCATTTGAAGATGGGGCAGAACCTTGTCATGCACAGTAGTAGTCGGCAAATAGCTCAGCAGCAATGCCTCCTCGGAATCCACCTTCACGTTCGTCGTTCCTTCCGAGAGATATTTGCGTTGAGGTTGCTCTCTCTCAGAGTCTGCGAAGCTTGCATTTCTCTCGCATATTGTGCTCCACAATCGCGTGACAGAACAGCGTGGTCGTCATGCTTTTTGCAAAATTTGCTTTTCCCCTCTCAACACTGAGTGTTCTTCCTTGCCGCGCTGTCTCCAACTCCAGTGGTTTGTGCTGTGGCAGCACTCCAGATCCAGCACTCTACTAGAGCCGTTTCTGGTAGTTGTAGTAGTACTAGCGGTGGGAAGGACGCGCATGGTCGCCATGGCGACCCGGGGGCGGCCTGTGCGCCTCGTCGCGGTGCTCGTGCTCGCAGTGTTGTCCACCCACCTCCGTGGAGTCGATAGTAGTGTCGTCATGCTGACCGATCAAGGTGGAAGCCCCGTGTAGTAGCCACCTATGCGTTTCGTAGTATGCATTTTGCAAAAGTTGGTGTCCAGAATCTGCCGATCAGGCTATTCTCGCAATAGTTTTTTCCAGATACGTAAAACTGTCCCACATCTGTCCGCGACTGTGTGGGACATATGCGAGGCAAACCATATCGAACCGCAAAATGTCCTTGGAACCATCCCAAATTTATCGAACCATCCCAAAATTATCCTGGCGAATATCCTTGGATGCCAAAAGCAGTAGACCGAAAGATCGCCAGTTCGATACTTGACAGTGAAAACAAAGAGAGTGGTTGCACAGTCGCAAAGCATGTAACTCTTCGGGGTTCATCAAATCTCGCCAGAATTCGTGGATGCTGTAGCCTCTTTCCTCGCCAACAATCTACTGAAAGGGCCACGGGAACTCCAAACCCACCGTCATCTGAATTGAAGCGTTCAATTCACCTGCTGAAGAGCCATGACCTCAGTCGCACCAACGCGTCGACGAGTTGGATATTTGGAGTGAACCCACGAATCTTGAAAAAACCCTTACGATTCCAAAATCTATTACGGCGGTTAAGAACGGACCCCTGCAGAGTCTGAAAATCCCCGTTTTCTCATGGGGGTGTTACATTTTGCTACTCCGGTTCCCACCGTTCACCTACCCTCGCGGCCGTTAACGCCCCTTTGCCCTGCATGCTTTGCCACGCGTACTTGGTGGTTCTTGCAAGCAAGCCTGGTATGCTCCACATTCTTTGCTTGCCTCCCCACCCTCCCCTCCGCTTCCCCGCCCTGCTCCTTTCTTCCTCTGCCCTCCCTCCCGCCCATCAGCGACCGCCCTGCTGAACATCAAGGCGGCCATGGGGATCACCTACACCACGTGGGCCTCCACCAACCCCTGCCGTCTTGACGGCGCCGCTGCAGCCGCTGGCGACTGGGACAGCGTGACCTGCACCGCTGATGGCAAAATCGCCTCGATGTGAGTGCAGGCGCCGGCAAGGTGCGTGAGTGCGGCACGCGGCGAGGCAGGGCTGTGAGTGCACGCGGGTGTGTAAAACGCCTCGTTACCGTGAGAGTGCAGGCGGTCTGTCGTATTCGTTGATCGCTGTGACACCGCTTTCATCCTCTCCCCGCCCATACCTGCATACCGTATTCATCTGCTCACCCGCCCTTGCATGTCTCCTCCAACGCCCTGCCACCAACTGTTGCGCGCCTCAGATCTCTGGATACCACAAAGCTCAAGGGCTCTCTTCCCTCTGACATCTCCACGCTCACAGCTCTCACCTTCCTGTGAGTTGCGTCTGCTCTTCTCTGGCTGTTCTGGTCGGCTGCTGATTATGCTTTGCGCTGTCATATCGGCTCCTTTATGGTTCCTTTCGGGGCAGGATAGAGTTGCTTAGAGCCCAGTTGAGTGCCCAGGGCGAGGTTCAAGTGCAATGCCTGTGCCTTCTGCATCCTCCTCTCGCCCCTTCCTCCCCCACAGTAACCTGCAGAAGAATCTTCTCAACTACCGCATTGATTCGTTCACCACCAACCTCCAATCCTTGCCAGCGCTGGCCCTCATGTGAGTGCTTGCAAGGGTGAGAACAAGCGAATGATGGGGGTGGTCCTGTGACTCGCCTCGCTTAACTCACTCCCCTTTCTCTCTCATTTCTTCCGCCCTCCGTTCCACATGCTGCCATGCATCTGTTAACCACCACCTCTCCTCTCATCTCTGCCCCGTCGCCTCTGCTCGTCTGGCAGCGCTCTGCATTACAACTACTTGTACGGAGAAATCCCCTCGTTCCTCGTGGGCCTCCCAAAGCTCACTTCCTTGTAAGTCTGATAGCAGTGCACGCACCGGTGCATGCTGCTTCTCCGTTCCAACCCTTTCTTCCTCCCTGTGCACTCCTTTTGTAGGCCCTTATGCATCTGTCCCTTGGCTGCCTTCCCCCCTCACCAGCGGAGCGGTCTACAACTACCTGATCGGCACCGTGCCGGCGGTGGCATCCAGGCTTAATTCGCTGGACGTGCGCGGCAACTTCCTCACGGACGTGCCCACGGGGAGCTACTCGTGGTGCGGGGGCGACAGCAACTGCCTCGTCACGCCCTCCAAGTGCGGCAGCAGCGGCATCGGTCAGCGCGCTGCCGCAGCGTGTGCCATCTGCGGCACCACCAACGGCGTGGGCCCATTCTGCGCCTCGGCGGGAGGGGTGTGCTCGGTTGACGCGACTGCGCCCGTCACTGCCGGCACTATCAACTCGCCGTCACAGCCCGTTCTGCCCATGACATGCTCGCTCCTCATGGATCCAGTGGATTGTGCGTGCTCCTCACCGTGCTCCTCACCGTGCTCACCCGCTTCATCCCTCCACCATTCCCTCCCCTCCCACTTGGTTGTCACCACACTACGTGCATTCCCGCTTCCCACCTCCTCTCACCTCCTCGAATAAGTTTCCTTTGCCCACACCACACTGCCGTGCACCCCCATCTGCCACGCCCTGCAGTTGCGGCCATGATGAACATCAAGAGCACACTGGGTGTGACCTACACCACTTGGACCGCCACCAACCCGTGCCGCTTTGCTCGATCCGCCGTGGCCGTTGCGGGCGAGTGGAATGGCGTCACCTGCGTGGGCGGCAAGGTGTCTGACATGTGAGTGCACAGCAGCGCCCCACCCACACCACCGCCGCACCCACACCACCGCTCCCACCCACACCACCGCCCCCACCCACCCCACACCACCGCTCCCACCCACACCACCGCTCCCACCCACACCACCGCTCCCACCCACACCACCGCCCCCACCCACCCACACCACCGCCCCCACCCACACCACCGCCGCACCCACACCACCGCTCCCACCCACACCACCGCTCCCACCCACACCACCGCCGCACCCACACCAGACCTCACCCACTTCACGGTGCCCTCAATCATGCTCCTGCTTCAATCACGTGCATGCATCCTCTGTCCGCTCTTGTTGCTTGTGTTGTGTCCTCCCAACACTTTGGCGACCAATTGTTACGTGCACCAGGGGTTTGAGTAACCTCGGACTCAAGGGCTCACTTCACGCTGACATCTCCAAGCTCACATCTCTCACCTACTTGTGAGCTCCATCTGCTCCCTCCTTATGCTGCTTTATCCGCTTAGACCATGCTGATGCACCCTCTTGCTGCATTGGCTGCTGCGCCTTTCCTTTCTTGGCCAAATGCAATGGGCGGCCCAACCTTTGCGGAGTTGCCCAGTGGAGTCACGATCCATTCAGTGGAGGTTCACATCACATCACATGCAATGACCTCGTCCCCGTTCACCCGCTGCTCGCCCCTCACAGCTCCCTCTCCTCGAATCTCTTCAACTACCGCCTTGATTCGTTCACAACCAACCTCCGGTCCCTGTCAATAGTTTCAATGTGAGTGTCCTGTCCAACCGACATATGAGTGCCTGAGTGTGGTTGGCAAGGGAATGAGGGGTGACAGCAGAGCAGGCAAATGATGATGATGCTGTCTTGTCTCTCCTGCATTTTCTCGCCCTTTGTATTCCCATTCTTCCTACCTCCGTTTCTGCTCGTGCATGCACAAACATTATTCCTTCCACATGCTGCCACTCATCACATCTCCACCCTCATCGTCTCTGCTACTCTCACAGGTCCCTGCACTACAATTACTTGTACGGGGAAATCCCCTCGTTTCTCGCGAACCTCCCAGCGCTCACTTACTTGTAAGTCAGGGAAGGAAGCCACGTACTGTCTGTCTGCAAGCTGCTTTTGAATTTGCGTGCTGCTTCCTTCTCCTTCCTCGCCCTCCCGTCCTGATCGCGTACTTCTTATGCCATTCTCCCTTCCTCTCCCCTTTTCGCTGCTCCCTACCATCAGGGGCATGGCTGGCAACTACCTGATGGGGTCCGTGCCGGCGCTCGCCACGGGGCTGCGCAATTTGGACCTGCGATTCAACTTCCTCACGGACTTCCCAGCCGTCACCTACTCGTCGTGCGGTGGCGCCGGCAACTGCCTGCTCACGCCCTCCAAGTGTGCTACCCTCGGCACGGCTCAGCGGGCTGCGGCCGACTGTGCCTTCTGCGGCACCACCAACGGCGTGTCTCCGTTCTGCTGGGGGGCGGGGGGAGTGTGCACGGTGGACGCAGCTGCACGCGTCGCTGCCGGCACTGTGAGCGGAACAGCGCAGCCCGTGCTGCCCATGACGTGCGTGGGCGGGCCGGTGGTGGCCTTCAAAGAAAGCACAGGTAGGCATGGGCAGGGAGGAGGGGGCAGGGGGCAGGGGGCAGCGTGAGCAACGGGTGTGTGCGTGCAGCACAGATAACTCAAGGGGGAATGTGTGACGGTGGAGTGCCATTGCGTCATTAGGGCACTAGGCCGTGTGGGGCCGTGTACTGTGCGCGTCCACAGGGTCTGGGCATCCATTCCGGTTGCTCACATGCTCCTTAGGGCGTCATTCCACCTCCCTCTGCTTTCCTTGTTGCCGCTTTCCCCGCGTGCCCCTCACCAGCCATGCTCGCGCTCAAGGCCTCTCTCGGCGTCACTCTCACCTCGTGGGCGGCCTCTGTGCCGTGCAAGATCGAGGGGCAGAGCCCCACGGTGGCAGTCTGGGCCGGCGTGCTCTGCGACAGCACTGGGAGGGTCACGAGCATGTGAGTGATCATCGGCATGCATGGGGATGATCGCTACTAGTGATGTCCTTGTGGCATAAGAGTGGGGATCATCGCGTGCTTCCTCTGACCATGGTGATCCCGTTTCCACAATCCCCCGTCATACCTGCATACCATATTCATCTGCTCACCCGCCCTTGCGTGCGTCCTCCAACACTGTGCCTCCATCTGTTGTGCCCCTCAGAACCCAGACCTACTCGAGCCTCAAGGGCTCACTCCCTTCTGAGATCTCCACGCTCACAGCTCTCAGCTTCCTGTGAGTTGCGCCTGCTGTGCCATCGCTGCTCTGATCCACTTTGTAATGCAAATGTTCTCTGCTGTCATATCGGCTGCTGAACCGTACGTTTCCTGTCTCAACAGGAAGGATAGAGTTGCCCAGTTGAGCCATGATGCATTCAGTCGAGCTTCAAGCACAACCACCATGCCTCCTGCATCCCCTGCTCGCCCCTCTCCACAGCAACCTGCAGAACAATCTTCACAACTACCGCCTCGACTCCTTCTCCACTTACCTCCAAAACTTGCCATCGCTCTACATCTTGTGAGTGTTTCAATACTAGGGTGTGCCCGGCAAGGGACGAGAAGTGAGAGCAGGCGATGGTGGGGTTTGGTCTTGTGTCGGCTCAGCTTTTCAACCACTCATGTTTCTCCCTCATTTTGTCAATCTCTCTTTCACATGCCGCCACTCATCTCATCGCCTCCCTCTTCGTCTCTGCTCCTCTCGCAGTGCCGTGCATTACAACTACTTATACGGAGAGATCCCCTCGTTCCTCATGGCCCTCCCGAAACTTGGCAAGTTGTAAGTCAGATACGGAGGCACTTATGAAGCGACAGCTGCATGCTGCTTTTTAAGTTGCATCAATCTCCCTTCTTTCTTGCTCTCCGGTCTTGTCTGCCCACTCCTTATGAAGCCCCTTTGTCCATCTGCCCCCTGGCTGCCGTCCCCCCCTGGCCAGCGGAGCAACGTACAACTATTTCATCGGCACGGTGCCGGCGATCGCGTCGAAGCTGGACACGTTGGACGTGCGATTCAACCTCCTCACGGACGTGCCCACAGGGAACTACGCCTGGTGCGGGGGCGCCGGAAACTGCCTCGTCTCGCCCGCCAAATGCACCAGCGGCAGTGGCTCCGTCCAGCGCCCTGCCTCGGCTTGTGCCTTCTGTGGCACCACCAACGCTGCGGCCCCCTTCTGCTGGGGGGCGGGAGGGGTGTGCACGGCGGACGGGTCTGCAGTCGTTGCTGCTGGCACTGTGAACTCGCCCACACAGCCGTTGCTGCCCATGGTGTGCGTGGGCGGGCCGGTGGTGGCCGTCAAAGAAAGTGCAGGTGGGCAGGGGGCAGGGGGCAGGGGGCAGGGGGCAGAGGAGCAGGGGGCAGAGGCAGTGCATGGCTGTTGTAACGCCTGTGGACTAGTGTTGAAGGCATGGGCATCCCCTGCGCCTGAATAACACCCTCGTTCTGACCCAGTGGGTAGCGAGGCGTTATAGTTGTCCATGTGCCTGTTTGTCGGTGGGTGCTTCTCTGCTAGGAGGGCAGGTGAGCAACAGGTGGATGCAAGCAGCACAGCTGGCCATTGTGGGGAATTTGCGGCAGTCCAACTCTGTTGCCTCATTAGGGCACGGGGCCGTGTGGGACTGTGCTGCCCTGGGCAGCATCCACAGGGCCCATGCACCGCCTCTAAATCCTCACGTGCTGCTTTGGGCCTTCCTCCACCTCGCCTCCCCCTGCCTGCCTTGTTGCCCCTTCCCCCGCGTGCCCCTCACCAGCCATGCTCGCCCTTAAGGCGTCGCTTGGTGTCACTCTCACCACGTGGGCGGCCTCTGTGCCGTGCAAGATCGAGGGGCAGAGCACCACAGCGACTGTCTGGGGCGGCGTGCTCTGTGACAGCACTGGGAGGGTCGTCAGCATGTGAGTCGGCATATTGGACATGTGAGTTGGCATATTGGCCATGTTAGTCGTCTTGTCATGGGCATGGAGACGATCATCATAACCCTAACCATGGTTCACGTGAGGCAGGCCAAGAGGAGAATGATCACGCATGCATTGCTGCTGGTATGCGCATGTCCTTGTGGCATCGGAGTGAGGATCATTGCGTGCTTTCTCTGACCGCTGTGGCACCGCTGCTTTCACAACATTCCTTCCGAACCTTCCCATACCTGCATACCATATTCATCTGCTCACCCACCTGTGCGTGCGTCCTCCAACACTCTGCCTCCATCTGTTGTGCCCCTCAGAACCCAGACCTACTCGAGCCTCAAGGGCTCACTCCCTTCTGAGATCTCCACGCTCACAGCTCTCAGCTTCCTGTGAGTTGCGCCTGCTGTGCCATCGCTGCTCTGATCCACTTTGTAATGCAAATGTTCTCTGCTGTCATATCGGCTGCTGAACCGTACGTTTCCTGTCTCAACAGGAAGGATAGAGTTGCCCAGTTGAGCCATGATGCATTCAGTCGAGCTTCAAGCACAACCACCATGCCTCCTGCATCCCCTGCTCGCCCCTCTCCACAGCAACCTGCAGAACAATCTTCACAACTACCGCCTCGACTCCTTCTCCACTTACCTCCAAAACTTGCCATCGCTCTACATCTTGTGAGTGTTTCAATACTAGGGTGTGCCCGGCAAGGGACGAGAAGTGAGAGCAGGCGATGGTGGGGTTTGGTCTTGTGTCGGCTCAGCTTTTCAACCACTCCTGTTTCTCCCTCATTTTGTCAATCTCTCTTTCACATGCCGCCACTCATCTCTTTGCCGCCCTCATCGTCTCTTCTCTTGTCCCAGTGCCGTGCATTACAACTACTTATACGGAGAGATCCCCTCGTTCCTCATGGCCCTCCCGAAACTTGGCAAGTTGTAAGTCAGATACGGAGGCACTTATGAAGCGACAGCTGCATGCTGCTTTTTAAGTTGCATCAATCTCCCTTCTTTCTTGCTCTCCGGTCTTGTCTGCCCACTCCTTATGAAGCCCCTTTGTCCATCTGCCCCCTGGCTGCCGTCCCCCCCTGGCCAGCGGAGCAACGTACAACTATTTCATCGGCACGGTGCCGGCGATCGCGTCGAAGCTGGACACGTTGGACGTGCGATTCAACCTCCTCACGGACGTGCCCACAGGGAACTACGCCTGGTGCGGGGGCGCCGGAAACTGCCTCGTCTCGCCCGCCAAATGCACCAGCGGCAGTGGCTCCGTCCAGCGGTCTGCAGCAGATTGTGCCTTCTGCGGCACCACCAACGCTGTAGCCCCCTTCTGTGCAGCAACGGGAGGGGTGTGCACGCTGGATGCGACTGCAGTAGTCACTGCCGGCACTGTGAACTCGCCGACACAGCCCTTGCAGCCCATGGCGTGTGTGGGCGGGACGACTGTGGCCATCAAAGAGAGCACAGGTAGGCAGGGGTCACGGGCAGTGGGCTGGGGCAGTGCATGGCTGTTATCTGTGTGCCTGTCTGTAAATGAGTGCCTCGTTGCTAGGAGGGCAGGTGAGCAACGGGTGTGTGCGACCAGCATGGTTGGCCACAGGCCAGATGTGCGATGGTCCAGCGCTGCTGCCTCATGCCGGTGCCTCGTGGGACTGTGCACCGTGCTGCTCAGGGCAGTGCTCAGTGCCCACAGGGCTCGTTCAATGATGGATTCGACGACGGGACAAAGCAGCGTGAACCATAAAAATGTTACCTTTTGGCGGTTGTCATTTGATGCTGAAATTTGTTTTCTTTTTGTGCCAGAAAAATCAGCTCCCCACATTTCCGCCCGAAACGCAACCTTCAAACACATACATCTCAACGGACAACCGACTCCGCCCGGCGGGGCCCGCTGCCCGCGGGCAGAAAAAATAAACTCCCTACGGAATGCCATCCGGCCAGGGATGGACCAACCCTAAACACCTAGGGCAGCGTGTTTAGGGTTGATGCCTCCCTCGGATCGCATGCCATCTGAGGGGGTTTAGGTTTTTTTCCAAGCAGCCCAACGTCGGTCGACGTCGTCGTCGATCCCACCTGCCCCCAGACCGACGTCAAGCTGGGTTATCCCATGAGATGTACAAAATTTACTTGACACGACAACAGACACCCCCCCAATAAATTTCCTCTGCAGAAGTTTTACACAACGTAACCTATGCCCCCATCTAGATTAGAAAAACCCGAATGGAAACGTGTTCGGGTCGAACATATGACGATCATGTTTAGGGGGCAAACAGAACATGTTCGGTTTGCCACGAACATTCTTCTGAAATGGGTGTTTGTGTGTTCGTCTCTTTAGCCGATCACTTATGTGTTCGCCTCGAGCACATACATGTTCGGGTGAACATGTTCGTGTTCGCCATTTTGGCTGTATTTTGGTTCAGTCACACTACCAAGAACCCTAATTTTTGGAATGTATTAGAGTGCCTTACTGCCTGTATGGTTTGGGGGGGTTGTGGAAATCAGAAAACACCGTGGAAAATCAAATTAACAACATACACAGAGTGGATAGTGCAAACAGGTGCAAAGAACACAAGCGAAATGTTCAGATCCCTATTCTGACTTATCGTCGACATGAAATGTTGGGTCGCGGTACCGAACAAAATATTTCCAAGTCGAACATTTTCAGGTTCCGCGCTGCTTGACACTGAAACTTGAAGCAAACCGAACATGTCCAGCTCAAACCAAACAGGACCTGAACTTTTTTTTGCTGAAGCCTACCCCTGTTTCAACTCACAGGCTCATATAAAATGAATATATTAAACCGGTGGTGGTTGTCCCCTTTTTCACACCTTCCCATTTCCCCCACCCCACCCCTCTGACCTCTGGTTCTTTTTTTTTTTTTAACCTGCCTGTGTTTTTCCTTGTCTGCCTGCCCGAGAGTCAGACCAGCGTCAACAGTGCCATCAAACCAGCGCCAAGCGTGTGTCAATGACGCTTGGCGCTTCAAATCCATCATAGCCGTGTGCTGCCTCCACTTGCTCACGTTGGGCCGTCCGCCGCCTCTCGTTGCCTGCCTTACGCCCGCGATCCACTTGCTCACTTGGCATCCCCTTCCTCCCATTCCCTGCCTTGTTCCCAATTTTGCTGCGTGCCCCTCACCAGCCATGCTCGCCCTCAAGGCGTCGCTCGGCGTCACTCTCACCACGTGGGATGCCTCTGCGCCGTGCAAGATCGCAGGGCAGACCACCACAGCGACAGTCTGGGGTGGCGTGCTCTGTGACAGTACTGGGAGTGTCGTGAGCATGTGAGTCGGCATAATGGGCATGCAAGTTGTCACCGGCATGGGGACGACTATCACTAGAGAGTAACCCATTGCCCGCATATCCGACAACCATCGTGCATGCAAGGATGGAAGCCCAAGAAGCACTGATTATGCATCGCCGGTGGTTCATGCATGTCATTGTGGCATATGAGTGATCATTACATTATCAGCAAAGCAAAGGCATGTGCGGCATGTAACCGACCGCTGTGAGACTGCTTGTAGAACCTGCCTGCCATACCCTCATTGTTCATCTGCCCTCCCGCCCTTGTGTCCATCAACGCTCTGCCTCCAAATGTTCACTTCAGAGATCTGAACAACGCAAAGCTCAAGGGCTCGCTTTCGTCTGACGTCTCCACGCTCACAGCTCTCACCTTCCTGTGAGTTGCATCTGCTATGCGGCTGTTCAGATCTTCTTTGTATGAGAATGTTTTTTACTGTCATTAATGCCGCTGTATCTTCCCTTTATTTCCTTTCTTTGCTTCATTGAGTGGCCTAGTCGAGCCATGCTCCACCCAAAGAAGAGGTTGAAACGCATGACCATGCTTCCTGCACCTTCTGGCCCTGCTCACCCCTTCCCCACAGCAACATGCAACAGAATCTCCTCAGCTACCGCATCGACTCCTTCACCACAAACCTCCGATCCTTGCCAGTGCTGGCTGACATGTGAGTGGCGGAGTGTGGACGACATGTGAGTGGCGGAGTGTGGACGACATGTGAGTGGCGGAGTGTGGACGACATGTGAGTGGCGGAGTGTGGCCGACATGTGAGTGGCGGAGTGTGGACGACATGTGAGTGGCGGAGTGTGGACGACATGTGAGTGGCGGAGTGTGGACGACATGTGAGTGGCGGAGTGTGGCCGACATGTGAGTGGCGGAGTGTGGCCGACATGTGAGTGGCGGAGTGTGGACGACATGTGAGTGGCGGAGTGTGGCCGACATGTGAGTGGCGGAGTGTGGCCGACATGTGAGTGGCGGAGTGTGGCCGACATGTGAGTGGCGGAGTGTGGCCGACATGTGAGTGGCGGAGTGTGGCCTGCAATGGAGGAGGGGTGAGCATGAGAGCAGGCGAATCATGGTGGTTTCCTGTCTCTCCTCAGCTTTACTCCCACTCTCGTTTCTCTCTCAATGTCCCATCCTCCGTTGTACATGCTGCTACTCATTTAATCTCTGCTCCTCATCTCGTCACCGCCCTCATCATCTCTGCTCCTTTTGCAGCCGCTTGCACTACAACTACTTATGGGGAGAAATCCCCTCGTTTCTCGTGGGCCTCCCAAAACTCACTAATCTGTAAGTCTGACAGGAAGGCATGTACCGAATGGTCCCATACTGATTTTGATGGTGCATACTATCTCTCCTTACCTTCCGGTCGTGCCTGCCCACTCCTTATGATGGCCCTTTATACATCTGCTCTATCGCTGCCCTCCCTCCTCACCAGCGTGGCCTACTACAATTACTTCATCGGCACCGTGCCCGCGCTCGGCTCGTTGCTGCTCTCACTGGACGTGCGAGGAAACTTCCTCACAGATGTGCCCACAGCGAGCTACACGTGGTGCGGCTGCGCCGGGAACTGCATGACCGCGACAGCAGCGGCCGCCAAGTGCATCAGCGGCGGCACGGGCCAGCGGCCTGCGGGTGACTGTGTCCCCTGCGGCACCACCAACGCCGTGGGCCCCTTCTGTGCGTCGACGGGGGGAGCGTGCAATCTGGACGCGAGTGGACGCATCACTGCCGGCACTGTGAACTCGCCCTCGCAGCCCGCACTGCCCATGGCGTGCGTGGGCGGGACGACCGTGGCCATCAAGGAGAGCACAGGTAGGCTGCGGGTAGGGGGCAGGGGCAGGGGCAGGGGCAGGGCAGGGGAAGGGGCAGGGGCAGGGGCAGGGGCAGGGGCAGGGGCAGGGGCAGGGGCAGGGGCAGGGGCAGGGGCAGGGGCAGGGGCAGGGGCAGGGGCAGGGGCAGGGGCAGGGGCAGGGGCAGGGGCAGGGGCAGGGGCAGGGGCAGGGGCAGGGGCAGGGGCAGGGGCAGGGGCAGGGGCAGGGGCAGGGGCAGGGGGCAGGGGGCAGGGGGCAGGGGGCAGGAGGCAGGAGGCAGGGGCAGGGGCAGGGGGCAGGGGGCAGGGGGCAGGGGGTGGGGAGCACTTGCTCATGTGCTCCACTTGCTCATGTGCTGCACTTGCTCATGTGCTGCACTTGCTCATGTGCTGCACTTGCTCATGTGCTGCACTTGCTCATGTGCTGCACTTGCTCATGTGCTGCACTTGCTCATGTGCTGCACTTGCTCATGTGCTGCACTTGCTCATGTGCCCCACTTGCTCATGTGCTCCACTTGCTCATGTGCTCCACTTGCTCATGTGCCCCACTTGCTCATGTGCTCCTTGGGGCTTCCCTCCCCCCACCTCCTGCTGCCTGCCTTGCTGCCCCTTTCCCCGTGTGCCCCTACCAGCCATGCTTGCCCTCAAGTCATCGCTCGGCGTCACTCTCACCACGTGGGCGGCCACTGTGCCATGCCAACTGGCGGGTCAGACCACCACGGCTGCAGTGTGGAATGGCGTGCTCTGTGACAGCACTGGCAGTGTCGTGAGCATGTGAGTGGTCGTACCAGGCATGTAGATAGTCACTGGTATGGCGATGATGAGCATATCATTGCCGCTGGTTCACGCGTGTCTGTGTGGCTTGTGTGGCACCTCATAGGATTATCATGTCCATTCCGTGCTTCCACTGCCTGCCCCGACACCCCTAAACCTTCTCCTGCCCATTCCTGCATGCCGTGTTTGTGTGCTCACCCGCCCTTGCATGTGCCCTTTAATGCTCTGCCGCCAACTGTTGTGCGCCTCAGATCTGCGCAAAACACAAAGCTCAAGGGCTCCCTTCCAACTGACATCTCGACTCTCACATCTCTCACCCTCCTGTGAGCTGCGTCTGCTATGCTCTGGCTGTTCCGCTCGCCTGCTGACAATGCTTTCCTCTGTCATATCATATGCTATATGTTTCCTTTCTTGGTAGGGTAGAGTTTTCCAGAGCCCAGTTGATTGAGGCATGATGCATTCTATCGAGCTTCAAGCGCAATGACCGTGTCTCCTGCACCCTCTGCTCGCCCCTCCCCTACAGCAATCTGGCGCAGAATCTCTTCAACTACCGCATTGATTCATTCACCACCAACCTTCAATCCTTGCCAGTGCTTGCCAACCTGTGAGTGCCTGCCGGGTCGTGGCTTAGCGGACTTGAGAGCAGGCGAATGATGCTGGTGACTTGACTCGCCTCAGCCTTTCCTGTCTCAATCTTTCAACCTTTGTTTCACATGCTGCCCCTCATCTCATCGCTGTCCTCGTCGTTTCTGCCCTTGTTGCAGCGCCCTGCACTACAACTACTTATACGGAGAAGTCCCCTCGTTTCTCGTGGGCCTTCCGAAACTCACTGCTTTGTACGTATGATAAGGTGTCACGTACCAGATGGCTGCGTGCTGCCTCTTAAGATGCGTGTCACCTCTCCTTCCTTGCCCTCCTGTCCCGTCTGCCCAGCCCACTCGCTATGAATGCCTTCTATCCACCTCCCGTCTTGCTGCCCTCTTGCCCCTCCCCAGCGGTGCTATCTACAACTACTTGATTGGTACCGTGCCCGCGCTTGCCTCTGGGCTGCGCTCTCTGAACGTGCGAGGAAACTTCCTCACGGACGTGCCAGCAGCCACCTACACATATTGCGGCGGCGACAGCAACTGCCTGCTCACGCCCTCCAAGTGCGCCACTACTGGCACCACTCAGCGGCCCGCGGCAAACTGTGCCGTCTGCGGCACCACCAACGGCACAGGCCCCTTCTGTGCGGCAGGAGGAGTGTGCTTAGTGGACGCGACTGCATCCGTTGCTGCCGGCACTGTGAACTCAAACTCGCAGCCCGTGCTGCCCCTGGCGTGCTCGGCACCGCCCGTGCTCGTCAAAGAAAGCGCAGGTGGGCAGTGGGCAGTGGGCAGGGGGCAGTGGGCAGTGGGCAGGGGGCAGGGTTGTGTCCCATTGCCTACCTTGCTGGTAGGAGGGCACAGGAGCAACGAGTGTGTGCAGTAATCCCACATGGGCATGGCATGGGTGGGGGGCCTGTGACGATTCATGTTGCTGGGGCCGTGTGGAGTTGTGCTGCCTGGTACAGCGTGCGTGCGTTTAGAGGGCCAGTGCATCCAGGCCGTCTCCTCACGTGCTCCTTGGGGCATCCACCCACCTCCCTCTGCCTGCCTTGCTGCCCCTGTCCCCGCGTGCCCCTCACCAGCCATGCTCGCCCTAAAGCTCGAGCTCGGCGTCTCGTTCACCACATGGGCGGCCACTGTGCCGTGCCAACTCGCGGGGCAGGCCGCCACAGTGAAAGTCTGGACTGGCGTGCTGTGTGACAGCACTGGGAGGGTCGTGAGCATGTGAGTCGGCATATTGGGCACGAGAACTCCGAGCATGGGAATGGTCAGCGCTAGCGAGTAAAACATCGTGCGAATATGAGGCAACGTGCATGCAAGGAAGGCTTGTTGTTATTATGGCCCAAGTAGAAGATGACGATGACACATGCCAGTGGTTCTCTCCTTCCCTTGTCTTGTGGCGTGTGAGTGAGTGAGCATCAGCAAGGGCATATCACGTGTTTCCTCTCACCACAGTGACACCGTTTCCATAATTTGCCTGCCATGCACCCGCATGCCATACGGTATTCATCTGCCCACCTGCTCTTGCGTGTGTCCTCCAACCATTCGCCATCAACCGTTCCTTTAACACATGCAGAACGCTGGAGAACACAAAGCTCTACGGCTCGCTTTCCACTGACATCTCCACCCTCACTGCTCTCACCTACCTGTGAGTTGTGTATCTTTCACGTTGTTGTTGCTCTAATAGGCCCTCTCACAAAATAATATTGTCCGCTGTTGTACTGACTGCTTCATCTTTCTTATCTCGGCAGCATGCAATGGATGCCCCCCATCTATAGCATCGCCTAGTCGAGCCATGCTGCATTGCATTCAGGATTCCTGAACCCTAACCCGAGGTGCTCGAGCAATGTGCTCCTGCCCTCTCTGCTCGCCCCTCGCAGCAACCTGCCGGGCAATTTCTTCAGAAACCGCCTCGACTCCTTCACCACGTCTCTTCGTTTTTTGCCACTCGCCGACATGTGAGTGCTGCGAGTGTGACAGCAGGGGAGGGAAGGCGAGAGCAGGCGAATGATGTTGGCTTCTTGTCTTGCCCCAGCTTTTCACCCACTCCCGTTTTTCTCTCAAATTCTCTGCCCTCCGTTCCACATGCTGCCATTCATCTTACCTCCATCACCTCTCATCTGAGTTCTGCCCTCACCATCTGTGC
Organism: Closterium sp. Naga37s-1; assembly: GCA_947471745.1. Lineage (NCBI taxonomy): Eukaryota > Viridiplantae > Streptophyta > Zygnematophyceae > Desmidiales > Closteriaceae > Closterium > Closterium sp. Naga37s-1. Next base: position 316,576 of record CANJKZ010000881.1, read on the forward strand.
TCCTCCCACAGCCGTCTGCACTACAACTTTTTGTATGGAGAAATCCCCTCGTTCCTCATGAGCCTCCCAAAGCTGACAAATTTGTAAGACTGATACAAACGCTCGTGCTGGATGGCTGCATGCTGCTTCGTCAGATGCATGCAAATTGTATCTCCTTCCCTGTTCTAGTTCTGACCCATTCCTTTATTCATATTCAACCTTATTGCCAACCCCCCTCCCCAGCGGTGCGGTCTACAACTACCTCATCGGCACCGTGCCTGCGCTCGCCTCCCAGCTGCGCTCTCTGGACGTGCGAGGAAACTTCCTCACGGATGTGCCCACAGCCAACTACACGTTCTGTGGCTGTGCCGGGAACTGCATGCTCACGCCCTCCAAGTGCATCAGCAATGGCACGGCTCAGCGGCCTGCGGCACAATGTGCCTTCTGTGGCACCACCAACGGCGTGGGCCCCTTCTGTTGGGGGGCGGGAGGCGAGTGCGTGGCGGACGTGATTGCTCTTTGGGATATCGGCATCTTGAACTCGCCCTCGCAGCCCGTGCAGCCCCGTGTGTGCGTGGGCGGGTCCGTGCAGGCCATTGCGCAGAGCGCAGGTGAGCCGTGGGCAGTGGGCAGTTGACTGGGCAGTGGACGCATCTTGTCAGCAATGGCCTGGCGGTGCCTGCCTTGCCGCAACCACCTCTCACTGACATGTGATTCTCACCACTACAGCTTCCTCTGCCCTGCTGCCTCATGCTGCGCCGTACCTAGACTGTTGCCATAACTCGCTGAACTTAGCTCGTCTAACCCGCGCGACTACCCCTTTATCTACCCGTCTCTCCCATCCACCCACCGTCCCCACCAGCCATGCTGGCGCTCAAGTCGTCGCTGGGCGTGACGTTCAACAGCTGGGCGGCGTCGGTGCCGTGCTCCGTGTGGGTGGTGTCGCCGTCCGTGCCCACGTGGCCCAACGTCATCTGCGACGGCGACGGCAATGTGGTCAGGATGTGAGTGGCACACATGGGTGGCGGGGTGGGCGATGGTGCGAGTTCAAGCTGTGACTGGCAGCGTCAGCTGGGCAGCAAGGGAGCGGAAGCAGTTTTGCATGTGGGAGAGCATGTGATGGGTTCCTGTGGGAGAGCATGTGTTGGGTTTCTTCCTGTGCGAGGCCTAACTGCCACTCACTCTCCCTATCTGCCGTTTCTGCTTGGCAGCAACTTGACCAACACAGGGCTCACGGGAAGCATCCCAGCCGACATCTCAAAGCTTGATTACCTCACTTACTTGTGAGTGCATTTCACCCTCACTTACTTGTAAGTGCATTTCACCCTCACTTGTGAGTGCATTTCACCCTCACTTACTTTACTTGTAAGTGCATTTCACCCTCACTTGTAAGTGCATTTCACCCTCACTTGTAACTGCATTTCGCCCTCACTTACTTGTAAGTGCATTTCACCCTCACTTACTTGTAAGTGCATTTCACCCTCACTTACTTGCAGTGCATTTCACCCTCACTTGTGAGTATGTAAGATTCTAAAATCTGGAGGACGAATGATACAAAAAAATGCTAAAAAACATGCTCAACTATGCATGAGTAATAGTCCCTTTATTGCTCCGCGATTGGTGCTCTCTGGTTTTTTTTTTTTCTAGGTGAGCACAACAAACACACAAGCACGCACAATAGAAATGTGCGTGCAGCTCTGGGAATTCTATCCCGCGCTTGAACCGTAGAAGACAAATTGCAAGTGACCTAATTATTGTAGTCAAGTCTTACCTGTAACGGAAATGCAAGAAGCGGCTAAAGTAACGCGCTCAAAATTCATTGGCTGCTACCCTTCGCCAACGTTGCCGAGTCTCCAATCCGAACCACGTTGGTGGTGCTGCCACACGCTAGCTTCACAAGGGCCCCAAACCCATCCATCCAGGTCTCCTCAACGTGATGTAAGATTGATCCTGTTCAAAATGTCCCGAAAGTGTTTCAAAAGTGCCTTTTGGGAGGGCTGTGGGTAGACTATGGATGGGTCGTTTTTAGCATCGGACGAGTCTCAGGCAGGGCGCATTCCTAGCTTCGGGTCATTCGGTTTTCGTGTCATCCGAGATTGTGGGAACCAATCGGAAAACCCGCGGTTTGAGATTCAGGTTTTTCGGTTGGTTCCCACAATTCTCGGATGACATAAAAACGGGATGACCCGAAGCTAGGAATGCGCCCTCATTCTTTCCTTTTCAAGGTAGCCAGCGCTATGTATTTCAGATTCAACATGACTGACTGTTCAGCCATTCCCTTCAGCTGTAAGCTAGCGTTGCTCATGGTAGCATGTTCTTCTAACAGAGAGCACCTCATCGCTCACCTACCTGTAATTGCATCTCATTCGCACGTCCGTGTGAGTCGACCCCCAGCAGTCCGAGGCTACCCAAGCATCTGCTCCTGTGTTGGCCGCCTTCTCAGCAACAACCCGTTCTCTGCCACTAACCTGCCATCGGCCAATCCGCCTCAGAATGTGTTCCCTCCCTAGCCTGTCGCCCCCTCACTTTCCTGTGCTCCCCCACCTCCTGTGTTTCCCCCTCGCCTTGCTGTGTGCGCCTCCTCGCCTTGCTCCGTGCGCCTCCTCGCCTTGCTCCGTGCGCCTCCTCGCCTTGCGCCGTGCGCCTTCTTGCCTTGCGCCGTGCGCCCCTCGGGCAGGTCACTGTCGACGCAGCTCTTCCAGGCGCCCCTGGCTGCCTTCTCCTCCAACCTCCTTGCGCTCACCTTTCTCAATGAGCTGTGAGTCACATTTCGCACTTGTCAGAATTCACCAAGCTCAGGTCTCCGGCCCGTGCGTTGCTTGAGTCACTATGCTGCCTCTCCTGATCCCTCTGTCTCTTCTTCCCCATCCTCCCCTCTGGCACTTTGCCCTCCCATTCCTGCCCTAGGGCCCATTATGCCTTTCTCTTCCACCCCCCCTCACACGTCTCCTTATCGTCCCGTGCTGCCTCGTGCCCACCCTTCACTGCCCTGCCGCTTCCCTCCCCACAGCTACCTGCCGTACAACTGGCTGTATGGCTCTGTGCCAACTGCGCTCTTCAACCTGCAATTGCTTTCTGTGATGTGAGCCCCCTCGCACATTCCTCACTCGCTCCCATACTTGTCTGTGCATCCCCCTTCATAAGTTGCTGCTGCCTTCCCTGCCCCACATGTTCTCACATTCACGCACATCTGTTCACGCACATCTGTTCACGCACATATACTCGTCTCTGAGTCTCGTCTCCTCCCATCTCAACACCGCCCCCGGATCCCCAATCTCGCTGCCCATTACGACTCCTGCAGTGACCTGAGCTACAACTACCTCACGGGCAGCTTCCCAGCGTCCACCACTCTGTCCAGTCTGGACATCCGCAGCAACTTCTTCTACGCCGTCGGCACCATGACCCTGCAGTCCTGCGCCGCCATCTCCAACTGCCTCGCCTCTCCCGCCGCCTGCAGCTCCGCCGGCACCACGCAGCGCCCCACAGCCGACTGCGCCATCTGCGGCTCCACCAACGGCCAGCCGCCCTTCTGTGGCGGCACCGGCACCTGCGCGCCTGACTCTGGCCCCGCAGCCGCACAGGGCACGCCCAATGTGGCGGGCTCGGCCCTGCTGCCCATGGTGTGCAGTGGCGTCGCCATCGACGCTGCTGATGGTGAGCGCATGCTCACCACACCACGCGCCCACAGACATCTGCACACTCGCAGGCAGTAACACATTTACATGCACCCATGCAATCACTAGCTTCCTCGTGCACGCTCCACTTGTACCCCCCTCACTTCACGCCTGCTCTCGCATCTCTCAACCCCATGGCCACTGTCATTCACTGAACGTGGTTCTTACCCCTTCCCCACCCCTCTTCCCCCCCTGCCGCACCAGCTGCGGTGCTGCTGGCGCTCAAGTCGTCGCTGGGCGTGACGCTGAACAACTGGAACACGGCAGCGCCGTGCACACTGGAGGGGCAGGCGCTGCTGCCCGCACAGTGGGGTGGTGTGCGCTGCACTGCTGCAGGCAAAGTCACGAGCATGTGAGTGCAGGGATGGCTGGTGAGGCACAACAGTGAGTGGGTGCAGCATGCCAGAGGGGGTTGCTGTTGGTGTTGCTCTTGCCTCTCCCTATCCTATACACCTCCTATTCGTACCCTGCCCTCCATTCATCTGCCATCTGTCAATCATGCACCGCCTCTCACCCGGCACCGGGCTCACCTCACTGTCCCCGGGTTAATCATGCCAATCCCATTTACCTTATTTAATCTTAACAATGCAGTGCGCTCAAACGGCAGCAACTGAAGGGCTCCATTCATCCCGACATCTCCAAGCTCACCACGCTCACTTACCTGTAAGCCCATCGCACCACGCTCACATGGAACCTTCACCTGTCAGGGAGAGATATCCGTTTGTGAGGCAAGACAAATCTGCAATTTTCTCACCCATATGCAATTCCCTCACCCATTTGCAATTCTCTCACCCATCTGCACTGCTCTCTCTCCCCTCCCTGCCGCAGAGACTTCGGATACAACCTCTTCCAGGGTCGTCTCGACTTCTTTGCCGTCCCACTCAAGCCCCTCACCTCCCTCAAGGCGCTGTAAGTCCGGGCCCCCTTCCACCACGCCCACCTGCTCCTTTGTCTCCCTCCCCACCCCCCCCGCCCCTGTGACTCGTGCTGCTGCACAATGCGCGCTGGGCTGTGCCAATCCAGCGTGGCACATGCTGCTACACCTGGCCACCACAATTACTCAAATCCCTCGTGCATCCCATGCTTGCATTGTGTTAGCATCCCACTTATTCTCCTATGCGCCTTCGTCCATTCACCCTCGCATTTGTCCCTCCCCTCGTCCATCGCAGCTTCTTCCATTACAACTATTTCGCCGGCTCCATTCCTTCTGCCATCGCCACACTGCCTCAACTCACCTCACTGTAAGCCAAGCGAGCAGCATCCTTCATGGCTGCACGTCAATGCCGCCCGCCCTCTCCCCGTACCAAATGCCGCATGGCTGCACACTCCACTCACAACAACTTCCATTCCCCATGCCCAGCCCGCCCCTGATTACCCACCACTCCCCCCCTCACTTCCCATCCCCTCCCCTCACCTTCCTCTTCCCCACCTTTTCCCCCGCTTCCTCTTCCTCCCCCTTGCAGCGGCCTCTACTCCAACTACCTCACGGGCACCGTGCCCATCCCCTCCAAGGCCCTGCTCGCTCTGGACGTGGGCTTTAACTTCCTCTCGGGGGTCTTCCCAAATGTGGCGTTCATGTTCTGTGCGGGCGAGAACAACTGCTTTGTCAACTCCACCAACTGCCGCACCTACGGCAGCGTGCAGCGCCCTGCCGGTGCCTGCGCCATCTGCGGCACGGCGGGTGGGCAGGGCGACCTCTGCTTCGGCGGCACCTGCGCTCCCGTCGCCTCTGCTGCCATCGCCGCTGGCACTATCAACTCGCCCAGTCAGCCCATCCTGCCCATGTCATGTGCAGGTCAGTGTGTGTGTGGCGCACACGGCTGGGCGTGTGCTCTGCTGCAATACATGGCAGTCTGTTCACTCTCCTTCGACATTCTTCCTTTTCGCATCGCTCCTCCGCCTGCTCCCACCACTTTGACCCTCCTCATGCCTCCTGCCATGCTCACCCTCTCCCACTCTCTCCAACTTCCTAACTCTCCCCTTGCAGACAATCCGGCTGCACCAATGGATACGGGCTCAGGTGCGCTCACAAGCCTTGCCGCCATGCACGCATGCACATATGAAGTCCCGCCTCCATGCCTCTTGCCGCTCATCCTTCACTCCCCGTGCACGTATACCCCTTGCTCTTTCTCATCTGCCAGCCTCCATGCTTCGCAACTCTCCATCCTTCACTCCTGTGCACGTATACCCTCTTTCCACTTTCCATCGCCCTCACTCCCACTGCCATGCCTCTAACATCCCGTCCTCCCCTCCCTCTAAACCCATCGCTCACAGCGGTGGCGCTGCTGAACGTGAAGTCAGCGTTGGGAGTGACGTTCTCGACCTGGGCGGCTGCTTCCCCCTGCACCATCGCCAACTCTACTGTAACCGTTGCCGGCACCTGGACCGGCGTGCTCTGCTCCGCTTCTGGCGACGTCCTCAGCGTGTCAGTGCTCCCCGCCTCCCTGCTCCCCGCCTCCCTGCCCCCTGCCTCCCTGCTCCCTGCTTCCCTGCCCCCTGCCTCCCTGCTCCCACTGCCTACTGCTGCATGCCACATTTGATATCAACCGTAGTCTTCGATGCACGCCACCCACGCCTCCTTTCTCCATCACTCCCCCTTCCTCCCTTTTTGTCCTCCCTGCCCTCCCTTCCCCCCATGTCACTGTTTGCAGCAACCTCTCCTCCTCCGCCCTGGCCGGCAGCATGCACGCTGACATCACCAAGCTCACAGCCCTCACCTACCTGTCAGTGCCCTCAACCCACTCGCTCGCTTCTCCTTCCAAAGCCGTCGACGAGCTGTCTCGTACCCTCACCTTTCCCCACCCACTTTCCTCTCTGCCTGTCCGCCTCGCACATCTGCCAATTCTAAGGCTCCCTCTCCGCCTCAGCTCTGCCTGCTCCTTGTCTCTGCCGCCCACCCGCTCCCGTCGCCCCTTGCGCCTCCCGTGTCCTCCCGTCTGCGCGTGCTCTGTGCTGCGTCTATCCCGCCCGCCCCTGCAGCGACCTGTCCAAGAACGTGCTGCGCGCCAACCTGGCCAGCTTCGTCTCTTCCTTCTCCGGCCTCCAGGCGCTCCAGCAGCTGTCAGTGCCGCCGCCCTCACCCACTCCGCCCCACACCTCCGCCGGATTCGTCATGTGCCCCCACTCGTGTTGTTCTCACTCATGCTCTGCCCTTACTCGGGCTGATCCAGCATGTGTGAGCCTGTCTGCACACAGCCTCGCACTGCATGCCACTTTGCTCCTTCAGTACGTGCAGTACAGCACATCTTCACTTGCACCTGCTTCCCCTTCCTCCTCTCCCCACAGGCGCCTCAACAACAACTGGTTTTCGGGCTCCCTGCCTCAGGCCCTCATGTCTCTTCCCGCCCTCACTCTGCTGTAAGGGTCATCTGGATTAGCGTTGGTTTCCACCCTACGCCCTCACTCATTCGCTCATTCGCATATGTGCTGCTGCGCACGCACTCGCCTCGCCACAACTTCAGTGTGCAACACACATGCTTCCATCAGCAACCCAACCCCCCTCTCACCCCCTTACCCCCCTCCCTAGCATGCTCGTCACCACACATTCATCTCTCCTTGCCTCTTTCTCCGCCCTTCCTCACCCTCTCCTACTGGCACGCCAGGGACGTGCATGCAAACGCGCTGACAGGGTCGCTGCCCGCCGTGTCATCCACGCTGGCAGCGCTCTTCCTGCACGACAACTTCCTCGCGGGCAGCTTCGCAGCGGGCGCCCTCACCGCGTGCGACGCCAGCCTCAACTGCCTGACCAGCGCCGCTGCGTGTGGCGCCAGCAGCACCACGCAGAGGGCTGCTGCTGCGTGTGCCATCTGCAACAGCGCAGATGCTCAAGGGCTGCTGTGCTGGGGTGGCATGTGCCTGCCCAACGTCACTGCCACCACCGCCCACCCTGACGGACTCGCCCCGCCGCCCATGTACTGCGCTGGTGCGTCTCTGCCCGCCCTTCTCCCCGCACTGTGGGGGCGCTCGTGCTGCTCCCCACCGTGTCCGCCTCGCCCCTGCTGCCTCCCACTCGCTCTGTTCTCTGCCTCCTGCTGGCTCGCGCCTTCACCCTCCCCTCTTTTTGGCCCAATGCCTCTGAATGCCCCTGAATACCTCTGAACGCCCCTGAATGCCTCTGCATGCCCCTGAATGCCTCTAACGCCTCTGAATACCCCTGAACGCTTCTGAATTCCTGGTGCAGGTTCTCCTGTGGTCAACATCAGCAGCGTTGACGGTGAGTGCCTCGCCTCAGATCGCCATGCTGCCTGCACTTCTGCTCTCTCTACCCATGCCGTTTCCTGTGTCCATTACCCCGCCGTTCGCCAAGAGTGATGTCATCGCACATGGTGGTGTGGTGTAGTTCCTAATCCAACACTCTATGCCCCTCCATGCACCACCTCACCTCCCCCAACGCCATGTGCCAACCTCACCTCTTCACTCCCTCGCTTTTCCCCTCCCCCCATTACACACCTACCCCCCCCCCCCCCTGTCCCTCCTCTCCGCCTCCTCTTTTCTCTACCACGATGCACGGCAGCTGTTGCGCTGGCGGCGCTGAAGAGTGCGATGGGGGTGACCTTCACCACGTGGGCGCCCGCCACCTACTGCACCGTGGCGCCCACACCGCAGATCGTCGGCACGTGGGATGGCGTGCTCTGCAACTCCCTCGGCAAAGTCGTCTCCCTGTCAGTCCGCTTGCACTCTACCCCCCTGCCCTCTGCTCGTCTGCCCTTGCTCTGTGCGCCACTTCTCTCTGGATGCTAGTGCTCTCCCTAACTCCCAGTGCCATTGCCCTCTGCTCACTCATTTTGTTTTCTGCATGCTGCATGTCCATGGTGTGTCTTCTTCCTTGCCTTGGACTCATCGCTCCCATGCGCCCCCTCTCTTACCTCTCCAACCCCTTGTGTGTGGCGCACCTTCCATCCGCGTCCACCAGGCTACTCCCCAACAACAAGCTCACGGGCACTGTGCCGCTCGCCGTCTCCACCCTCACTGCGCTCACTGCCATGTGAGCCGCTTCCCTGCCTGCTGCTGCCTCCCTGCCCGCTGCCTCCCTGCCCGCTGCCTCCATGCTCTCTGCTTGCGTTCCTGCCCACTGTTTCTTGACTTCTCAGATTGGACCCTGCAGCCCGCCCTTGCTTGCCATTGCTTCTCCACTTCCGCGCTTGAATTAATTCGTCACAACAACAAAAATCTGCGTGTCTGATAGACACCCGACCACTTGTGTCACCCACTCTCCTCGTTCTCTCCTTTCCGCTCCTCTCCTCATTCTCTCTCCTCTCTGCCCTTCTCCTCATTCTCTCTCCTCTCTTCTGCTCTCCACATTATCTATCCTCCCTGCCCCTCTCCTCATTCTCTCGACTCTCTTCCCTCTCCCCGCTCTCTCTCCTCTCCGCCCCTCCCCCCAGCGACCTCACCTCCAACCTCTTGCAGGGCCGCCTGGACGAAGTTGCCACGCAGCTGCGCCTGCTCACCAACCTCAAGTCCATGTGCGTTGCCATAGCTGCTGCTGCTGTTGGTGCATGAAGCTGGGACAATCATGACAATCATCTTTCTACCAAGCCAACCATAGACCCACCTCTCTATAGCACCGCAGGCGGGTTGTACAGCATGCCTGTGCTCATGTGTCCAACTCTCCTTGCTTTTGTTCCACTCTATCCTTCCGTGTCTTTAAGCTCCCTCACATCATCCTCTCACCCACCCCTGTCTCTGTCTCTGCCTCTGCTCTCCCACCGCCCCATGCCCCCAGCGATCTCGCCTACAACTGGCTCTCCGGCTCAGTGCCTGCGTTCATGCTCACCCTCCCCAGCCTCACGAAGATGTACGCCCCACTTCCCCACTCCACGGCCCCTTCCACGCGCCTGCAAGTGCTTCCTCTTGTGTCCATGCTCGTCGCTCTGCCCCCTCCGCAACACCTTGCGATTCTTTTCCTCCATCATGACCTCACCTCCATCCTCCACCCATAACACTGGCTCATCCATGGGCAATTGCCTCCCCGCCCCACCGTGCCCTCCTCTGCCCCACAGCACTCTAGGCTACAACTACCTGACGGGCGCGCTGCCCCCGGTGACATCCCCGCTCGCAGTGGTGGACGTGCAGTTCAACTTCCTGGGCGGCACCTTCCCCGCGCTCACGCTCTCCCGCTGCGCCGCGCGCATGAACTGCTTCCTCGACGCCTCCAAGTGCAACTACCCCAACCGCGCCGCCGAGCTCCCGCGCGCCGCTGCTGCCTGCGCCATCTGCAACACCACCAACGCGCAGGGCCGCCTGTGCAGCGGCGGGCTGTGCACCGTCAACGCCACGGACCTCGTGGCACTCGGTGCTCCCAACAGTGCCGCGTCTCCCACACTGCCGCTCATCTGCGTGGGAGCGGCGTTTGTGGCGATGGACTCGGTGCATGCAGCAGCCATGCTGAACCTCAAGGCGTCGCTGGGAGTGACCTTCACTGAATGGAAGGCCGACTCGCCCTGCTCCCTGCCCGATGCCGTCGCCCCCGGGTCATGGAGTGGGGTAGCCTGCGACGCCACTGGCAAAGTGCTCAGCATGTGAGTGTGCAGAAATAGTTCCAGTTCGCTAACCAACTGGGAGAACAGTTAGGGTCATCCCAGTGCCCTCTTTCAACACTCTTCTCACTAGGAACGCCCACCACTAGGACACAGGAAGCCTGCTGACACCAGGATTCAAGCACAGGTCCCTCGCGCACATCGGTCCACGCTTACCGCACCATGCAGGGATAGCTCCAATTTGCTAACCAGCTGGGACAGAAGGGCCTGTTTGTGTGGTGGGCAGGCACACCCATACCTCCCAGGATGGCACATATAGCCCCTGTAGAGACCCACCTTTGGCGTTTTGCTTTTCTAGACCTCATATTGCTCAAGTCATCACGTTCGCTCGATGCACTCTCCATGCTGCCGTGCTTGTTGAGCCAAATCTGCAGAGTGCTGGGTTCCCAGAAGCTGGCGGGCAGCATCCACTCCGACATCTCCAAGCTCACCACGCTCACCTTGCTGTCAGTCCTCACGCCCTCCTCTCTCCGCCTCTCACTCTCACCTACCTGCACTTCAATTCTGATATTCCCTGCGCATCCGTTTCTTGAGGCGCCTCAAACGCGCTCTGCGTTCCTGATATTCAACACGTCCGCAACTCAAGATGCCAGTCTGCGTTATGCTGAATCGTTTCTTGTGTGCTCGCCTCCCATGGCTGCGCCCTGCAGTGACCTGCAGTCCAACCTGCTGCAGGGGCGGCTGGACTCCTTCACAGCCAGCATCAAGACGCCCCTCGTGCTCAAGGAGCTGTGAGTCACCAATTCCCGCTAACGCTCTCTGCATGCACCCACCCATGCACCCATCCCTGCAACCATGCACCCACCCATGCACCCACACATGCATGCACCCACCCATGCACCCACCCATGCATGCAGCCAACCATGCACCCACACATGCATGCAGCCATCCATGCACCCACCCATAAATGCAGCCATTTGTGGGTATATTTGACCATGCTCAACTCTGCCCTGCACAGCAAAATCACCATTCGCCCGTTCCTCCTGACCCCCTAACCATTCTTTCCTCTCCCTCCACCCTTCCCCTCCCATGGCCTGTGCTGCGCATGCCTGCAGCGCTCTGCAGTTCAACTACCTTGTTGGTCCGTTCCCCTCCACGCTGCTCGCCCTCTCCACTCTCTCCAAGCTGTGAGTGCTCTGCACCACCCCGCCTTCCACTCTCGCACGTCACCCACACCGTTGCTACTCTCCAATCGCACACCATCTCTCCAGTCGCACAGCATCTCTCACACATTCCCTCATTCTCCCTCCGCACCTGCTCCTGCCTTCCCCCACCTTGTCTCCCCCCCGCTCTCCTTCCCACTTCCCCAAATTCCCAACCACACCCCCCCCCCCCCCCCCCCCAAACCCCCCACCTTCCCAGCTCCGTGGGCTACAACTACCTCACGGGCCCCTTTCCCACCGTGCCAGCATCCGCCAAGTCGCTGGACGTGCAGGGCAACTTCCTGTCGGGTTCCTTCCCCACCAACGCGCTCACCTACTGCGCCGCCACCACCAACTGCCTCACCGACGCCAACAACTGCGCGTCTATTGGCATCACACAGCGCACCCCCTCGGAATGTGCCATCTGTGGCACCAGCTTTGGCCAGGGCACGCTGTGCGGGGGTGTCACCTGCCTTGTCAACACCACCGGCGTCACGGCGCCTCCCACCGCCACATCTCTCCCTCGCAACCTCTACTGCACGCCGGTTGCACTGGACACCAACACCAGTGAGTGCTGCTTGCTCCTTCTCGCATGCCCCTCTCCTGCTCCCTTTCCCAATCTTACCTTCGCCCTGCACCCCTCCTCTCGCCCTAAACCCACCACCACCCCATTCCCTCTCCTCCCACGTGCAGCCACGACGCTGCTGGCGCTGAAGACGGTGCTGGGAGTGACGGCCACGGACTGGAGTGCAACGACGGTGGCACTGAAGCCCAAGGCGCTGAAGAGCAGCAGCGTGCCCCTCGCCACCATGGTGGGCGCCTGCACCATCGAGGGGCAGACCCCTGCTCCCGGCTCGTGGACCGGCGTCTTCTGCAACTCCGCTGGTGCCATCGTCGCCCTGTGAGTGCCCGCCTGCTGTGCTGTGCGCCCCTGTGCGCCTCTGCAGCTCCACTGCGCGTCACATGTGGCGCACTGGTGCGTGGAGCAGCCCGTCCGTGGGCACCCACAGGCATGCCGGCCTTCCTCTTCCCTCCCCAATGCCGTCTCCCGTCATCCAGCCCTCCTGCCCGCATATTCACCCGTGTTCCTCCGTCGTTCCCTCTTTCTGTGTCCCTTCTCTCCCCTCTCTTCTCGTCCACTGCTCCTGCAGGGTGATGCCCAACCAGAAGCTCACTGGAAGCCTGTCGGCGGACATCAGCAAGCTCACAGCTCTCACCGCGCTGTGCGTCACTCAGCTCTTGCACGCCCTTGCACGCCCTTGCACGCCCTTGCATGCCCTTGCACGCCTTTGCACGCTCTTTGACCAGCATAGTTCACCCTCACTGGTGCTATATCCTCACTGCTGCGTGTATGTGCATGTGCATGCATGTGATTCCCATACCTACCTACGTGGCATGGCACACATGCAGGGATCTGAGCGCCAATCTCTTCCAGCGGGGCCTTGATGCGTTCGTGGCGCCTCTCACCGCTGTCAAGACACTCAAGTCGCTGTAAGTGCTGCTGCACCACCACCACCACCATCTCCGCCCCCACCACCGCCATCACCAGCACCACCACCACCACCGTTCCACGGTCTGCACCCACCCAGTCACCTCAGAGCACCATCTATCGCCGCCCTCTCCCCCTCACTCCATGCTCATCCGTCCGCCCCGCCCCTCACAGCTCGCTGCAGTACAACTGGTTCTCCAGCTCCATCCCCTCCGCCCTCCTCGCCCTGCCAGCCCTCTCCAGCATGTGAGTGCCTCTCGCCACCTGCTCTCTGCGTGCCCCCTCCTGGTGGACCCCTTCTTCGCCCACATATTTTCTTCTCCCACCTTTCCTCTCCCAGCACCCATCACTCACCACTCATCATTGCTTAAATATTGCCATTTCTCGTCCCCCCATCCTCCCTGCACCCCCTCTCCCCTCCCCATGGCTGCGCGCAGCAAGCTGAACCGCAACTACCTGACGGGGGTGGTGCCAGCCGTGGGGGCAGCGGTGAAGGCGCTCAACGTGGCGGGCAACTTCCTCTCGGGCTCCTTCCCCACCACCGGCCTCACGGCGTGCGATGCGCGCTCCAACTGCTTCACAGACGCCTCCAAGTGCACCAACACGCTCGGCACCGCACAGAGGGCCGCTACAGAATGCAACATCTGTGGCACCACGGGGGCTGTCGGCCCGTTCTGCGGCGGCGGCTTCTGCATCCCCAACGCCGCCGCGCCCGCTGCTGCCGGCACGCCCAACACGGAGGGGCAAGCGGTGCTGGCGATGTCGTGCGTGGGTGGCCCCATCGAGGTCACCATGCGCGGCGTCATGCTCAACCTCAAGGCGTCGCTGGGGGTGACTCTGACGGACTGGGTGGGCACGGCTCCGTGCAACATCGCGGGGCAGGCCCCCGTGGCGGGGTCGTGGTCCGGCGTGGAGTGTGACTCGGCTGCCAAGGTCACCAGCATGTGAGTCGCAGGTCTAGCTTTGGCCTCGCTGCTAAGCAGTCTGCATCGCCTCTGTCTTGTGTAACTCGCCAATGCTTCCCTTTCCTTCCCATTGCCTCGCTGCCTTCTCACCTCACTCCCCTGCTTGCCTGTGCTTCTCTGCAGCAACCTCACGAATCAAGGGCTCAAGGGCAGCTTGCCTTCTGACATCTACAAGCTCACCACTCTCACCTCGCTGTAAGCCCCCAACTGCACCTGCTCTCCCAACTCCACCTGTGGCCGTACTGCCGCCCCTCAGTCTTGTTGCCACTCACACGCTCTTCTTCACCACCGCCCCTTTCTTCCTCTCCTCTCCTCCGCGCCCCCCTGCGTGCGTGCAGCGTGCTGGACAGCAACCTGCTGCAGGGCCGCCTGCCCTACTTCACCACCAACTTCAGAAACCTCGTGGCACTCAAGCGCTTGTCAGTCGCTTCTGCTCCCTGCCTGCCCGCTGTCCATGCCATGGCCCCTGTCGCATGCTCACATGTGACGGTGGTGCGTTTTATCCCTGTGCTCTCTGCTCTTCCAGATTGTGTGCCCTCACTTTGTGTGGTGCTGCGTGCCTTGCCCTCACTGCTCGTACCCACCCTGCCGCCCCCCCGTGCCTGCCCGTCTGCAGCAAGGCTCGCTTCAACTTCTTCTCGGGCACGATGCCCACCCAAACGCTGCTCTGGCTGCCCTTCCTCACCCACCTGTACCGCCTTCATCCCTCCTCATCCCCCACTGCCTGCCCACCTTTTGTTACAAGCTGCCTGCTCCTTGCCTCTTTTTCCCCTGTACCTATCCTCTGCTTGCCTCGTGCACCCACCCTGATGCCTTGCTGTGCTACAAGACCCACCACCCAGCCTCTCACGTCCTTGTGTCTCTCGCTCCACCTGCCCGTGTGCTGCTGTGCCGTCCTCCCAGTGACATGAGCTACAACTACCTCACAGGTCCCCTGCCCAGCGCCATAGGCACGGCGCTCAAGACGCTGGAAATTGGAGGCAACTTCCTGTCGGGCGCCATCGGCAACTTCCCCGGCGTGGCGTGCTCGGCTGCGCTCAACTGCCTGACCTCCCAGGGCAGCTGCACCACCGGCGGCGTTCAAAACCGTGCCGGCTGTAACATCTGCGGCAGCGCTGACGCCCAGGGCACTCTGTGCGGCGGCGGGCTGTGCGTGCCCAACGCCACAGCGGCTGTGGTGGCGGGACAGACCCCCACGCTGTCCACGCCCGTCATGCCCATGTACTGCACGGGGGTCATCATGAACACCGTCGCAGGTGATGCGCTGCTGCACACCTGCCATGCTGCCATCACCCTCCCAACCCCCCCCCTTCTCTCTCTCTCTCTGGCCACTCTCTCACTCATTCCTCTCCCCGTGTTTTTTGCTCCTTTCTGCGACTCCCTCCCCTCCATGGCCTCCATCTCTTGCGCGGCGCCAGTCGCGGCGCTGCTCAACATAAAGACGGCGTTGGGAGTGACCTTATCGGACTGGACGGCCCCCACGACGCTGCTCAAGCCCAAGGCGGCGGCGGGCAGTGGCAGTGTGGCACTGACGGACTGGCTGACCACGGGTGGCTACTGCACAGTGGAGGGGCAGACGGCCGCTCCTGGTGCCTTTTCCGGCGTGCGCTGCAATGCCCTCGGCCAGCCTGTCAGCCTGTCAGTGCTCCTCTTGCACCTGTGCCCTCTTCTGCATCCCTCTTGCAAACCTGCTGCATCTGTTATTGGGGGAATAGTAACACGCAGTGCCGTGCCAGCAATGAGTCATCCGAGTTAACCACGGCAGCACCTTCCTTCCCACCGTGTGCTCCCTCCCCCTTCCCCACACCGGCAGGAATCTGCCGTTCCAGAAGCTGACTGGCTCTCTCCACGCTGACCTCAGCAAGCTCTCTGCACTGACCGTGCTGTGAGTGCTGCCCACACACACACTTCCTTATGCTGCGAGTGCTACCCACACACACACACACTTGTGCTGTGAGCGCTTCCGATTTACTGTGTATGGATTCCGGTTGCGGGCAGCAAGGCCGTGACTGCACTGCACTGCACCCATGCGCGTGTGCTGTTGTGCCGTCACCGCAGGGAGCTGAGTTACAACTTTCTCAGAGCACCCGTCGAGCCTTGGGCCTCGGCCATCAAGCTGCTCACCAACCTGCTATCGCTGTGAGTGTTAACCTTCTCTTGCTGTGAGTGTTAACCTTCTCTTGCTGTGAGTGCCTTGCTAATTTGCAATCATCTCTGTCCTCGTCTCCCTCTTCATCCTCCTCCATTCTTCCCCCCCGCGCGCAGCAAGCTCAGCAACAACTATCTCTACGGCTCTGTGCCCCTCTGGCTCGTCTCTTTCGCCAAGCTCACCAACCTGTCAGTGGCCCACCCTCTCCGGTCTTTTTAACTGCTCAGGCCTATCTCACCAGTCCCTTGCGCACTTGTTACTGCCCTGCCCATTCAACCCATGCCCCTGCTCATGTCTCCACTTACCTCACCGCCATTGCCTTCGCCCCCTACGTGAACACCTTCCCCATGCCCCTGCTCCTGTGCCTTTTCTGCTTGTTCCTTCACCTCTCCTTCTCCCCCTTCATCCTCCCTCTCCTCTCTTCCCCCCCTCCCCCCCCCCACTTCCCCTCCTCCCTCCATTCTTCCCCCCGAATGCAGCGAGCTGAGCGTGAACGCTCTCACAGGCACGTTCCCGGCACCCATCTCCACCGCACTCAAACGTCTCATGGTGGACCAGAACTTCCTGGGAGGCACCTTCCCGGCCAACAGCGCCACCTACTGCACGGCCTACTACAACTGCATCCCCACCTACACCACCTGCAACTCGCTCAACCCCAACGCTCCCAACCCCAGCGCCAGCTGCCAGATCTGCGGCATGACAGACGGCCTGGGCACGGCGTGCATGGGCAACCCGTGTGTGCCTGTGACGCCATCGCCCATCACAGCCATCAACAAGTGGAGCCCCGCCCCCGCCATGCGCTGCGACCCTGTACCCATCCAGGCCACCCAAGGTGCGCCCACCCCCCCCCCCCCCCCCCCCCCCCCCTGCACTGCACACAATGCACGCCGGCCTTCCTGGGAAGACGTTCCGGCTACAAGGCTCCGGGCTGGGGGGATGAAGAGCGCAAGAGGTCAAGGGACGTTGGCAGAAAAAGGTGCAACGCAAGGGCCCCGGGCTGTTATTCGCTGGCATTCGCTCCGTTCTCTCCCTTGCCTCTGCACGGGTCATTCGCAGACCTCCCTCTTGAGAGCATCCCGATTGAGCCTGAACCACGCCCTCATGCACACTCCTCCCTCCCCTCCCCTCCCCCCCTTGCGCATCCGTGGCAGCGTCTGCGCTGGTGGCCATGACGCCGGGGCAGTGGGGGGCGCAGACCACGTGCACGTTGGCAGGGCAGCCCACCGCCGCCGGCACCTCCCCCTCCGTCTACTGCAACCCTGCCGGGCTCGTCCTCGAAATGTACACCCGCCTGCTCGCCCCGCCCCTCTCTGCGGCCCAACCCGCCCCCTTTCGCACCTCCATTTCATGCCTGTGATGCGGGTGCATGCGTTGTCTTGCATGCGTCATCCTGCATGCGCCATCCTGCATGCGCCACGCATGCTGCCATGAAGCAGGGTGCACTCATGAGGCCATACTGTGCTCATGCATGTGCCATGCACCGTGTGGTGCCATCATTCGTGTTCGCTTAACGGACTTCTCATGCCTGTGTGCCTGCCATGTGGCATTTGACTGTGTGTACCACGTGGCGTCTCACAGTGTTCTCACGGGCGGCAAGGCCTCGGGCTCCTTCCCCATCCACGTGTCAAAGCTCTCCGCGCTTACCAAGCTGTAAGCTCTCCTCTCACTGCCACTGCATGCCCCTCACATGCCACTGCATGCCCCTCACACGCCACTGCATGCCCCTCACACGCCACTGCATGCCCCTCACACGCCACTGCATGCCCCTCACACGCCTCTGCATGCCCCTCACACGCCACAGCATGCCCCTCACATTCCAGCTCATGCCTTGCACTCCTTGCAATGCCAATACATTCCACCAAGCACGTGTGTGCCGTGTGTGTGCGCTGCGCTGCGCTGTGCCCACCGTGGCTGGCAGGGACCTGTCGGCCAACCTCTTCTCTGGCCGCCTTGACTCCTTCCTCGCGCCCTTCCTCGCCCTCAAGACTCTCAACTCCCTGTAAGCTACTCCCCCAGCCCCATGAGAGTTTCGTGCCCGCTCTTTCGCCATTCGCGTGCTGTCTCTCTGCCTGCACTCCCTTCACCCTCCCTCTCTGCCCCAACTCACATCACGTCACCCCCCTGTGTGCTGCGCCCATGCGTGCAGCCGCCTCCACCAGAACTACTTCTCGGGCTCCTTCCCGACCGGCATCTCCGCCCTCACTGCGCTCACGGAGCTGTAAGCTCGTTCCCTCCCTGCCCCCTCTCTCTCCTCAAACATCCTTCCTTACCTGCCATGTTAGTTACATTGCAACTCATCACCATGCCTCACCGCTCATCACCTTGCCGGTTCGCACTAACTCCTTTTGCGTCTCCCATTCTTCTCTCCCTCTTGCCTTTCCCTCCATTTTCCCGGCCCCTCTCCCGTGCCCTTCAATCCCTGTGCACCACTATCCACCGCTGTCGACCACTGGGGCGTGCAATGCAGGCGGCTGAACCTGAACTACCTGACAGGCAGCATGCCGGCAGCGCTGCCAGGGACCCTCAAGGTGATCGACCTGTCGAGCAACTACCTGGTGGGCACCTTCCCCACCACCACCGCCACCTCCGTCGCCTGCGCCAGCAACTGCCTGCAGGACGCCTCCAAGTGCCCCGCCGGCTCTGCTCAGCGCGCTGCAGGCGCCTGTGCCATCTGTGAGACGCCCGACGCCACGGGCAGCATGTGCAACGGCGGCATCTGCACGCCCACCGCCGCCACCACTGTCAACAATGGCACCGCCGCGCTCTTCTGCGTTGGCTCCTCCATGGATCCTGCCATGGGTCAGTGTGCTGGGGGGGAGGATTGTGCAGTGCGGGGAGCAGGCAGTGCGTGTGGCCCTTGCATTATGGCTTTTGAGTTGTCTCGAGAAATACGCAGGGGCGCATGCATTGGTACATCACCAATCGTGTGCCCGCACAGCCATGCAGCTCTTACTTTCTCACCACTTGTGCTGCGTCCGTTCCCTTCTCTGTCCCTTCCCCCCCGCATCCTTACCTTGTTCGACGCCATCCATTTCCCACTCTACACTTTTTAGCC
The DNA here is from genome assembly GCA_947471745.1 of Closterium sp. Naga37s-1. Classification (NCBI taxonomy): domain Eukaryota; kingdom Viridiplantae; phylum Streptophyta; class Zygnematophyceae; order Desmidiales; family Closteriaceae; genus Closterium; species Closterium sp. Naga37s-1. The sequence goes on from CANJKZ010000881.1 coordinate 335,568, forward strand.
TTCCCCCCCCTCTCACCCCCCCCCTCTCCTCCCCCCTTTCCCCTCACCCAGCAGCGGCGCTGCCGAACGTGAGGGCATCGCTGGGGGTGACGTTCACAGACTGCTGCCTCTCTGTCCCTCCCCTACCTTTCCTCCCCTCACCTCCTCCCCTTGCTCCCCTCCTTGCTACTCGCAGCGGCGGCGCTGCTGAACGTGAAGGCGTCGATGGGGCTGGCGTTCACCAACTGGGCGCTGGGCGCGCCCTGCACCATGCAGGGGGTGCCGCCGCTGCCAGGCGCCTGGTCCAACGTCCTCTGCAGCCCCAACGGCAAAGTCGTCGCGCTGTGAGTGCCTTTTGAACCCGCACTGCACCCGCACTGTCCTCCCCAGGCGAAGTCATATCGCTTTGAGTGCCTTTTGGGGCAAATTCATCTCGCTGTGAGTGCCTCTGAACCCGCACTGCACCTCCGTTCATGTGCCGTGCCACTCCTCATGGGCTGCTGTCATTCTCTGAGATCCTTGTCAGCTAGACTCTGTCTTTCGTGCATGTGCTTCTGTGTGTGCCTTGTGTGTGTGGTTGTGTTGTGTCTGTGTGGCGGTTGGTCATTGTGCAGCAATCTGGCGCAGCAGTATGTTCCAGGGACCATGCATGCGGACATCTCCAAGCTCACTTCCCTCACCTACATGTAAGCCCACACGTGCATGTGATAATGTAAATCACATCCCTCTCATCATACCCCTTTCTCCTCTCTTCCCTAACGGTCCCTTATATTGATTCCACAGCAGGTACAAGCAGGCGGATCTTCAGGACGCAAGCAGGCAGACGATGTCTGTGCCTAACAGCCTGTTCTAGATCTCATGCTACTCATCCGCCATCCGGCCCCCTCTACCCCTCATCCAGGCTATGCAGCAGGCCCCCAAGCTCCAGCAGGCCCCCAAGCTGCAGCAGCCATGGCTCTTCCCACTACCCCACCTCCTCTTGCTCTCACCCCTCTCCTCGCTCTCCCCGTCGCATGCCTACTTGCTCTGCCTGCTCCGATCGACATGCTGCCCCCCCACCCCACCTGCTGTCCTCCCCACTAGTCACTTTTCCATGTGCAAATGCTTCCATGCATGTGTGCATATGCTCGCTGCATGCTTCCATCCGTCCCCTCCTGTGTCCGTTGTCCCTCTCACTTCATCTGCGCTTTCACCTTTCTTCCTCATTCCTTGCTTCACCTTCCATCTCACGCCTGCGTCTCTCTGCTCTCCTCTGTGCCTGGGCCCCCTGCATCCCTCGCAGCAATGTGCGCACCAACTACCTGGAGGGTCGTCTGGACGTCTTCACCACCAACTTCAAGGCGCTCACGGCGCTCAAGGAAGTGTGAGTGCCGCCTGCCTCGGATGAGATGCGACCACTGCACCGCACCGCGCCGCACCGCGCTGCACTGCACGTGCTTGAGTGGCAGCTCCATGGGACCACTTCACTGCACGGGCTTGCCTCGAAAGAAGCTGCTGTTGTAGCATCGCCGTGTCACCTCCTCGTGCCGTCTCACAATCTCACCACTCCCATGCTTCTCCACCCACCCACCCACTCCCATACCCCCTTCCGGCCTCTCCTCCGTGTGCCCCTGCAGCTACTTTGACTACAACTACTTCTCGGGGCCCATCCCCTCCGCCCTCGTGGCCATGGCCTCCCTCTCCACCTTGTGAGTATCACCGCCCCTTGTCACTCCCTCCTCTTTCAGAGTTTCTCTGCCTTGCTGTGACAAAGTTTGAAGAAGAACTGATGGTTGCATTAAGAGAAACATGCGGGTATACATAGTTGAGCTAAAATGGGAGGTAATATTGCCAACATAATTGGCCCCCACCAATAAGTTGGGTTGGGGAGTTATTGGGGGAACCAATAATGTTGACCAAAGTGGGTCAACATTATTGAGGGGTCCAATAATCTCCCAACCCAACCTTGGGACCCAATAATTGGGCCAAGATTGGGTTCCAACCTCAAACTAGAGTTAACCCTAGTTGTGCACCCAAACTAAGTTTGGTGCCTATCTTGAACCGAAGCTTATAGGATAGATGCAGGTTACAATGAAGATGATAATATGACACTTGCCGCCTCCACCTCACGCCCACATCCCAACTCTTTAACCAGTTTGACCTCACGCAGGTACCGTCCATGCTTCTGCCTCATCCCTCTCACACCACTGCCTGTGTGTCGCTGCCCGGAGCCGTGCCGCTCCTTCTCTAAGGCTTCTCCGGTCCACTCAAATGCTCCACACTCACCCCTCCCGCCCATCCTCTCCTCCCTCTCTTTTCCCCCTCTCACCGTAGTGGGGCGAGGTGGAACTACCTGTACGGTGCCGTGCCCCCTCTGGCCCCCGCACTCAAGACGCTCGCTGTGGACGGCAACTGGCTGTCGGGCACCTTCCCCGGCGCCGGCTTCTCCTCCTGCTCCGCCACCAAGAACTGCTTCGCCAGCATCGGCGCCTGCACCACGGGAGGCACGGTGCAGCGCAACGCCACTACTGAGTGCGCCGTGTGCGACTCGCCGGACGGCACGGGCACCATCTGCGGCGGCGGCACGTGTGTGCCCAACACAATCAACATATACCCAAACGGCCCTTACTACGCTCCGCGACCGCGCTTCTGCGTGGGCGTGGCGCTGGACGCCACGCAGGGCAACATCCTGCTGGCACTCAAGACCACGCTGGGTGCCACCTTCTCTGATTGGACCGCCGCCACGCTCGCCGCCCCCAAGGCCACCTCCCCTAAGACCAAGACCGGCAAGAAGCCCAAGTCGGGGGGGAAGCGGCGCGTGCTGCAAGGGAGGGGGTCGATGATGCAGTATGACTGGAAGCTGGTGGGGTCGTGCACCATCCAGGGCCAGACACCCATTGCTGGGGCGTGGACTGGCGTGCGCTGCTCTCCGCTCGGCCAAGTCGTCGCCCTGTGAGTGCTGCGCCGGTCCTGCTGACCTTCCCTCCCCCACCCCGCTCTGCCTGTGCGCCGCGGGTGCTTCTCCTGCCGCCTCTCACTCACCTGTTTCCCCTGCCCCTTCCTGCCCCTGCTTCTCCCTGAAACCCGCTGTGCAGTGAGCTGCAGGGCCGGCAACTGGGTGGCACAGTGCACTCGGACATCAGCAAGCTCACCACCCTCACCTCGCTGTAAGCCATCCCTTCACTCTCTGTGAGCCGTGTCAGCAATGTGAGGGCAGCCTGTGTGGTACCCCGCCCACATCTTATGCCATTGGCTGTGCTGCTCGCAGCAGCCACTCTCGCAGCCTCAACATGGCATCACAAGCCCGCCCTCTCTCTCGCACCCCTTCATCATCTTTCCACGTTGTTTCACCCTTTTGCCACCCACATTATCCCCCCTCCCTCCGCCACCCCTGGTCCTGTGTGCAGGCGGCTGTCGTCCAACCTCTTGTTCAACCGCCTCGACTCCTACATCGTGCCCATCACGGCCGCAGCCAGCCTCAAGGAGCTGTCAGTGCAACCACGCCCCTAAATCCAACCCCCCCCCCTTCTTCCCCCCACCCTCTCTCTGATTGCCTCTTCGCACGTCTCCGTTTTTTCTGCTCTTGTGCTCCTTCACTTCGGCCCTCTGCGCGATCGTGCATGCGTGCATGTGTGTGTGCATGGTGTGTGAATGTGTGCATATGTGCTTATATGCATGTGTGTGTACGTGCTCCCTCACCCCTTTCCCCAACAGTTTTATCAACTTCAACTGGTTCTATGGCACCGTCCCCACCACGCTCGTCAACATGGCTGCCCTCTCCGCTCTGTAAAGCCCTCGCCGCACACCCTCCTTCACTCAACTCCTCTTCTCCAACTACTTCACTGCCCCACCTCTCACATTCCCCCCCCGTCCATCATACCGCTTCGAGCTGCACCCATTCGTTCCTAACGCGCAGCCCTTGTTTCCTGTGCTGTGCGTGCAACTCGCCAGCGCGCTGAGCAGAAACTACCTCACGGGCACGCTGCCCAAGCCTGCGGCCACACTCAAGGCGCTCGACACGGAGTTCAACTTCCTCTCGGGCACCTTCCCCGCCGCCTCTCTGGGCTACTGCACCGTGCGCGGCAACTGCTTCCTCGACGCCTCTGCCTGCGTCAACTTCGACGGCACCTTGCAGAGAGGCGCCGGGTGCAACGTGTGTGGGTCGTCCAACGGGCAGCTGCCGATGTGTGGCGGGGCCGTGTGCACGCCCGACCCCTCCGCGTATGTGGCGGGCAAAGTGGCCAACAGCGCCAGCGCGCCCACCCTCGCCCTCAAGTGCCCCCCCTTGGCCCTTGATGCCACGTCCTGTGAGTGCCCGCATACCATACCCATGCCGTGCGCTCCACAGCACGCCCGGCACCAGCCCACTCTAGCGCCTGCAGTGTGCCATGCTGCCTGCTGCCTTCCCTTCCCTGCTGCCCACATGCATTCACGATACGTGCTTTCATGGACGTGTGTGCACGGACGCTCACCCCTGTCTCCACGTGCTGTCCCCCTGCATGCGCCCCATGAGCAGCGGCCGTGCTGCTCAAAATCGGGGCGGCGCTGGGAGTGACGCACACGGACTGGAGTGCCAGCAGCACCTGCAACATCATTGGGCAGACCATCGCCCCCAAGTCCTTCCCGGGTGTCTGGTGCAGCGGCAGCGGCGCCGTCGTCTCCCTGTGAGCCCCCCCCACTTTCACCCCCTCTTTGCGCTCTCTTGCCTGCTTTTATCGACTGGACGCTCGTCTCAGGACGTTGAGGCGGCTGGGAGAACGTCAACAGCCCATATATGAGGCTGCTGGGACATGAAGAGGAATGGAGGGGAGGACGCCCATGTATGGCTCTCTCACCCTCACCCCCAAGGCAGTATGTTGGTATGATGCTTCCGTACCTTCCATGTTATCCCTGTACTGGAACCAACATGCCCCCCTGGCTCTCTCGCTCTCGTTCTGCAATCCCTCACCCCCAAGTTGGCCGCACTGTCCCAAAGCATCGTCTCTCCTCTCATGCCTCTCTTCTGCCGTCCCTCTCACCCCTCCGCTGTGCGTGCTGCCATGGCAGCAAGCTGAACAACCTGAAGCTGGGGGGCACCATACATGCAGACATGACCAAACTCACCAGCCTCACCTACCTGTATGTGCATCACCCACCTGTGAGTGCATCACCCACCTGTGAGTGCATCACCCACCTGTGAGTGCATCACCCACCTGTGAGTGCATCACCCACCTGTGAGTGCATCACCCACCTCTGAGTGCATCACCCACCTGTGAGTGCATCAACCACCTGTGAGTGCATCACCCACCTGTGAGTGCATCACCCACCTGTGAGTGCATCACCGACCTATATTTGCATTCTCCCCCTTTTCGCCCCCATTTCCTTAGGTTCTCGCCCCTTCCCCCTATAATCCTACCATTCTCCCCCATTCTCCCCCCCATTTTCCCTACATCTCCCCCCACTCCCTCCCCCCTTGCAGGCACCTGGGTTATAATCTGCTGTATGGCCGCCTCGCCACCTTTGTCTCCAGCATCACCCCGCTCACCACTATTGTCGTCCTGTGCGTGCCCTGCCCTCGCCTCCCTCCCTCGCCCCATCTGCCACCTCCTTTTGACATGCCATACGCGCACCTCCCTCTCACATGCTCTGCTGTCGCTGCTTCATTCTGCTCTGCCCTCGCTTTCCTCCCCTTTCCCCTGCCCTGCTTGCCACCGCCATTGATGACAATTCAACCGTGCGCCCACGGGCTCCCCTCTGCATGCAACCTTGCCCCCCTCTGCATGCAACCTTGTCCACCAGGAACCTGAGCTTCAACTACCTCTACGACAGCATACCCTTCGCTCTTCTCAACATGCCATCCCTCACCGAAATGTCAGTTTTCCTGCAACCACACCGCTAGCACCTAGACCGGGATACCCACCTCCACCCAGTGCGTTTGTGAGGTTTATTATGCACACTGCGCACGCTCCTAGACGCGGTAGCCTCTAGGGCCGTAACGGCCATTGGCTCCGCTGCTGGTGAGGCGTGGGGGAGTGCCGTCAGTGAGGTGTGGGGGAGTGCTGTCAGTGAGGCGTGGGGGAGTGCTGTCAGTGAGGTGTGGGACCCCTCTCTTTCTAGCGCCCTTGGTGTGGATGCGCTGATAAGCATAGGGAAGGGCCCGACAGGACTTAAGCTCCTGGAGTGGATGCTGCTGCAGCTTTACCCTCCTTTCTGCATCTGTATGTCAGTGGTTGTTCCATCCATCAGAATATCCATCCAGGATCTCTATTCACATACCATGCATCGCCCGTGCTGCCCGTGCAGAGGGCTGAGTGGCAACTACTTGACGGGTGTGCTGCCGAGCGTGTCAACCAAGGTGCAGGCCATTACCGTGGCCAACAACTTGCTTGCGGGCACCATCACGTCACAGGCCTACAAGTACTCCGACTTCCGCAACAACTGCTTGAGCCTCTTTGGCATCCCCCAGCGCACCACCGGCTGTGCCATCTGTGGCACCACCAATGCCGTGCCGCCGCTGTGCAGCGGCGCCCCCTGCGTTCTCAACGCCACGGACGCCCTGGCGGCCGGCACGGTGAACAACCTCACGGCGCCCCTGCTGCCCTTCTACTGCGGCCGCCCCGCTATAGACGCCACTGCTGGTGCGCCCATGCCCGCTGCCTGCATGCTTCACATGTGCACACTTGCGTGACATGCACACTCACACATGCGTGACATGCCACACTGTGCTGTGCATCATACCCCTTGTCGCCTAGATTTTTTCCTCACCACCCTCTCTCTGCCTCCACTCCAATCCCATTCCTTCCCCACCTCCCTTTCCAACCGCCCGCCTTCCCCGTGGGCATGTGGGGACAGCGCAAACACTGCTGGTGCTGAGGGCGGCGCTGGGAGTGTCGCAGAGCACGTGGCTGCTGGACTCGCCGTGCGACGTGGTGGGCAACCCCCCCATGCCGGGCAGCTGGGCGGGCGTTGGCTGTGATATTGCCGGCCAAGTCGTACAGCTGTGAGTGCCACACGCCCTTCACGCCCTTGCTGCCCTTCACGCCCTTGGTGCCCTTGGTACCCTTCGTGTCCTTCACGCCCTTGGTGCCCGTGACATGTTCTGCACGGGATGTTCGCGGAAAATAAGAAAGCTGCAGGATTGAACACTTCTTTATTTCTCTCCTGTCTCCTTTTCGTTTATTTCTTTTCCTCTTTCTTCTCTCCCGTCTCCTTTATTTTTCTGCTTCAAGTTGCTGACTCATCTCATTCCTGTGTTTTGCTTGCGGGTGGCATGGTGGCGTCACCCCAGTGATCTGGTCAACATGGGTCTCAGAGGGAGCCTGCCTGCCGACTTGACGAAGCTGACGGCTCTCACCAAGATGTGAGCGCCCCTCCCACTGCTCTGCCACACCACCAACCTTGGCCCACCATCTTTTTCTTTCCAAGCAAAATGCCTCATACTCATTCATGTGAGCGTCATACTCATTCATGTGAGCGTCATACTCATTCATGTGAGCGTCATACTCATTCGTGTGAGTGCCTTACTCATATGCAGTCATCCATCCATCCCACCACTCCCCCCCCACCCCTCCGTATCCCCCCGGCGATGGCAGCAACCTGGCGTCCAACCTGTTGGAGGGGCGCCTGGCCGAGTGGGGCACCATGCTCACCACCGTCAAGTCGCTCAAGCACCTGTCAGTGCCCTCCCTGCCCTCCCTTCCCTGCCTTGCCTACCCTGCCCTGCCCTGCCTTGCCTGCCCTGCCCTCCCTGCCCTCCCTGCCCTCCCTGCCCTCCCTGCCCTCCCTGCCCTGCCTGCCCTCCCTGCCCTCCCTGCCCTCCCTGCCCTCCCTTCCCTGCCTTGCCTGCCCTGCCCTGCCTTGCCTGCCCTGCCCTGCCTTGCCTGCCCTGCCCTGCCTTGCCTGCCTTGCCTGCCTTGCCCTCCCTGCTCTGCCCTGCCCGCCCTGACTTACTCTCACTTTCTTACTCTCACTTTCCTTATGCTCGCATTGCCTTGCCACCCGTCTCCACCTTCTCCACCCTCCACGTCTCCATCCCTCACTTTTCCATCTCGCCCTTCTCCACCCCTCTCCACCCCTCCCAAACAGCGCTCTCAACTACAACTGGTTTTCCGGCACTCTGCCAGCCTATCTGCTCTCTCTCTCGACCCTCACAACCCTGTAAGTGGCGCACACACACACACGCGTGCGCGCGCGCGCGCACACACACACACACACACACAGACCGACACATCCGTTGCTTGCATGCGCACACATGACATCCCATGGTGTGTGTGCGTTTGGTCTTTGCGTTTGTACTCTCACCACCCACCCAACGCCTCACACCCCACCCTCTCCGACCACCATTCCCACCATTCTCCCTTCTCTTCCACCGCCCCCACCACTCTGCCGCCTGCCGTCCCGCCTGCAGCAACGTGCACTACAACTACCTCACCGGCTACCTGGCCCCCATAGCAGCAACCCTCAAGACCATCAACGTCGCCTCCAACTTCTTGGCGGGCCCCTTCCCTGCGTCCTCCACCACCATGTGTGACGCGCGCAACAACTGCCTAAGCAGCGCCGCCAACTGCGTCTCGTCGGGCTCCTCCGTGCAGCGCGCTTCCTGCACCATCTGCAATGGCACCGCCGCCAATGTGCTGTGCGGTGGGGGCGTGTGCTCGCCCAACACGGACGGCCAGCTCGCCTCCAAGACGCCCAACAGCGCCACCGCTGGCGTGCTGCCCATGCGCTGCACTGGAGTTCGAATCGACCCCGCAGCTCGTGAGTTCCGCGCCTCCTCCATGGGCCTGCTCCATGGGCCTGCTCCATGGGCCTGCTCCATGGGCCTGCTCCATGGGCCTGCTCCATGGGCCTGCTCCATGGGCCTGCTCCATGGGCCTGCTCCATGGGCCTGCTCCATGGGCCTGCTCCATGGGCCTGCTCCATGGGCCTGCTCCATGGGCCTGCTCCATGGGCCTGCTCCATGGGCCTGCTCCATGGGCCTGCTCCATGGGCCTGCTCCATGGGCCTGCTCCATGGGCCTGCTCCTCTGCTGCTCGCGTCCTCGCTCCTCGCCCCACTTGCCATGCCCTCGGCGGTCTTTGGTGCTCCTCCCCCTTTCACCCACCGCCCTTTCCTGTTTCCGTCGCCACTGTGCGTCCCCATTCTTGCTCCCCTGCTTGCCCCTCTGCTTTTCCCCCTGTGTGCCCCCTCCTTGCAGTGCCGATCCTGGCGAACTTGAAGACGGCGCTGGGAGTGCCGCACCCAGGGTGGGGCGAGCAGACGATGTGCACGGTGTCGGGCATCCCCAAAGGCCCTGAGGACATGCCTGCCGTGTACTGCAACTGGCAGGGCAAGGTCATCGACCTCTTCCTCAAGTGGCGCCTCATGCGCGGCGTCATGCACCCCGACATCTCCAAGCTCACCGGCCTCACCGCCCTGTCAGTGCCGCCGCTGCTACTCAGCTTCACACTCTGCTACTCAGCTTCACACTCTGCTACTCAGCTTCACACTCTGCTACTCAGCTTCACACTCTGCTACTCAGCTTCACACTCTGCTACTCAGCTTCACACTCTGCTACTCAGCTTCACACTCTGCTACTCAGATTCACACTCTGCTACTCAGCTTCACACTCTGCTACTCAGCTTCACACTCTGCTTCTCAGCTTCACACTCTGCTACTCAGCTTCACACTCTGCTGCTCTTTCTGCTCGCCCTCCTCAAGGGCTCGCCTTCCTGCTCTTCCATCTTCTCATGCCTGCCACTCCCCTCCCCCTCCTCTCCCTCCCACCCCCCCCTGCAGGGACCTGTCGGGCAACTTCCTGTCGGGCCGCTTGGACCCGTTCATCACGCCGCTCACCGGCCTCGCCGGCATGAAGATCCTGTACGCCCGCCAGCCCGCGCCCCCTGCGCCCCCCCCTTCTCTTCTCCCGCACTCTCTTGCATTCCTTGTACCTTCGCCGCTGTCGGTGGCCCTTTCCTGCCTGTCCCTCCTCCGCTCTAACCTGCCATGTGGGAATTGCCCTCTTCCCCCCTTCTCTCCTCGTCCCCCTGCTCGCAGCATCATGAACTACAACTTCTTCTCCGGCTCCATCCCCTCCACCGTCTCCTCCATCAAGAACCTCTTAATGCTGTGAGCCCCCAGCCCCCTGCCCTGCCTCCCCATGCTGTGAGCCCCCTGCACTGCCTCCCCCCACAACCGCCCTTCTTTATTTCCATGCACTATCTTATCTGCATACCGTGCCACACCTTGCCATGCGCTGTCGCCCACCCCCCCCCCCCCCCCCATGCCCCCTGTGCGTGTGCGTGTGCGGGCAGGAGCCTGGGGTGGAACTACCTGACGGGCACGGTGCCGGACATGCCACCGAAGCTGAAGGTGCTGGACCTCGAGTACAACTGGCTCTCGTACACCTTCCCGACGGCCACCACCACCACGTCCACGTGGGACTTCTGCACCGTGCGCCAGAACTGCTTCATCGACCCCACCCCCTGCGGCAATGGCAACATCATCCAGCGCTACTCCTGCGCCGTGTGCGGCACCAAGGACGCCAACGGCACGCTGTGTGGTGGCACCACCACGTGCCAGCCCGACCCCGCGGCCGTCAGGGCCGCCACCAATCGCCAAACCAGTGGCGCCCCCCAGCTCGCCATCACCTGCCCCCCCCCACAGCCCGTCGCCACCGACGCCACCGCAGGTATGGCTGCACCTGGGCCTCGTGCTGCTGCCACCGTGACTCCCACGTCTGCTGCCCATGTTCATGCCCATGCCTCTCATCTCTCCTGCCCGTGTGTCCCCCCGCCCCCTGCCACCAGTGGGGGCGCTGATGAACATCAAGATGGCGCTGGGATTGACGTACACGGACTGGGCGTCCACCTCCACCTGCGCGGCTGCTGGCACGGCCCTCGGGGGCTTCACTGGCGTCGAGTGCAACTCGCTTGGCAACCCCGTCAAGATGTGAGCAGCGAGCACCAGTGGGGGGCCTTCCCTGGGTGGCTGTTACGGGGGCTTTAGGCGGGTCGGACGGAAGCAAAAGAATCCTCAGTGGAGAACGAATCGCCTCTGTGCTCTTGTCTTGTGTATTTGTTTTTGTTTCAAATTCCCCATCCGTTTCCCCATTCTACTCCAGCATGGCCGGCCTCACTTAACTCTCTCCACTTCCTCCCTGTGCTCCCACCTTCCCTTCTTACCACCTTTCTGGCCCCCTCCCGTCCCCGCCTCCCCACAGCACCCTGGACAGTCAGAAGCTGTTTGGCATTCTGCATGCTGACATCACCAAGCTCACTGCACTCACATTCCTGTAAGCACACTTTCTTATAATCACTACTATCCACATCAGCACTCAATCTCTTGTAATCAAGTTTCACCAAGGAAAACAGTAAAGCCGGATTCATTTTCATCCATGGCCGCAACAGGAAACATGCAAGATAGGGCTAAGAATTTCAAGCACTCATCATTCCCTGAGCGCTCACTCTTGCCTACGCGCTCGCATGCTGGAGCAAGTGGTGTGAGCGAGCATGCTGGAGCAAGTGGTGTGAGCGAGCATGCTGGAGCAAGTGGTGTGAGCGAGCGTGCTGGAGCAAGTGGTGTGAGCGAGCATGCTCACGTGCCGCTCCATGATTGGTCGTGCACATGCTGGCTCGTCAGCTGGCTGCCCCCTACTCGCATCCACCACCAATCTATACCTTCACTTCACCCCTCCTCCCTGCGTGTGCCACTGGCATGTGCATGGCAGCTCGCTCAAGTCGAACCTCTTCAGGGCGCGCCTGGACGAGTTTGCCAGCAAGATTCCATCGCTGCCCAACCTTGCAGTGCTGTGAGTCGCCTTTCAACCTAGCAGTGCAATGCATTGTTTGCATCACCTCTTCTCCCACCGTCTAGATTCTTCTCCCACACCACCTCGCCTTGCGAACTGACCCCCTTTTCCTGTCATCCCTCTGCCCCCCGTTGTGAATGAATATGTGTGTGCGTGTTGGGCATGCTGTGCGTGTTGGGCATGCTGTGCGTGTTGGGCATGCTGTGCGTGTTGGGCATGCTGTGCGTGTTGGGCATGCTGTGCGTGTTGGGCATGCTGTGCGTGCTGGGCATGCTGTGCGTGTTGGGCATGCTGTGCTGTTGGGCATGCTGTGCGTGTTGGGCATGCTGTGCGTGTTGGGCATGCTGTGCGTGTTGGGCATGCTGTGCGTGTTGGGCATGCTGTGCGTGTTGGGCATGCTGTGCGTGTTGGGCATGCTGTGCGTGTTGGGCATGCTGTGCGTGTTGGGCATGCTGTGCGTGTTGGGCATGCTGTGAGTGTTGGGCATGCTGTGCGTGTTGGGCATGCTGTGCGTGTTGGGCATGCTGTGCGTGTTGGGCATGCTGTGCGTGTTGGGCATGCTGTGCGTGTTGGGCATGCTGTGCGTGTTGGGCATGCTGTGCGTGTTGGGCATGCTGTGCGTGTTGGGCATGCTGTGCGTGTTGGGCATGCTGTGCGTGTTGGGCATGCTGTGCGTGTCGGGCATGCTGTGCGTGTCGGGCATGCTGTGCGTGTTGGGCATGCTGTGCGTGTCGGGCATGCTGTGTGTGTTGGGCATGCTGTGCGTGTTGGGCATGCTGTGCGTGTTGGGCATGCTGTGCGTGTTGGGCATGCTGTGCGTGTCGGGCATGCTGTGCGTGTCGGGCATGCTGTGCGTGTTGGGCATGCTGTGCGTGTTGGGCATGCTGTGCGTGTTGGGCATGCTGTGCGTGTTGGTCACGTGCATCCCGCAGCCTGCTGGACTTCAACTGGTTCTACGGCAGTCTGCCCCCTGGCCTCGTCGCCATGCCGAAGCTCACGCGCCTGTAAGCGCCGCCTCCATGCTACCATGCACGTGTCTGCTCCTTAGCAAACTTCCAAACCCCTTTGACTGCTGCTTCTGTGTCAAGTCTCGTGCCATCAAATAGGTTGCCGTAACGGCACCTCCATCCTTCTCTCATCCATCCGTCCCTCCCCCACCCACTTTTGCCCCTTTCCCTCGTGGCAGCGGCCTGTCCTACAACTACCTCACATACCGCGTGCCTCCACTGGCGGCGGGGCTCAAGGACATCGATGTGGGCTTTAACTTCCTCTCGGGCTCCTTCCCGGCCAACTCCGCCACATCATGCGGCGCCAACAACAACTGCTTCCTCGCCGCCACCACGTGCGCCACCAAGGGCACGGCGCAGCGGGCGACCGGGTGCAGCTTCTGCCTCTCCGACACGGCGCAGGGCATGCTGTGCTATGGCCGTGGCATCTGCACCGTTGACGCCACCGCTCCCTTCGCCGCCGGGACGCCCAACGCTGTCGGGGCCACCACGCTGCCGCTGGCTTGCATTGGTGAGTGTGGGGGGGGTGCACAAGGGGGACAGGGCGGTGCTGCCATTGGTACACGTGTCAGTGGCATGCCATCTTCTGCAATGCCTCCCCTTGCAACTCACTCTCCCCTCTCTTTGCCCCGCCCACCTGCACCTGTGCTTGTGCTTGTGCTTGTTCTTGTGCTTGCAGATGTTCTGTGTGCCACTGCATCACCTGTCATGTGTCCCACCGACTGGCGCTGCAGCGGACTGCAATGCGTTGGGAACAACTTTGCCAACTGCTTTGGCTTCCTTTGCACTGGCTAGATGCTATCCACTTTGCTGCAATTCTACTTGGTTTGCTCCAGTGCTGCCATGTTTTCTGCAGTGTCAGAGCCGTTTAGGGTTTGCAGTGCTGCGGGCTGGTCTGCATTGGCTGCTGACGTGGGAAGGCATTCTCTTGGTTATCTGACTGAAATGACATCCCCTCTTATTTACCGTACTATTTGACTCGTATTGCACTCACGTTTGTGTACTTGTGCATTCCTGAACCTAATTAGGTGGTGGTGAGGTGATGGTGTTTGATGCAGTAGGTCGGATATCAAAATGACAAGCCCGTAGAAAAGATTGTCAGAGGTCCACTGGTGATCCCCGATTGATCCTAGGGAAGGGTTACAGGCACGTTGGCTTGGGAGGTTATGGGCGTACTCATCCGCTACACAAACAAGTCATTTTATCCCAATGGTCTAGTGGTTGGGATTTTGACATGGTATCAGAGCAAAAGTCTCGGGTTCGAATTCCAATGTGTGCACCTCGGGCATCCCAGTGCGGGGGGGATGTCAGAGGTCCACCAGTCGCACTGCCCGTCATGCAGCACTCTTGTCCGTCACGCGCCCCGAACGCGTGGCGGTTTCTGCCCGTCGCACGCCCCGGGCGTGTGGCGGTTTCTGCCCGTCGCGCGCCCCCAGCACGCGACGGTGTTCTGCCTGTCGCTCGCCCCCAGCGTGCGACGGTTTTCTGCCCGTCGCGCGGGGGCCCCGTCGCAGTGCTTCCCGCCGTCTCCGCCGCCCGCTTCCTCCTCCCTCTCCTGCTTCGCGTGCAGCAGTTTGGGGGGAGGGGGGGGGGGGTGTTGGGGGGACGCAGGAGTGGCGGTGGAGGGTGGTTGCACCTACAGCGCCCCACTGCTCTGCTTCGTCACCAAGCCAGCAGCCCCCCCTTCTGCCTCTACCTTCCCCCCCCTGCTGCTCCTACTGCAGCGGCGGTTTCTGCCCGGCGCCTCATGCGCCCTGCCCGCCCGCGCCCGCCTCACCAGATCGTACACCTCGCCCCCCCTCCCTTCCCTGCCCTCTCCCTACTACGTGTGCAGCAGTTTGGGGGGAGGGGGAGGTGGTGTAAGGGGGAGGTGGCACCAACGGCACCACCCTGCCTCCTCTATTTCACGGCCGCACCTGCTGCTGTGGGGGGGAGGGTGGAGTGGTGGGAGTGGTGGGAGTGGCGGGAGGAGCTACTGCCGCTGCTTCTCGCCTTCCCCTCTCTCTCCCTGCTGCGCGTGCAACAGTGGGGGGGTGGGTTTGGGGTGGCGGGTGTGAGCACCCAGCTGCCGCCCCTCCTCTCTCTCTCACTGCCGCATGTGCCGTTGTGGGGGGGAGGGTAAGGGGGTGGCGGGCTTCTGGCCGCCGTGTGAAGGCTTGAGCAGGGACCACCGTGGGTGGGGAAGGCGTTGGAGGAAGGGTGGGGGGGAAGGTGTGAGGTTCCAGGAGGCGGTTGACAAGCGGGGTGAGGTTGAAGGGGATGGCTGAAAGGGGGCGTGGAATTAGGGGGTTAGTAAGAGGGGCTCTCTGCGCTAGGCTCCCCCCCACCTCCTCTACTCCCTCTCTCACCCTCCCCCCTTTGTAAAACGGGGGTTCGTAAGAGGGGTTCGCTGCGTGGCTCCCCCCACCTCCTCTCCTCATCCCTCTCCCCCCCCCCCCCCCCCCCCCCCCCCCCCCTTTGTAAAACGGGGGTTCGTAAGAGGGGCTCGCCGCGTGGCTCCCCCCACCTCCTCTCCTCATTCCTCTCCTCTCCCCTCTCTCTCTCGCCTCCTCCTCCTTATTTACCTCCTTGCCGTCTTCCACTGCGCGTGGTGTACCCCTTCAGGGGGCGTAACTGTCAAAATGTTCTAATGCTCATATTGTGTAGGCTGTAGTGGGGTAGCCCATAAGGGGTACAACCCAATTAGGGTTAGTACTTGTACCAACTTTCTCCTCAATGCATTCATTCTCGTTCAGTATTCTGACATGGTTTCATAGCAGGTCCTGTTCCAGGACCGTTTTTTTAGGGCCCATCACATAGCGCTGCCCCAATAGTCGCGTCGCCCTGCCCTGTTTGCCGCGTCGCCCTGCCCTGCCTGTCGCGTCGCCCTGCTGGCCGTCGCGTCGCTCTGCCCTGCCTGTCGTGTCGCCCTGCTGGCCGTCGCGTCGCCCTGCCCTACTTGCGCGCCGCATTGCTGGCAGGTGCGCCGCCCTGCCCTGCCTGCGCGTCGCCCTGCCCTGCCCGCGCTGAGCCGCCCTGCTGCCCACACTGCCCTGCTACGCGCCGCCCTGCTGCTGCCCGCCCTGGTGGCCAACGCCCTGCTGCCCGCGCGCCGCCCTGCTGGCAGCCGCACCGCTGCCCACACTGCCCTGCCCGCGCCGCCCTGCTGGTCGACGCCCTGCTGCCCGCGCGCCGCCCTGCTGGCAGCCGCACTGCCCTACCCTGACCACGTGCCGCCCTGCTGGCCGCCGTCCTACCCTGCCATTGCACTGCCCTGCCCTGGCCGCGCGCCGCTCTTCCCTGCCATGCGCGCTTCCCTAGTGCTCGCGCGCCGCCCTGTCTGCGTGCTGCCCTGCTGGTCGCGCGCCACCCTGCTCTGTCCGCTATGGCTTCTCTCAGTGTTCTCACCTTCAATCATGAGGGCCGTCCGATCCAGTTCGAATCGTGGCTCGACGACTTACAGCTGTACCTACTGAGCGATTCTAGAGACAGCGTTTCGTTGTTTGACCACACGTCTGGAGCCTCTCTCGGCCCCTCCCGCCACAGCTGACAGTGCAACTCGCTCACAGTGGCTTACCCGTGACGCTACTGCTCGCTTAGCCGTTCACAACCACTTGCCGTTAGCCGAACGCGCTCACTTTGGCCAGCACAAGACTGCTAAAGCCCTGTACGACGCTGTAGTCGCTCATTACTCTTCCCCTGCCACTGCTGCTCTCGGCCGCCTAATACTGCCCTACCTGTTTCCCGAGCTGTCAGCCTTTGCTACAGTCGAGGACCTCATTACCCACCTTCACACTAGCGACACTCGCTACCGCGGTGCCCTCCCAGCCGAGTTCCTAGACAGGAACCCCTCCCCCCCCGATGTACATCATTCTCTACTTCATAGTCACCCGCCTCCCTGACTCTCTTCGCGCAGTCAAGGACCACTTTCTCACACTTGACCCTACAGACCTCACTGTCCACCTGCTTGAGAAGCACCTCCTTGCAGCTTAGACTAGCGTAGTCGCTGTAGGTGCTGCTCGTCGCACTCCTCGCACACCCTTCTTTGAGGGGTGTTCCCCCTTTTTTTTTGCCCCCTCCTACGCTTCTGCTGCTGCTGTTGACATCCTTCGTACTGAGGATGGCGGGGCTGCTTCTGCTCTTAGTGGGAAGCGCCGCAGCAGCAAGGGCAAGGGTGGCAAGGGTGGTGGCGGTGGCAACGGGGGTGGTGGTGGTGGAGGCAGTGGAGGCGGTGGAGGTGGCGGAGGTGGTGGCAGCGATGGGAGTGGTGGCGGGACTGGGGGCTTTGGTGGCGGCAGTGGTGGCAGCGGTGGGGGTGGGGGTGGCGGTGGTGGCGGCAGTGGGAGTGGTGGCAGCGGCAGTGGTGGCGGTCGGGGTGGAGCTGTTCAGAGGGGAGTGTCTAGCGGTGGCCAGAGGCAGCAGCAGCAGCGTCAGAGCGAGAACCCTACGCCCCAGCAGCTTCGTGAGTGGTTTGCTCAGCGTGGGGTGTCTGGGGGTAGTGTTCGCTGCCCGTATGTCATTTGCACAAGTGACCGCGCTGGTCAGACATGCGGGAAGTTTCACACACAGCACCGCTGCTTCTTTCGCCTTGACGACGCTTGGCGCGCAGAGTTTGGCGACAAGGCTGAGCGCCCCCGCTGGCTAGAGCTGCTTAGGTCTGGTGTTGATATCTTTGCTCTTGACTATGATGCTATCCTTGCTGCCATGTATGCCGTGTCTCTAAGTGCTGAGGGTGACTGTTACCTGTGTGTGCCGCCCGACCCAGGTATAGAGGCTGCTGCTCTAGGTGCTAGTGAGTCTGCTCTCCCTGGTACTGCGCTTGTTGAGGCCTTGCACACCTTCACACTTGACTCAGGTGCTTCCCGCTGTTTCTTTTGCGAAAGTACCACCCTCACTCCACTCCCTATACCTATTCCAGTCAGACTGGCTGACCCCTCAGGGGGCCCAGTTCTTGCCCGCTCCTCCACTGCTCTCCCGTATCCGGCGGTTCCGTCCGGCTTACTCTCAGGTCTTCACCTCCCCTCATTCTCTACGAACTTGGTGAGTACTGCTGCCCTCTGGGATGTGATGGTCACTACCACCACTCCTGGGGGTCAGCGTGTGTCGATAAGCACGTGTACACGGACGGGCCGTCACCTGGCCACGTTAACCTGTCGGCCTGGGTCGAGTCTGTACACACTAAGTACTGAGCCTCCTCAGGTAGCTGCGTCTGCTCAGGTGTCCGCGTCAGGTCTGGTAGCAGCCCCCTCCTCGTGTCGCCTCCTGTTGCATCAGAATCTCCTTTGGCACAACCGCCTTAATCACCCCTCCCTGCCACGCCTTCGTGGCATGCACTCCCGCCTCCTTGTTTCTGGTCTTCCCAGGTTTCTGCCTCCCCTCCCGCCCTCGCTTGCCCCGCCCTGCCTTCCTTGCGTCGAGGGGCGGCAGCGCGCCGCTCCTCACTCCTCCTCGTTTCCCCCGACGTCTGCTCCCCTGCAGACTCTCCACATGGACGTGTGGTGCCCAGCCCATGTCAGTGGACAGGGCCGCGAGCGCTACTTCGTGCTGGTTGTTGACGACTACACGCGTTACACCATGGTCTTCCCCTTGCGCAGCAAGGGTGAGGTCCCTGATGTCTTCATCCCTTGGATCCGCGCAGTCCGTCTCCAGCTCCGCGAGCAGTTCCGTGAGGACCTTCCTACCTGCGTCCGCACTCTGACAGAGTTGGTGAGTTCTGCTTCGACCTCTTGCAGGACTTTTGTCGTGGGGAGGGCATTCTCCAGTGGTTCACACTTCCGGCCTCCTTGTAGCAAAATGGGGTTGCTTAGCACCGCATTGGCTTAGTCATGGAGGTGGCTCGTACCTCCATGATCCATGCGGCTGCTCCCCATTTTCTGTGGCCGTTTGCGGTCCGGTATCTTGCGCATCAGCTCAACCTCTGGCCTCGTGTCTCCTTGCCGGAGACCTTGCCTACAGTGCTTTGGACAGGGAAAGTTGGCAATGCGTCGGTGTTCCGGGTCTGGGGCTCTCGTGCCTTTGTCCGCGATACTTCTGCGGACAAGCTCTCCTCCCGTGCTATTCCCTGCGTCTTCCTTGGATTTCCCCCTGACGCGCCTTGTTGGCCGTTTTACCACCCCACCTTGCGCCGTGTCCTGCCTTCTTAGGACATCACATTTGACAATCCGGTTCTCTTTTACCGTCTCTTCCCCTACCGCTGTGCCCCTCTCCCACCCCCGCTGCTCTTCCTTGCTCTAGGTCCCCCTCCGGTAGACCCCCTCCCCCCTCAGGGTCCTGCTCCCTCAGGTGTGTCTCACGTAGAACTACTCCCCTTGGCTGAGCTTGTCGAGGTCGCTGTAGACTCAGGTGCTGCTAGGGGTGCTGAGCCTGCGAGTGCGGATCCTGGGGGTGCTGAGCCTGAGGGTGCGGAGCCTGGGAGTGCTGAGTCTGAGGGTGCGGAGGGTGGGGGTGCTGAGCCTGAGGGTGCGGAGCCTGGGGGTACTGAGCCTGAGGGTGCGGAGCCTGGGGGTGCTGAGTCTGAGGGTGCAGAGTTTGGGGGTGCTGAGCCTAGGGGTACTGCGTCTGCCGGAGGTCCTGCGGGTGCCTCGCCACGACTGTCTCACCGGCGGGAGCCTCTCTTACCGCAGCAGCTGCGCGAGTGGTTTGCTCAGCGCACACGCGTTAGGAGTGGCGCTGCAGGAGCTGGAGGCTCTGCCGCTGGAGGCACTGGAGCTGGAGGTGCTGTAGCTACTAGTCCTGGAGGTGCTGGAGTTACTGCTGGAGCTAGAGGTACTGGAGGTGTTGGAGCTGCTGGTCCTGGAGGTTCTCGTACTAGTTGTACTGGAGCTGCCGTAGCTGGTGGTGATGGAGGTGCTGGAGCTAGAGACCGTGGCGCTGGAGGCACTGGAGCTGGAGACCCTGGAGCTGGAGGCACTGGCGCTGGAGGCGCTCGAGCTGGAGGCACTGGAGCTGGAGGTGCTGGAGCTTCTAGTCCTGGAGGTGCTGGAGTTACTGCTGGAGCTGGAGGTCCCGGAGGTGCTGGAGCTGCTGGTCCTGGAGGTGCTCGTACTTAAGGTACTGCAGCTGCTGGAGCTGGTGGTGTTGGAGGGGCTGGAGCTGGAGACCCTCGAGCTGGAGGCACTGGCACTGGAGGCGCTGGAGCTAGAGGAGCTGGAGCTGGAGGCACTGGAGCTGGAGACCCTGGAGCTGGAGGTGCTGGCGCTGGGGGTGCTAGAGCTGGCGGTCCTGGTGCTGGAGGCACTGTGCAGCGGCGCCCGTTTTTTGTTCCACCGCCGCCTGACTCCGTCCTTTGCCAGGTTCTTAGTCTCCCGTCTTCTACTGGCCTTACTCCTAGCTTGCTGTGTCCACCGCCTCACCAGTCGCAGCCACAGTTACAGCCAGACTCCCCACTGCCTGCTCCTTCTCCTTACGCTGAGCAGACAGACTCTCTTACAGAGCGTTGTGAGCCTGAGTCTCGTCCTGCCTCACCTGCTCGTGCTGTTCGCACTGATCGTCGTGTTCCTCGTCCGTGTCTTCCTCTTGTCCCCGGCACTCACATTAGGGCACTTCGTCCTTCCTCTGTTCCACTGCGAGTTCCCCTGCCGTCTCCTCCTGTGTCCTCTCTTGCTGACGGTCCGGACCCTGAGTCAGACTTAGCTCGTGTTGACAGTCCTACTGTCCAACGTCTTCTAGCCACTATTGTCACTGACCCTTCGTTTGAGTCCACTGTTGCGTCTGCCCTAGTTGCTGAGCTTGTTGACTTTGCTGCCGCCTGTCGTCTCGACTACGCCGCTAGTCTTGTTGCTGAGTCTGAGTCTGAATATCCTCCGTCCGTCGGGGGTGAGTGTGCTCTTGGCACGGACGTCCTTGAGGATAGGCAGGAGGAATTTGAGTGTCTTGCAGCTGCTGAATCTCATCTCGTGGCCATGCTGCTTGCACTTGAGGGAGACCCGGATGCACCAGACATCCCGACCCCGCGCTCTTACGCAGAGGCGATTACGGGTCCCTACTCCTCTCAGTGGCAGACAGCCATGGACGCAGAGATGGCATCCTGGAAGTTCACATGCACCTACGTCGACGCATTTCCCCCTTCTGGGGCGAACATAGTCGATGGCATGTGGATTTTCAGGGTGAGGCGGCCGCCGGGTTCTCCGCCTGTCTTCAAGGCTCGTTACGTTGCACGAGGCTTCACTCAGCGATAGGGAGTTGACTTCTTCCAGACCTTCTCCCCTACCCCAAAGATGACCACTCTTCGGGTTCTGCTGCACGTTGCCGCTCAGCGTGACTACGAGCTGCACTCTCTTGACTTCAGCACAGCTTTCTTACAGAGCAGCCTGCACGAGGAGATATGGGTGCGCCGCCCACCTGGCTTCACAGGGTTGTTTCCTGCAAGTACCCAGTGGAGCCTCCGCCAGGCGCCTCGCGAGTGGCACGATACACTGAGGACGACGCTTGCAGCTCTTTGGTTTGCTCCTTCGACTGCTGACCCGTCACTGTTTGTGCGCACCGACACTTCGCCACCGCCATTCTATGTCGACGACTTGGTCTTTGCCACTGCTGACACTGAGGCACTGGCCCTTGTGAAGTCGGAGCTGCAGAAGAGACACACCTGCACTGACCTGGGTGAGCTGCGCAGCTATCTTGGCTTTCAGATCACCCGGGACAGAGCACGGCGCACCATCACCCTGACTCAGTCACACATGGTGCACCAGGTCCTTCAGCGCTTCGGCTTCCGGTACTCCTCGCCACAGTCCACTCCTCTGCCTACCGGTCACTCGCTCTCAGCTCCACCTCCGGACGAGTCCGTAGAGCCGAGTGGCCCGCATCCAGAGCTTGTGGGCTGCCTCATGTACCTGATGACCTGCACTCGACCTGACCTTGCCTGCCCTCTTAGCATCCTGGCACGCTACGTTGCGCCCGGGAGACACCGACCAGAGCACTTGGAGGCCGCTAAGAGGGTGTTGCGCTACTTGTGCAGTACATCGGGCATGGGGCTCGTTCTTGGAGGATGGGGTCCAGTTGTCCTCACAGGACACGCAGACGCTTCTTGGGTTGACGACTTGGCTACGCAGCGGTCGTCACAGAGTTACACTTTCAGCCTTGGCTCCGGCTCTGTTTCTTGGCGGTCTACCAGCTCGTGTTCTGTTCTCAGTTCCAGCTGTGATGCTGAGATCTACGCAGGGGCCATGGCTGCACAGGAGTTATGCTGGCTCACCTACCTGCTGACCGACTTGGGAGAGCGGCCTCGTTCTTCTCCAGTTCTGTACGTAGACAACAAGGCCATGATTGCCTTGTGTCAAGAGCACAGACTGGAGCACAGAACGAAGCACATCGCTCTGCGTTACTTCCTTGCTCGAGAGTTGCAGCAGCGTGGTCAGCTTCGTCTTGCTTACATGGCCACTCGGGCCAACACTGCTGATATATTTACCAAGGCACTTCAGTCTGGTGATCATCAGCGGTTCTGTATTGTTTTAGGCCTTGTGCCTACTTTGCCTCACTTGCTCACTGCGTGATTTTGTTTGTACTGTGATCTATATATATACTTGCATGCTTACACTTGCTAGGGTATGATCACTGTACTGTTTGTTCTCTTTTATATAACTCTGCATGTGAACTGGCCTTGTGGCCATTCGCTTGTGCTCGGAATGTGTGGTAACTTCGTGATCCACCCTGAGCTTGCTTTGCTTTTCTTGACTGGTCTTGTGACCACTTGTTCTCCCCCACTTTGCCTATGGGGGTGTGTCAAAATATCATAATTCTCATATTATGTAGGTTGTAGTGGGGTAGCCCATAAGGGGTACAGCCTAATTAGGGTTAGTACTTGTACCAACTTTCTGCTCAATGCATTCATTCTCGTTAAGTATTTTGACAGTAACTACACTTCTTTCTACAACCAATTATGGGGACGTGTCGAAATTTGTTTACATATTTTATAACTGCTTGTAGTTGTATTGTAGGCATCATGATACCCTACTTGTGGTGCACCTCTCCTTGCATGTTTCTCATCTATTTATTCTTGCAATTCTATAGTGCAACCATCCTTCTGTGCTAAAAAAAAAAAAGAAAAAAATTGTTGAAATAGGTGCTTAATTTAGTAGGTTTAGTAGCCTAGGGTTTAGCTCGGATGAGATAAACGAGGGGAAGGTCGAGGGTGTTGACCAAAGTGTTGAGTTACTAAGTAAGAGTAAGCTTAGGTTTTAGGTAGGGCCTAGGCTTAGTAGCCTAGGCCTAAGGGAAGTCGAGGAGGTTGTGCCAAGGTGAGAGTCGAGAATGGGAAAAGTGGTGTTCACTATAGCACTAGGGTACATATAGTAAACAGAGCATGCAAAGAAGGTGCACCACCAACAGTTTATAATAACTACACTAAACTACAGCTACAGGCAGTTACATATAAATTCTAACACTCCCCCATAACTGCCTGCAGCAGGAGTTTGTGCAGAACACAACCTGCAGGGGTATACCAGCAACAGCAACAGCAGGTACGGTAACAGAGCAGGTACAGCAGCAAAGGGACAGGCGACAGCAAGAAATTCCTGCCACCCCCTTACTCTCTTCCCCCCCCAACCACAGGAGGGGCAGCAGGGAGAGTGAGGAGGCGGGCTGGCTCTGGCTGGTCACCCCCTCCATTTCCTCACCCTCCCCCTCCCCCTCCCCCCCACACTGCTGCAGGAGCAGCAGAGGGGGGAAGAGAGGAGAGGTGGAGGGACGGCTGCTGGTTGGTCTCACACCCGCCACCCCAGTGCCACTCCCCCGGCTCCCCCACACCCTCACACCCTCCCCCCCAGCGGCAGCTGCAGCAGTGGGAACGAAAGGAGGAGGAGGGGAAGGGAAGCACACCACCCATCACCCCAACACCCGCCACCCCCATACCCTCCCCCCCACGGCTGCAGGGAGACAAAGGAGGAGGGGGTGGGCGGGGAGAAAGCCGCAGAGCGGCTACAGAGGGTCGGCGCGGGTAGGTCAGGGGCGGCTGCAGTGAGTGCAGGCGCGGGGTGAGGCAGAGGCGGCTGCACCGAGTGCAGGAGCGGGGGCGGCTGCTCCAAGGGCAGGCGCCGGGTGGTGCAGGGGCGGCTGCAGCGAGTGCAGGCGCGGGTGAGGCAGGGGCACCGCCGAGTGCGCCAGGGGCGGGTACGCGGCGGCTCAGGACACCGTCGCAGGCGCCAGGGGCGGTTCCGCGGCGGCTCAGGGCACCGTCGCGCACCACGGGGCACGTGACGGGCAGTTTAGGGCACCGTCGCATGCCACGGGGCGCACGACGGGCAGTTTAGGGCACCGTCGCATGCCACGGGGCGCACGACGGGCAGGGCACCGTCGCGTGCCACGGGGCGCATGACGGGCAGGGCACCGTCGCGTGCCACGGGGCACACGACGGGCAGGTTTAGGGCACCGTCGTGTGCCACGGGGCGCACGACGGGCAGGGCACCGTCGCGTGCCACGGGGTGCACGACGGGCAGGGCACCGTCGCGTGCCACGGGGCGCGCGACGGGCAGAAAAGATGTCACTCGCCACCCGGGGGCGGGACAGGACGAAAATCGCCACGCGCCCGAGGCGCGCGACCGGAAAAACAGCAGCGGAAGCGTGAGGCGGGCCCACAGGCCAGGACGTAACTCGCTCTAATGCCATGTTGAGTTACTAAGTAAGAGTAAGCTTAGGTTTTAGGTAGGGCCTAGGCTTAGTAGCCTAGGCCTAAGGGAAGTCGAGGAGGTTGTGCCAAGGTGAGAGTCGAGAATGGGAAAAGTGGTGTTCACTATAGCACTAGGGTACATATAGTAAACAGAGCATGCAAAGAAGGTGCACCACCAACAGTTTATAATAACTACACTAAACTACAGCTACAGGCAGTTACATATAAATTCTAACACAAAGAAGGAACGAGAATGTGTGTTCACTATGAGAAGAGTTACAAGTTATAGCAAGCCAAAGGGTGCACCACCTAACATGACAGCAATAGAACTACATTACAGCTAGAACTACATGCAGTTATACATAAATATATTCTGACAAGGACAGTACAATGCAACTGTACCACCATGCACAGCAAATGCAGAGCAAACAAGAGCACTATTATGATGTATATATTGTTGGTCGTGGGCCGTGGCGTTAAAGCAAGGGTGCACTTCAGGGGGGGTGGAGGCAAAGGTTTATCACTTGCCTCTGTATGGTTACCGGGTTTGTGGGTGGGCGTGGGAGGCGAGGAATATTTGCCCCAACCCCTGCGGAGAGTGACGGGGTGTCCCCCTGCTAGTAGTGCGCGCCGAATATATCTCAGCGGACAAGCGAGTCCGCCCAGGGGAGCTTGCTGCCCGCGGCAAAAAAAAATAGAACCCATTTGGGCACGCATCCGGTCAGGGAGGCATCAACCCTAAACACAGGGAGGCATGGATTTAGGGTTGATGCCT
This sequence comes from Closterium sp. Naga37s-1, assembly GCA_947471745.1. Classification (NCBI taxonomy): domain Eukaryota; kingdom Viridiplantae; phylum Streptophyta; class Zygnematophyceae; order Desmidiales; family Closteriaceae; genus Closterium; species Closterium sp. Naga37s-1. The sequence goes on from CANJKZ010000881.1 coordinate 360,653, forward strand.
CCCTCGGATGGCATGCCATCCGATGGGGTTTTAGTTTTTTTCTGCCCGGGGCAGCATGTCGTCAAGTCGTCAACAGGTCGTCAGGCTTGACGACCCGTTTCCGCTGAGATATTCTGAAGGAAACAGGATTGGGAACTTGGTGGACTCCCAAGGTGCTTTGTGTACCAAAACATAGCAACTACCTCACTCTACTGTGAGAATCAACAGGAATGAATGAACTAGGAAAGTGTGAGATACAAATATGAAACCTGTACCCCTTAGTGTCTATCCCACTACAGCCTACATAGGCTAAGGCACATATATCTGACACACCCCCATAGGCAAAGTGGGGGAGAACTAGGGGTCACAAGACCAGTCAAGCAAAGCAAAGCAAAGCAAGCTCAGGGTGGATCACAACGTCACCACACATTCCGAGCACAGGTTCAAAGGCCACAAGGCCAGTTCACATGCAAGTTCATATAAAAAGGTAAACAAGCAAGCGCAGGTATAGATAGATCACAGTACAAGGAAAGTCAAGAGGTAAGCAAGTGAGGCCAAGTAGGCACAAGACCTAGCATAGTACAGAAGCGCTGATGATCACAAAGCTGAAGCGCCTTGGTGAAGATATCAGCAGTGTTGGCCTGAGAGGCCACGTAAGCAAGGCGCAACTGACCACGCTGCTGCAGCTCACGAGCAAGGAAGTAGCGAAGAGCAATGTGCTTCGTTCTGTGCTCCAGTCTGTGCTCCCGACACAAGGCCAGCATGGCCTTGTTGTCTACGTACAGAACTGGAGGAGAACGAGGCGGCTCTCCCAGGCCAGTCAGCAGGTAGGTGAGCCAGCGTAACTCCTGTGCAGCCATGGCCCCTGCGTAGATCTCAGCCTCACAGCTGGAGCTGAGAACAGAAGACGACCGAGTAGACCGCCACGAAACAGAGTCGGAACCAAGGTTGAAGGTGTAACCCTGTGACGACCGCTGCGTAGCCAGGTCGTCAACCCAAGACGCGTCTGCGTGACCAGTGAGGACCACTGGACTCCGCCCTCCAAGCACTAGACCCAAGCCCGAAGTACTGCACAAGTAGCGCAACACCCTCTTCGCTGCAGCCATGTGCTCTGGTCGGTGTCTCCCAGGAGCAACATAGCGTGCCAAGATGCTCAGAGGGTATGCTAGGTCAGGTCGAGTGCAGGTCATCAGGTACATGAGGCAGCCAACAAGCTCTGGGTACGGGCCACTCGGCTCTACGGACTCATCCGAAGGCAGAGCTGAGAGCGAGTGGCGAGTAGACAGAGGAGTGGCCTGAGGCGAGGAGTATGTGAAGTCGAAGCGCTGAAGGACCTGCTGCACCATGTGTGACTGAGTCAGGGTAATGGTGCGCCGTGCTCTGTCCCGGGTGATCTGCAAGCCAAGATAGCTGCGCAGTTCACCCAGGTCTGTGCACGTGTGTCTCTTCTGCAGCTCGGACTTCACGTGGGCGAGTCCAGCAGTGTCAGCTGTAGCAAACACCAAGTCATCGACGTACACGAGGATGTAGAACGGCGGCAGCAAAGTGTCGGTGCGAAGAAACAGCGACGGGTCAGCAGTGGAAGGAGCAAACCCAAGAGCCGCAAGCGTAGTCCTCAGTGTGTCGTGCCACTCACGGGGCGCCTGGCGGAGACCATAGACTGGCCGCCGGAGGCTCCACTGGGTACCAGGAGGAAACGACCCAGTGAAGCCAGGTGGGCGACGCAGCCAGATCTCCTCGTGCAGACTGCCCTGTAGGAAAGCAGTGCTGAAGTCAAGGGAGTGAAGCTCGTAGTCACGCTGAGCAGCAACGTGCAGCAAAACCCGAAGAGTGGTCATCTTCGGGGTCGGGGAGAAGGTCTGAAAGTAGTCAACTCCCTGCCGCTGACTGAAGCCTCGAGCCACGTAACGCGCCTTGAAGACAGGCGGAGAACCCGGCGGCCGCTTCACCCTGAAAATCCACATGCCACTGACGATGTTTGCCCCAGGTGGGGGAACCTTGTCAACGTAGGTGTCTGTGGACTTCCAGGAAGCCATCTCTGTATCCATGGCTGCCTGCCACTGAGAGGAGTAAGGACCCTCTATCGCCTCTGCGTAAGAGCGCGGGGTCGGGATGTCTGGTGCATCCGGGTCTCCCTCAGGGGCAAGCAGCGTGGACACGAGATGAGGTAAAGCAGCAGCAAAACACTGGAACTCCTCCTGCCGGTCCTCAAGGACGTCCGTGCTAAGAGCACACTCACCCCCGACGGACGGAGGACAGACAGACGCAGACTCAGCAACAAGACTAGCGGCGTAGTCTAGACGACAGTGAGCAGCGAAGTCGACAAGCTCGGCAACTAAGGCAGACGCAGTAGTGGACTCAAAGGAAGGGTCAGTGACAACAGTGGCTAGGAAACGCGTGAAAGTAGGACTGGCAGCACGAAGGGAGTCAGACGTCGGGTCGGCAAGAGCAGGAAGAGAGGACTCTGGAGGAGACGGCAAAGGGACACGCTGTGGCGCAGTGGAAGGACGCAGTGCCATCTGATGCGTGCTAGGGACCGCAGGAGGACGCTGACGAGGAGCACGACGACTAGTGCGAGCAGCACGAACTGGGGACGCAGGACACGACTCAAGCTCACGACGCTCAGCAAGACCGCCAGTAGGACCAGCGTAGGGAGAAGGAGCAGGCAGTGGGGAGGCCGGCTGGAACTGTGACTCGGACTGGACAGGCAGTGGACACTCTAAGGAAGGAGCAGGACCAGAAGAAGGCGGAAGACCAAGAACCTGCTCAAGAAGCGGAACGAAGTACGGTCGCGGCCGCGTAGTGCCTCCAGAACCAGCAGGGGCAGCACCAGCACCTGCAGCGTCAGCACCAACTCCAGCAGCACCACCAGCAGCACCAGCAGCAGCTCCAGTAGCGCCAACTCCAGCACCCACAGGAGTACCGGCTCCAGCAGCACCTCCAGCTCCAGTACCTCCAGTAGCACCAACTCCAGCAGCACGACCAGCTTCAGCTCCGCCAGTAGCCTCAGCTCCAGTAGCACCACCAGGCCCAGCAGCTCCAGTACCTCCAGTACGAGCACCTCCGGGACTCGTGGCTCCGGCACCCCCAGCAGAAGGAGAACCTCCAGCACCGGCTCCAGCAGCACCTCCAGCTCCAGTACCTCCAGCAGCCGCAGAACCTCCAGCACCGGCAGCACCTCCAGCTCCAGCAGCACGGCTCCAGCGCCGAGCAAACCACTCGCGCAGCTCCTGTGGAGAGGGAAGCTCCCGCCGGGACAAAGCACCCGAAGGACCTCCAGGTCCAGCACCGGCAGGCTCCGCACCCCCACTCTCAGCAACCCCAGGCTCAGCACCCCTAGTCTCCGCACGCTCAGGCTCAGCACCCCCAGAAGCAGCACCCCCAGGCTCCGCACGCTCAGGCTCAGCACCCCCAGAATCACCAGAGTCAACAGCTACCTCGACAGGCTCGACTGCATCTACCTGGGACACACCTGAGGGGGCAGGACCCTGAGGGGGGAGGGGGTCTACCGGGGGGGGACCGGGAGCGAGGAAGAGCGGCGGGGGGGGGAGGGGGCAGTGCGGTAGGGGAAGAGACGGTAGTACGGAACCGACTCATCAAACGTGATGTCCTGGGAGGACAGAACACGACGCGAGGTGGGGTGGTAAAACTGCCAACCAGGCGCGTCAGGGGGAAAGCCGAGGAAGACGCAAGGAACAGCACGGGAGGACAGCTTGTCCGCAGACAAGTCTCGGACGAAAGCTCGAGATCCCCAGACACGGAACGCAGACGCATCACCAACCTTCCCCGTCCACCGCAGAGTAGGGGAGGTCTACGGCAGGGAGACCCGGGGCTGAAGGTTGATCTGATGCGCCGCGTACTGAACCGCGAACGGCCACAGAAAATGGGGAGCTGCCGCATGGATCATGGACGTACGAGCGACATCCATGACCATGCCAATGCGGCGCTCAGCAACCCCATTTCGCCGTGGAGAGGCCGGAAGCGTGAACGTCTGGCGGATGCCCTCCGCACGACAGAAGGCTCGCAGAAGGTCGGAGGAAAACTCTCCGCCTCTGTCGGAGTGCAGACGCAGAACAGGAAAGTCCGAGTCGAAACGCTCTCCGAGCTGGAGACGAGCAACGCGGATCCAGTCGATCAACACCTCAGTGACCTCACCCTTGCTGCGCAAGGGGAAGACTGTGGTGTAACGCGAGTAGTCGTCAACCACCAGCAGGAAGTAACGCTCGTGACCCTGTCCACGGACGCGGGCTGGGCCCCACACGTCCATGTGGAGAGTCTGCAGCGGAGCCTCTGTCGGGGGAAACTCGGAGGAGTGAGGAGCGGCGCGCTGCCGCCCCTCGACGCAGGGAACGCAGGTAGGGGCAGGCCCCGGGGGAAGGGGAGGGAGGGACCGGGGGAGACCAGAGACAAGGACACGAGAGGCCATGCCTCGGAGACGAGGCAAGGAGGGGTGACCAAGGCGGTGGTGCCAGAGGAGGGTCTGGTGGGACAGGAGGCGACACGAGCAGGGGGCAGACTCAGGACCTGACCGAGACGCTGCAGCAAGCACCTGACTCGACGCAGCTACCTGACCAGACGCAGCAACCGGGGGAGACTCTGTGGTGAGTGTGTACAGGCTCGACCCCGGTCGACGGGTAAACGTGGCCAAGTGGCGGCCCGTCTGAGCACACGAGCAGTGGGTCACTCGCTGACTCGCAGGAGTGAACTGGTCAACCCCTGCATCCTGAAGGTCAGCACCACTCACCAAGTTCGTAGAGAACGAGGGGAGGTAGAGACCAGACAGGGAGCCGGACGGGGCCGCCGGACACGGGAGGACAGTGGAGTAGCGAGCAAGAACAGGACCCCCAGAGGGGTCTGCAAGGGAGACCGCAACCGGCCGACTGAGCGGCGTAAGGGTGGTGCGGTCTCGAAAGAAGGAGCGGGAAGCACCCGAGTCGAGGGTGAAGGTGTGCAAGACCTGCGCCGACACGGTACCTGAGAGAGCAGACTCACCAGCACCTAGAGCAGCAGACTCACGAGCACCTGGAGCAGCGGACTCATGAACACCTAGAGCAGCAGCCTCAATACCAGGGTCAGGCGGAACACACACGTAACAGTCACCCTCAGCACTAATAGACACAGCATACATGGCAGCAAGAATAGCATCAAAGTCAAGATCAAAGATAGCTACACCCGACCTGAGCAGATCACCCCAACGAGGGATCTCAGTGGCGTCCGGGAACTGGGCACGCCAGGCGTCTGTCAGGCGACCGAAGCAGCGCTGGGTGGCGTGCAGGCCGCCACACTGCTCTCCGGTGCGGTCGCCGGTGCGCAGGACGTAAGTACAGGGACCAGCACCCCCAGACCCAGGGCGCCCCGCGTACCACTCACGAAGCTGCTGGGGCGACGGGGTCTCACGAGAGCGCTGCTGCTGCTGGGGTCCCCGCTGCACAGCTCCGCCTCTACCAGCTCCACCTCCACCGCCGCCGCCTCCGCCTCCTCCACCCCTCCCGCCACCGCCACCGCCGCCTCCACCTGCACCGCTGCCACCGAAGCCCCCACCTCTGCCACCACCCCCACCCCCACCCCCTCCTCCGCCTCCACCGCCACTACCGCCGCCCCCACCACCTCCTCCAGCGCCCTTGCCCCGCTTGCCCTTGCTGGTGCGGCGCCTCTCACTAGGAGCAGACGCAGCGCTGATCGACTCGGTGCCAACAAGGTCGACAGCAGCAGCAGAGGCAACGGAGGGCAAAAGAGGAACGGGAGAGCACCCCTCAAAGAAAGGGGTACGGGGGTCACCACGAGAGGCTCCTACAGCGGTAATACTAGTCTCTGCTGCAAGGAGGCGCTCCTCGAGGAGGTCGACAGTGAGGGTGGTAGGGCAAAGAGAGAGGAAGTGGTCCCTGACCGAGCGAAGAGTGTCAGGGAGTCGGGTGACTAGGTAGTAGAGGGTGATGTACATGGGGGGGGGGTTCTGGGCGCAGAACTCAGCAGGAAGCGCAGCGCGGTAGCGAGTGTCACTAGTGCGGAGGTGTGTAATGAGGCCAGTGACTGTGGCAAAAGCGGCGAGGTCAGGGAACAGGTACGGTAGCATGAGGCGGCTAAGCGCAGCAGTGGCAGGGGAAGAGTAGCGTGCAACTACAGCGTCGTACAGAGTCTTAGCACTCTTGTACTGACTAAAGTGCGCGCGCTCAGTAGACGGTAGGTGACTACGCACTGCAAGGCGGGCAGCAGCATCGCGCGTGAGCCACTGCGAGCGAACAGTACTGTCAGCATCAGCAGCAGGGGCAGTGGAGGCGCCAGACGTAAGATCAAATAGTGAGAGACCATCCTTGCTATCGCACTGAAGGAAAAGCTGCAGATCATCTAGCCAGACATCGAAGTCAACCGCTCGACCCTCAGCATCAAAGGTAAGAAGACTAGGACTAGCCATGATAGGAGCAGCAGCAGACTAGCAGCGGCAGCAGTGCAACTGAGCTAGGCAGGACAGCGCGACTCGGCAGGGCGGCTCGGCAAAGCAGTGCGGCTCGGCAGCGCGGCTCGGCCCTGCTATGCTCTTACCAGGGGCGGAGCCGAGGGAGGGCCGGGGCAGGGCTGCGACAGGTCCGAGACTGGGTCGGGGCCGTGACAGGGCCGGGACAGGGTCGGGGCCGAGCAGGGTCCGGGACGGGGCAGCAACGGGGCCGGGACAGAGTCGGGGCCGGGGCAGGTCCGGGACGGGGCCGCGACGGGGCCGGGGTAGGGCCGGGACAGGGTCGGGGCCAGGGCAGGTCCGGGACGGGGCCGCGACGGGGCCGGGGTAGGTCCGGGACAGGTTCGGGGCTGGGGCAGGTCCGGGACAGGGCCGCGACGGGGCCGGGGTAGGGCCGGGACAGGGTCGGGGCCGAGGCAGGTCCGGGATGGGGCCGAGGCAGGTCAGGGACGGGGCCGCGACAGGGTCGGGGCCGGGGCAGGTCAGGTACGGGGCCACGACGGGGCCGTGTAGGGGCGGCGTAGGGGCCGCGTAGGGGCCGCGGAGGGGCCGCGTAGGGGCCGCGTAGGGGCCACGTAGGGGCCGAGGCAGGTCAGGGACGGGGCCGCGACAGGGTCGGGGCCGGGGCAGGTCAGGTACGGGGCCGCGACGGGGCCGTGTATGGGCGGCGTAGGGGCCGCGTAGGGGCCGCGTAGGGGCCACGTAGGGGCGGCGCAGGGGCCGCGTAGGGGCCGCGTAGGGGCCGCTTAGGGGCGCGCTAGGCGCCTGGTAGGGGTCGCGTAGGGGCCGCGTAGGGGCCGCGTAGGGGCGCGCTAGGCGACGAAGGGGCCACGTAGGGGCCGCGAAAAAAAAGATTTTAGGGCAGGGCGCGAGACTCGCTTCGGGCAGCTAAAAAAAAATGTTATGGTGGGCCCTTAGGAAGGAACGGTCCCATGAGGGAACCCGCTCTATACCATGTGAGAATCAACAGGAATGAATGAACTAGGAAAGTGTGAGATACAAATATGAAACCTGTACCCCTTAGTGTCTACCCCACTACAGCCTACATAGGCTAAGGCATATATATCTGACATCTGCAATAGTTCACCCACCTACGCTAAGTACTCGGCCATCACCAAGCATTAGCCTTTGCACGAGTAGTCCGTACTTAGAGTTGGGGGTCTAAACAGACTACGATATGGTCAGAACTTAGGGTTAGTGACAGGCCGTCATACGAACGGCGGAAGGTCGGCTACGCGTACGCGAACAAAAATCGCACTGACAGGATCCCGCGCCACGCGCCACCATGGCATTTCCCGCTACTTTGCGATTTTCCTTCACATTTCCCCGCAAACAGCAATTGCGTTTTAGGCGCATGCCGTTTTTGTCCCAGCCGAAACGCGCTAGCGTCTAACCGCCGCGGAACAAAGGGGCAGGAGGCCATGCGAGTTATCGTCGAGCTATTGCCGAGTCATCGCCGAGCCATCGGGCCGTGTTATCGCTGAGCTAGCGCCGAGTTATCGCCGCGTTAGCGCGAGCCAATGTTCTTCCACGTCGTGCCGGAAAAAAAGCTCCAGCTTTACCCGCGGCACGTCGCGAGAAGATCGTCTCGAAACCGGTGGCTGAGGTGGAAGGCAGGTGAACCATATTATGGCGAGGGTAGTACGTGGGTGGAAGGCATGTGCACGTGAGTACAACGTAAGGGGAATTACGGCACAGGATATTCTTGAGTACGACGGGAGTAAAGCGAGGGGGAGGTGGGAAGGCACGTGAATGTGAGTATAGCGAGGGAGGTAAAAAGGCACGTGGATGTGAGTATAGCGAGTGGAGATGGGAAAGCGAGTGGAGATGGGAAAGCACGTGGATGTGAGTATATCTCGCTTCCCTGTCATTCTCCTGTCTTCCCCCCCCCCAACCCTCCTGAGTTCCACACCTGTTTCATCTCCCCTCCATGTCCTATATCTCCTCTCTGTCCCTGTCCACTCCTCTCATATCTTTCTCCCCTCCTTGTTTTGTCTCCCTTCCCTGTCCACTCTCCCCCTCTCCATCCCATCTCCTCTCCGTGTCCTATCCCCCCCCTCTCTGTCCTGCCCTATCCTCTCTCCCTGCCCTTCCCTATCCCCTCTATCTGCCTTGTCCTATCCCTCCTCTCTGCCCCGTCCTATCCCCCCCTCTATGCTCTGTCCTATCCCGCCTGTCTCCCCGCCCTGTCAATTCTCCCCTCACTATCAGTCATTTCTCCCCGCCCTGTCAGTTCTCCCCTCGTCATTTCTCCCCTCGTCATTTCTCCCCGCCCTGTCATTTCTCCCCTCCCTGCTCACTCTTTCTTTTCCCCGGCTTACCCATTGTTTCCCCCCCTCTCACTCTTTCTTTTCCCCTGGCTTACCCATTGTTTCCCCCCCTCTCACTCTTTATTTTCCCCGGCTTTCCCATTGTTTCCTCCCCTCTCACTCTTTCTCTCCCCCTGGCTTACCCATTGTTTTCCCCCTCTCACTCTTTCCTTTCCCCTGGCTTACCCATTGTTTCCCCCCCTCTCACTCTTTCTTTCCCCCTGGCTTACCCATTGTTTCCCCCCCTCACACTCTTTCTTTTCCCCAGCTTTCGCATTGTTTCCCCCCTGATCACTCTTTCTTTCCCCCTAGCTTACCCATTGTTTCCCCCCATCTCACTCTTTCTTCTCCCCGGCTTTCCCATTGTTTCCCCCCCCTCTCACTCTTTCTTTCCCCCTGGCTTACCCATTGTTTCCCCCCCTCTCACTCTTTCTTTTCCCAAGGCTTACCCATTGTCTCCCCCCCTCTCACTCTTTCTTCTCCCCCTGGCTTACCCTTTGTTTCCCCCCTGCTCACTCTTTCTTTTCCTCCTGCTAACCCATTGTTTCCCCCCCTCTCACTCTTTCTTTTCCCCTGCTTACCCTTTGTTCCCCCTTTCTTTTCCCCCTGCTCTTGCTCTCCCCTGCCTTGTCCATATGCCACTCGTTATCTTTCAATCTGTTTATGCTCCCCTGTCTGCTCCTTCGCACCTTCCCTCTCCCTTCAGTGGTGCAGGTCGTCAAGCATGAAGCAACCAAGATGACAATTAATTGAACTTGGGGTTGTGTGGAGCCTCTCCGTGTCGAGAATCGTCGAATATAAAGTAATTCACAACAGAATACACATTCAATTTAGGGTTCAGGATATCCAATAGTGATGGCATTGGTGATGTGAGGTTTTTTTGTGAAGGTCTTCATTTTTTGCAACACTGTTTTATGTAAAGCACAGAACTAGTAGTAATGTTTGATAAACATCTCAATGCACAATGTTGGAATAACCTAAAAGGTTACAGTAACATTCCCGAAGGCTCTCCACTCGCGCGTCACTCCATAACGAAGCTACACGCCTATATCATTATCGCAATGGCTCATAAAGAGCATGCGGAAGGTCGAGGGTCACCCGAAGGTCAACAGTCGAAGACAGTCAACGGTCGTGACCCGTGAATGCTGTAGCAATGCAATTCAGTTAATAAGGGAATGTACCCCTCAGAGTACATGGCTAGCTAGGATTGCTATTTATATCTTTGTACCACTATCCTTTAATCATCTTGTTCTCTTTCAACTTATTAACAAGGTCATTACAAAGACTTCATTGTCTTCTCTCAGACTTGACAGACATATCCTATCCACTACGAGCCTTCACTTATAACAACATGGTATGAGAGCTAGAGTGGATTATAAGGCCTGTTAAGCTCTTGTTCTTTCTAAAAATTACTCGTTAAACTATTACAAACTCTGCATCTCTATGGCTCCCGAAGGAAAAGCCACTGCAGATTCTCCGGGCCCACCTCCAGCAACACCTACTGCACCATCAGCGGTGACCTCCGTCAGCGCCGCTCTCGTTGAGCAGCTGGTCGCTCGCATCAACGCTCTTGAGAGCCATCAAGCTATGAGCATCGATGGCTCAAGCTACGCACGTGGAGTTGCTGGACTCCCTCTCCCTGGAGAAGACCGCCGCATCAACTCCGAGAGGTCATTTACCTTTGACAACCGTCAAGCTTCAGCCCCTGCGCAAGACAGTCAACATCGCACACAGTCAGAAACAATTGCAACAATGCAAGCAAAGTTCGTTCTGACTTCAAAGCTGAAGACATCAGTTCCCTTTGACGGCAAGGACTTCTACACGTGGAGTTTCGAGTTCGAGCTTCTCGCGACAACTGCGCAAATCTGGATGTACTACGATGGAAGCTTGCCGTTTCCAACGAAAGGCACCATCCAAGAGAAGAACCAGTGCTACCATGAGTCTCTTCTCGCATACACCACTCTTCTCCGAAACCTCTCCCCCTCCGAGCAGCTTGGCATTCGTTCCTACAAGTCAGAGTGGGCACCCGCGTACGCTTCTTGGTGTCAAACTTATATATAGCTTACATTGTGTAGGCTGTAGTGGGGTAGCCCATAAGGGGTACAACCCAATTAGGTTAGTACTTGTACCCAACTCTTTGCTAGTTCATTCATTCTCGTTCGTTCTTTCTGACATGGTTTCAGAGCAGGTCCCTTCCTAGGACAGTTTTTTTTTGGGCCCACCACCTGCTGCCCTGCTAGCCTAGGCCCCGGCCCGTAGCCTCGCGCCCGTCGCCCCTAGGCCCCGGCCCGTCGCCACCCCTAGCCCGGCCCGACGCCCCTAGGCCCGTCGCCCCTTGGCGTCGCCTCTAGCCCAGCCCCCCGTCGCCCTAGGCTCGTCGCGACCCCCCGTCGCCCTAGGCCCGTCACGACCCCTATCGCCCTAGGCCCGTCGCGCCCCCGTTGCCCTTGGCCAGTCGCGACCCCCGTCGCCCTAGGCCCGTCGCGACCCTCGTCGCCCTAGGCCCGTCCCGACCCCCGTCGCCCTAGGCCCGTCGCGGCCCTCCGTCGCCTGTCGCCCGTAGCGACCCCCCGTCGCCCGCCCCGACCCGTCGCCCTAGGCCCGTCGCCCGTCGCGGCCCGTCGCCCGTCGCGGCCCGTCGCCCGTCGCCCCTCGCCTTGGCCCAGGCCCCCACGGCCCCTCGCGATACGTTGCCCCGCGGCCCCTCGGCCCTCGCCCCTCGGCCCCGTAGCCCCTGGCCCCGCGGCCCCGTCGCCCCTAGGCCCCTGGCCCCTCGGCCCCTTCTCTCCAGGCCCCTCGGCCCCATCGCTCTAGGCCCCCGGCCCCTCGGCCCCGTCGCTCTAGGCCTCCGGTCCCTCGGCCCCTCGGCCCCTTCGACCCTGGCCCCGTGGCCCCGTCCCCCTAGGCCCCTCGGCCCGACCCCCCCTAGGCCCTAGGCCCCCGGCCCCTCGGACCTGTCGCCCCTGGCCCCTCGGCCCCGTCGCCCTAGGCCCCCGGTCCCTCGGCCCCTCGGCCCCTTCGACTCTGGCCCCGTCCCCCTAGGCCCCCGGCCCCTCGGCCCCCTGGCCCCTCGGCCCCCTGGCCCCTGGCCCCTAGGCCCCCGGCACCTCGGCCCCTTGGCCCCTCGGCCCCTCGGCCCCTCGACCCCTCGGCCCCTTGGCCCCTTGGCCCCTCGGCCCCTCGGCCCATGCTCCTGCTCTTACTACTGCTGCTACTGCTACTGCTACTGCTGCTACAGCTACTACTGCTACTGCTACTGCTGTCATTGCTGCTCCTACGTACTATGCCCCGATGGCTTCGCTTCAAGTTCTAGCGTTTGATCATGAGGGCAGACCGATTCAGTTTGACACGTGGCTTGACGATCTGCAGCTGTACCTACTGAGCGATTCTAAGGACAGTGTTTCGCTGTTTGACCTAGCGTCAGGCACTGCTACTGCCCCTCCCGCCACAGCTGACAGTGCGACTCGCTCGCAGTGGCTTACTCGCGACGCTGCTGCCTGCTTAGCCATTCGCAACCACCTGCCGTTAGCTGAATGCGCTCACTTCGGACAGCACAGGACAGCACAGGCACTGTACGCCGCAGTCGTAGCTCGCTACTCCTCGCCTGCCACTGCTGCTCTAGGCCGACTGCTACTGCCCTACCTGTTCCCCGAGCTGTCAGCTTTTGCCACAGTTGAGGACCTGGTTTCCCACCTGCGCACCAGCGACGCTCGCTACCGCGCTACCGTCCCTGCTGAGTTCCTTGACCGGAACCAGCCCCCGATGTTCATCACCCTCTACTTCATAGTCACTCGCCTCCCTGACTCTCTTCGCTCTGTCAGGGACCACTTTCTCTCCCTTGACCCCACCTCCCTCACTGTTGACCTCCTCGAGCACCATCTCCTCGCAGCTGAGACTAGTGCAGCTGCTGTAGGTGCTGCTCGTGGCACTCCGAGCCCGCCCTTCTTTGAGGGGTGCTCCCCCTCCCCCCTTGCCCCCTCCTACGCCTCTGCTGCTGCTGTAGACGTCTCTGTTGCTGAGGACGTCGGGGCTGCTTCTGCTAGTGCGAAGCGCTGCAGCAGCAAGGGCAAGGATGGCAGGGGTGGTGGAGGTGGCAGCGGTGGTGGTGGAGGTGGCAGCGCGAGCGGTGGTGGGGGCAGCCGTGGAGGTAGTGGAGGCAGTGGAGGTGGTGGCGGCGGTGGGACTGGTGGCGGGAGTGGGGGCTCTGGTGGCGGCGGTGGAGGCAGCGGTGGGAGTGGCGGCAGTGGAGGCGGTGGGACTGGAGGCGGTAGGCCTGGACCTCGGCGTGGAGGCCCTGGTGGAGGCCAGCGGCAGCAGCAGTAGCGTCGGAGCGAGACCCAGTCGCCACAGTAGCTCCGTGAGTGGTTGTTTCAGCGTGGGACGTCTGGGGGTAGTGATAGCTGCCCGTATGTCATTTGAGTGGATCAGGGTGGATCACAAAGTCACCACACAGTCCGAGCACAAGCAAAGGGCCACAAGGCCAGTTCACATGCAGAGTTATATAAAAGAGAACAAACAATACAGTGATCATACCCTAGCAAGTGCAAGCATGCATGTATATATATATATCACAGTACAAGCAGAGTCAAGCATTAAGCAAGTGAGGCAAAGTAGGCACAAGGCCTAACACAGTAGCGAAGCGCTGATGATCACCAGGCGGAAGTGCCTTGGTGAATACATCAGCAGTGTTGGCCTTAGTGGCCACGAACGCAAGACAAAGCTGGCCATGCTGCTGCAACTTTCGAGCAAGGAAGTAACACAGAGCGATGTGCTTTGTTCTGTGCTCCAGTCTGTGCTCTTGACACAAGGCAATCATGGCCTTGTTGTCTACGTACAGAACTGGAGGCGAACGAGGCTGCTCTCCCAAGTCAGTCAGCAGGTAGGTGAGCCAGCGTAGCTCCTGTGCAACCATGGCTCCTGTGTAGATCTCAGCCTCACAACTGGAGCTGAGAACCGAAGACGAGCGGGTAGACCGCCAGGAAACAGAGCCGGAGCCAAGGCTGAAGGTGTAACCCTATGATGACCGCTGCGTAGCTGAGTCGTCAACCCAAGAAGCGTCTGCGTGGCCAGTGAGGACAACTGGACCCCGTCCTCCAAGCACGAGCCCCATGCCCAACGTACTGCACAAGTAACGCAGTACCCTCTTCGCAGCATCCCTGTGCACCTTTCGGTGCCTACTGGGAGCCACGTAGCGAGCCAAGAGGCTGAGAGGGTACGCGAGGTCAGGTCGTGTGCACGTCATCAGGTACATGAGGCAACCCACAAGCTCTGGGTACGGACCACTCGGCTCTACGGACTCGTCCGAAGGTGGAGCTGAGAGTGAGTGGCCGGTAGACAGAGGAGTGGGCTGTGGCGAGGAGAACTGGAAGCCGAAGCGCTGAAGGACCTGGTGCACCATGTGTGACTTAGTAAGGGTGATGGTGCGCCGTGCTCTGTCCCGGGTGATCTGCAAGCCAAGATAGCAATGCAGTTCACCCAGGTCAATGCAGGTGTGTCTCTTCTGCAGCTCCGACATCACAAGGGTCAGTGCCTCTGTGTCAGCAGTAGCAAAGACGAGGTCGTCTACGTACACGAGGACGTAGAACGGCGGCAGCGAGGTGTCGGTGCGGAGAAACAGCGACGGGTCAGCAGTAGAAGGAGCAAACCCAAGAGCTGCAAGCGTAGTCCTCAGCGTGTCGTGCCACTCGCGAGGCACCTGGCGGAGACCGTAGACTGGCCGGCGGAGGCTCCACTGGGTACCTGCAGGAAACGACACAGTGAACCCAGGTGGGCGGCGCAGCCAGATCTCCTCGTGCAGGCTGCCCTGCAGGAAAGCTGTGCTGAAGTCCAGAGAGTGCAACTCATAGTCACGCTGAGCAGCGACGTGCAGCAACACCCGAAGAGTAGTCATCTTCGAGGTGGGGGAGAAGGTCTGGAAGAAGTCGACCCCCTGTCACTGACTGAAGCCTCGAGCAACGTAGTGCGCCTTGAAGGCAGGCGGAGAACCCGGCGACCACTTCACCCTGAAAATCCACATGCCATCGACTATGTTTGCCCCAGGTGGGGGAACCTTGTCAACGTAGGTGCCTGTGCACTTCCAGGATGCCATCTTGGCATCCATGGCTGCCTGCCACTGAGAGGAGCAAGGACCCGTAATCGCCTCTGCGTAAGAGCGCGGGGTCGGGATGTCTGGTGCATCCAGGTTTCCCTCAGGGGCAAGCAGCATGGAAGCGAAACGAGGTACAGCAGCTGTAAGACACTCAAAGTCCTCCTGCCTGTCCTCAAGGACGTCCGTGCCAAGAGCACACTCACCCCCGACGGACGGAGGACTGGCAGACGCTGACTCAGCAACTAGAGCAGTGGTGTAGTCTAGACCGCAGGCAGCAGCAAAGTCAAGCAGCTCAGCAACTAGAGCAGACGCAGCAGCAGACTCAAAAGAAGGGTCAGTGACAGCAGTGGCGAGGAGACCAGAGACAGTGGGTTTGGTAGCACGAGCGCGGTCAGACTCAGGGTTCGGGACCTCAGGAAGAGAGGACTCAGGAGGAGGCGGCAGAGGAACACGCTGTGGAACAGAGGAAGGATGGAGTGCCATAGCGTGCGTGCCAGGGACAGGAGGAGGACACGAACGAGGAACGCGACGAGCAGTGCGAACGGGCAAGACAGGACGAGACGCAGGCTCACGACGCTCTGTTAGACCGCCGGTCTGCTCAGTGTAAGGAGAGGGAGCAGGCAGTGGGGAGGCCGGCTGTAACGACGGCTGCGACTGGTCAGGCGGTGGACACAGTAAGGGAGGAGTAAGGCCAGTAAAAGACGGGACACTAAGAACCTGCTGAAGCAGGGGAACGAAGTACGGTCGCGGCCGCACAGTGCCTCCAGCACCTCCAGGTCCAAGGTCAACAGCTCCAGCTCCTGCCGCTCCAACGCCTCCCGTGCCAGTGCCTCCAACTCCAGCTCCTCCAGCTCCAGCGCCTCCAGCGCCAGCTCCACCAGCGCAAGAGCCTCCACCTCCAGCATCTCCAGGCTCCGTAGGGTCTCCAGCTCCAGCGCCCCGCAAACGGCCACAGAAAATGGGGAGCACCTGCATGGATCATGGAGGTACGAGCGATCTCCATGACTAAGCCAATGCGGCGCTCAGCAATCCCATTTTGCTGAGGGGAGTCCGGAAGCGTGAACGACTGGAGAATGCCCTCCCCACAACAAAAGTCCCTCAAGAGGGTGGAGGAGAACTCTATCAGACTGCAGACGCAGGACAGGAAGGTCCTCGCCGAACCGCTCCCGCAGCTGGAGACGGACTGTGCGGACCCAAGGGATCAAGACATCAATGACTTCACCCTTGCTGCGCAAGGGGAAGACCGTGGTGTACCGCGTGTAGTCGTCAACTACCAGCAGAAAGTAGCGCTCGCGGCTTTATCCACTGACGCGGGCTGGGCCCCACACGTCCATGTGGAGAGTCTGCAGGGGAGCAGTCGTCGGGGGAAACGAGGAGGAGTGAGGAGCGGCGCGCTGCCGCCCCTCGATGCAAGGAAGGCAGGGCAGGGCAGGCGAGGGGGGGAGGGGAGGCAGAGACCTAGGTAGACCAGAGACAAGAAGATGGGAGTGCATGCCACGAAGGCGTGGCAGGGAGGGGTGACCCAGGCGGCGGTGCTACAGAAGAGTCTGGTGCGACAGGAGGCGACACCTGAGCAGACGTAGCTACCTGAGGAGGCTCGGTAGCAAGTGTGTACAGACTCGACCCTGGCCGACGAGTGAACGTGGCCAGGTGACGCCCCGTTCGTGTGCACGTGCAGATCGACACACGCTGACCCCCAGGAGTGGTGGTAGTGACCATTGCATCTTGGAGGGCAGAGGTACTCACCAAGTTCGTAGAGAACGAGGGGAGGTGAAGACCTAAAAGTGAGCCGGACGAAACCGCCGGACACAAGAGGACAGTGGAGGAACGGGCAACGACCGGGCCCCCAGAGGGGTCAGCTAGACTGACCGGGACAGGTGCAAGGAGAGGAGTGAGAGTGGTGCTGTCACGAAAGAAACAGCGCGAGGCGCCTGAGTCCAACGTGAAGGTATGCAAGGCCTAAGTAGGCGCAGCACCAGGGAGAGTACCAGACTCACTAGCACCTAGAGCAGCAGCAACTATACCTGGGTCAGGCGGCACACACCGGTAACAGTCACCCTCAGCACTAACAGACAAAGCATACATAGCAGAAAGAATAGCATCATAGTCTAGGAAAAAGATAGCACCCCTAGACCGAAGTAGATCTGCCCAGCAAGGGAGCTCGACGTCGTCACCAAACTCAGCACGCCAAGCGTCGTCGAGGCGGGAGAAGCAGCGGTGCTGACTGTGAAGCTTCCCGCATGTCTGACCAGCACGAACACCCGTGGGAATGACATACGGGCAGCTATCACTACCCCCAGACGTCCCACGCTGAAACAACCACTCACGAAGCTGCTGGGGCGACTGGGTCTCGCTCCGACGCTGCTGCTGCTGCCGCTGGCCACCACCAGGGCCTCCATGCCGAGGTCCAGTCCTACCGCCTCCAGTCCCACCGCCTCCACTGCCGCCACTCCCACCGCTGCCTCCACCGCCACCACCAGAGCCCCCACTCCCGCCACCAGTCCCACCGCCGCCACCACCTCCACTGCCTCCACTACCTCCACTGCTGCACCCACCACCCGCTGCCACCTCCACCACCACCGCTGCCACCTCCACCACCCCTGCCATCCTTGCCCTTGCTGCTGCGGCGCTTCGCACTAGTAGAAGCAGCCCCAACGTCCTCAGCAACAGAGACGTCTGCAGCAGCAGCAGAGGCGTAGGAGGGGGCAAGGGGGGAGGGGGAGCACCCCTCAAAGAAGGGTGGGCGCGGAGTGCCACGAGCAGCACCTACAGCAACCGCACTAGTCTCAGCTGCGAGGAGATGGTGCTCGAGGAGGTCAACAGTGAGGGAGGTGGGGTCAAGGGAGAGAAAGTGGTCCCTGACAGAGCGAAGAGAGGCAGGGAGGCGAGTGACTAAGAAGTAGAGGGTGATGAACATCGGGGGCTGGTTCCGGTCAAGGAACTCAGCAGGGACGATAGCGCGGTAGCGAGCGTCGCTAGTGCGCAGGTGGGAAACCAGGTCCTCTACTGTGGCAAAAGCTGACAGCTCGAGGAACAAGTAGGGCAGTAGCAGTCGTCCTAGCAGTAGCAGTGGCAAGCGAGGAGTAGCGAGCGACTACAGCGTCGTACAGGGCCTGTGCTGTCCGAAGTGAGCGCATTCGGCTAACCGCAGGTGGTTGCGAATGGCTAAGCGGGCAGCAGCGTCGTGCGTAAGCCACTGTGAGCGACTCGCACTGTCAGCTGTGGCGGGAGGGGCGGTAGTGGCACCTGACGCGAGGTCAAACAGCGACACACTGTCCTTAGAATCGCTCAGTAGGTACAGCTGTAGGTCATCGAGCCACGTGTCAAACTGAACCGGTCTGCCCTCATGATCGAACGCAAGAACCCTTAGCGAAGCCATAGTGGCGCAGTATGCAGGAGCAGCAGTAGCAGCAGTAGCAGCAGTAGCAGCAGTAGCAGTAGCAGCAGTAGCAGTAGTAGTGGCCAAGGGGCCGAGGGGCCTGGGGCCTAGGGGCCGAGGGGCCGAGGTCGAGGGGGGGGGCGAGGGGCCGGGGGCCTAGGGGCCAAAGGGCCGAGGTGCCAGGGGCCTAGGGGCCAGGGGCCGAGGGGCCAGGGGGCCGAGGGGCCGAGGGGCTTGGGGCCAAGGTGGACGGGGCCGCGGGGCCAGGAGAGTAGGGGCCGAGGGGCCGAGGGCCTAGGGGCAAATGGGCCGTGGGGCCAGGGGAGACGGGGCCAAGGGGCCTAGGTCGACAGGGCCGCGGGGCCAGGAGAGGAGGGGCCGAGGGGCCTCGGGCCTAGGGCGACGGGGCCGCGGGGCTAGGGGCGACGGGGCCGAGGGGCCGGGGACCTAGGTCGACGGGGCCGCGGGGCCAGGAGAGTAGGGGCCGAGGGGCCGGGGGCCTAGGGGCGAATGGGCTGCGGGGCCAGGGGAGACGGGGCCGAGGGGCCTAGGCCGACGAGGCCGGAGGGCCAGGAGAGTAGGGGCCGAGGGGCCTCGGGCCTAGGGCGACGGGGCCGCGGGGCCAGGGGCAACGAGGCCGAGGGGCCGGGGGCCTAGGTCGATAGGGCCGCGGGGCCAGGAGAGTAGGGGCCGAGGGGCCACGGGCCTAGGGAGGCGGGGCCGCGGGGCCAGGGGCGACGGGGCCGAGCGGCCGGGGGCCTAGGTCGACGGGGCCGGGGGGGCAGGAGAGTAGGGGCCAAGGGGCGAGGTCCGAGGGGCCGCGGGGCGACGTGTCGCGAGGGGCCGTGGGGCCGAGGTCTAGGCGAGGGGCAACGGGCGACGGGCCGCGACGGGCGATGGGCCTAGGGCGACGGGGCCGAGGGGCCAGGGGCGACGGGGCCGAGGGGCCGGGGGCCTAGGTCGACGGAGCCGCGACAGGCGACTGGCAACGGGGGTCGCGACGGGCCTAGGGCGACGGGGGTCGCGACGGGCCTAGGGCGACAAAGGGGCCAGGCTAGGGGCGACGAGCGACGGGGGGGGGGGGGGGGGGGGGGGGGGGGGAGCGGGCTAGGGGCGACGCCAAGGGGCGACGGGCCGGGCTAGGGGTGGCGACGGGCCGGGGCCTAGGGGCGACGGGCGCGTGGCTACGGGCCGGGGCCTAGGCTAGCAGGGCAGCAAGTGGTGGGCCCAAAAAAACGGTCCTAGGAAGGGACCTGCTCTGAAACCATATCAGAATAACGAACGAGAATGAATGAACTAGCAAAGAGTTGGGTACAAGTACTAACCCTAATTGGGTTGTACCCCTTATGGGCTACCCCACTACAGCCTACACAATGTAAGCTATATACAAGTTTGACAGAGATGGGTGGTGCGCGCGTTCGAGCAAACTCACATGGTGGACTTCAACCTCACCTACGCGCCTGTCGGACGACACACCTCGGTATGCATCCTCATCTGCATCGCAGCCGTCAAACAGCGGCCACTCCGTCAAATCGACGTCGGCAGTGCATTCCTGTACGCTCCCGTCGACGCCATCATCTTCGTTGAGCAGCCGCATGCCTTCGAGGAGCGCAACGGCGCCGTCTGCCTTCTTCAGAAATCCCTCTATGGGATTCAACAGGCGCCCTGACTGTGGCAGCAGTACCTGCACACCGTCCTCACGGAGCTCGGATTCAAACAACTACCGCATAACAACAGGATCTACTCTACACCGGCGACGACACGGAGCTGCTGAACCATTTTGAGGCAGACATCAAAGAGAAGGTAGAAGTGACAATCAACCACAACGTCATGCAATTCCCGGGCCTCAACATCACTCAGTCCGCCACCTCCATTCACCTTTCCGCCGCCAAGTATGCGGAAACACTCGCGAAGAAATTCGCTGCCGCGCCGATCAATCTCACTACTCCCTACCGCACTCCTCCTCCTAATCATGAACCAGATACCACACCGCTCTCCATCGACAATCATCGGCTCTATCAACAGCAGCTGGGGTATCTCCTGTTCGCTGCCGTCACGTGCCGGCCCGATCTCTCCTACGCCGCAAGCCAGCTCGCACAGTACCTGAAGCGACCTGAAGGGGGGAATTTACTGGATCTACACCGAGCACTTCAATACTTCGTCTCTACTCCTGATGTCGGCCTCACCTACGAAGCTAACCTAACTGCTACCCTGCAGCTCCATGGCTACGTCGACGCAGACCACGCAGGAGAAATTGACATCAGATGCTCTCGCGCACGATTCATTTTTCAACTCCAACATGCTGGGCTCATTTCTTGGAACTCTCAGAAGTAGGAACTCATCGCCCTTTCGTCAGCCGAAGCTGAGTTCATCGCCGCCATAGCAGCTATTCGCGAAGGACTGTAGCTGATGGAGCTCCTGCAAAAAGCGAAATTGACGATGAACGGGCACTTCACGTTACTCTGCGACAACCAGAGCGCGATCAAAATCGCGAACAAGCCCGGCTTCGTGAACCGCACGAAACACATCGCACTCCGTAACTTCTTCGTCAAAGACGAAATCGACAAAGGGAAGGTCAAACTCACATACTGCCCAACTGGTGACATGGCAGCAGACTTCCTGACCAAAAAGCTGCCACGTCAGAAGTTTCAGCACTGCACCGACCTCTGCGGGATCTCGAAGAAATCCCACGTGGCTCGCCTTCAGGAATGAAAGGGAGTGTTGGAATAACCTAAAAGGTTACAGTAACATTCCCGAAGGCTCTCCACTCGCGCGTCACTTCATAACGAAGCTACGCGCCTGTATCATTATCGCAATGGCTCATAAAGAGCATGCGGAGGGTCGAGGGTCACCCCAAGGTCAACAGTCGAAGACAGTCAATGGTCGTGACCCTTGACTGCTCAGTAACCGCACTTGGAAGTTACGCGATGCAACACGGTAACTTTCAAGAATAGCAATAGTCGTGGTTACTGTAGCAATGCAATTCAGTTAATAAGGGAATGTACCCCTCGGAGTACATGGCTAGCTAGGATTGCTATTTATATATTTGTACCACTATCCTTTAATCATCTTGTTCTCTTTCAACTTATTGACAAGGTCATTACAAGACTTCATTGTCTTCTCTCAGACTTGACAGACTTATCCTATCCACTACAATCCTTCACTTATAACAACACACAAGACCGTGTGCCACCAATCGTCTTAGTGCCACAGCTCCTCTATGTGCTCTTGCGCCTGCTGCTGCACCCTCGTGCCACCAAACTTGAGAAAGCACAGCTTCGTCCTGCACAGCCCCCGACACTAGAGGAGGTAGCACACTCACATGGTGATGCAGGGAGGAGAGATGGGGAGGCAGGGAGAAAAAAGGGGAGGCAGGGAGGTGAATAGACGCGAATGGAAGGGAATGGAAGGGAACGGAAGGGAAGGGAAGGGAGGAGAGAGGAAGGGAAGTGCAGGGAGGACAAAAGAAGGGAAGGAAAGGGAAGGGAGGATAGGGGAAGGGAAGTGCAGGGAGGACGAAAGAAGGGAAGGGAAGGAGAGGGAAGTGGGGGGAATAGAAGGGATTGGAGGGGAATGGAAGCGAAGGGAAGGGAAGGGTAGTGCATTGTGAGGGAGTGAGAGGGATATTCTGTGAAGGGGAACGGGGAGTGCGACCTGGGGGGAGGGGAAGTGCGACCTGGGGGAAAGGGGAGGTATGACCTGGGCGAAAGGACAGGTGCGACCTGGGGGAAAGAGAAGGTGCGAAGCGAGGGGAAGGGGAAGTGCGACCTGGGGGGAAGGGGAAGTGCGACCTTTGGGGAAGGGGAAGTGCGACCTGGGGGGAGGGGAGGCGCGAGGTGGGGGGAGCATACGTGACAAGGGGAGAGGAGGTGCGACGGGGGGCAGCGCGATGAGGGGTGGGGAGGCGTGACGAGAGAAGGCACGATGAAATGAGGGTAGGGCAGGGTCGGCCTTTTAGAAGAGCCCTTCCCCATAACCTCTTTGCCCATCACACAGGCCAGTGCGACGGACAGATGGTGTGGTGGAGAGGTGGGTGGGTCGGGGATTGGCGAGGGGGGAAGTGGAAAAACGAGCAGCGAGGAGGGGAGGGCAAATTCAGAGGCGGATCCGTCCTGACGGATTCGTCCTGACGGATTCGTCCACGTGGATTCGTACACGGATTCGTCCTGACAGATTTGTCCTGACGGATTCGCCCTGATGGATTCGTCTTGACGTATTCGCCCTGACGGATTTGTCCTGACAGATTCGTCTTGACTGATTCGTCATGTCAATATTAAGGTAGATCCAGAATATACTCCTACCACCCACCCACCTACCTTGAAATAAGAGCTCCATAGCGACGTCAGTGGCGCCGGCGAGCTCTTCTCGCAGCACCCGGTCCAGCCGCGAAGCCAACGACGGTGGTAATTGCAACACAAGACGATCCTCCATGACCTTTGCAAACCCTTGGAAAAACACTCGCGGATGTGGGATTGGCTTTTGAGTCTAGCGTGGTGTTTCGGCTTCTGTCACCTTGGGGTCCTTGCAGTCACTTAGAAGGCCGTTCGGGTTGACGGAACCACATCCATTCCGTCGCGAGCCGCGACTAACGGCTACTTCAATTTGTGTAGATGACAGTACTACATTTGCTGGCGGCGTAGTGCCTGCGTTTTATATACGAAGCTTTACCGCGACGCGTTCAAGAACAAGCTTCAGCCGAATTTCTAATGCGCGAACGAGCGTGCTTTAGGAATGGTTATAGGAGTCTAGAAATTATAACTTCAACTAGGCGTGCTCAGGTATGAGTGCCTACTCTCGGGACGTTTTTCTGAGGCGATTGAGGCGACTGAAACATGTGACAACGAGGTTTATCGCTTGGTCGTTTGCGCTCCCTTCTAGATTTCCGCCCTTTCCGCATGTTCTCTCCGAGCAAACCTTCGTACGAAATAGGTTGGCTTCGCAGCCTTGGGTGAACTCCTCGCCCCAGCTTTCCGTACCCCAGGCCAGTTCGCCAGCGAATCAGCAAGCGTCGGAGGGTGTACACTCACAATGCCCTAAAAAACCACCCCCATGAATGTGCACCCTTGCTTTAATGGTGTGGGTATTGCTGCAGATGCTGTAGGGCGTGGCTTAAACCAAGGTCTCACGTAGATCAATAGTTTTGCAGTTGATGACTTGACCTTGTTTAGGATTGGTTGGCGAGGTGTAAAGAACGACGAGGGGTGTGGCGAGGGGAGCGAAGGAAATACCGTATAAATCGCACTTTGTGTCCGAACCATCTCGACACGGAAATTGGTTCGGTGCCAAAGCTAGAACACCAGCAATTTTTGCGAGCATCCCGTCAGTCTCATGTTACCCATCAAAATGTCTTGCAATTGCTTCAGAGGAAAAAACGAGAGGTGTCGCACAGTCAATTGCCAAACCAACACCTAGACTTCGCCACCTCAAATAGGGTGACTATATCAAACTATATGTTTGTGTTCTCTCTACGCTATAGTGGGTTAGCCTACAAGAGGTACAACACTTGAGGGTTACTACTTGTACCCAACTCATTCATAGTTCATTCATTCCTGCACTGTTATTCTGACATGGTATTCAGAGCAGGAAACATGTTAAGTTTTTAGGGCCCACCGATAGTTTTGCTCGTTCTTGCCCGAAGCGCCCTTGTGCTGTCCGGCCCTGCTCGCACAGTGTCGCGCTGCTCTGCAGCTACTCGCACTGCCTGCCCCCCCCCCCCCCCCCCCCCCCCACCCCCCCCCCCGTACGTCGCGCCCTGCTGCAGCCCGCGCGTCGCGCTCTGCTGCTCCGTGCCTCACGCCCTGCTGCAGCCTGCACGTCGCGCCCTGCTGCCCTATGCGTCGCGCCCTGCTGCAGCCAGCGCGTCGCACTCTACTGCCCTGCGCGTCGCGCTCTGCTGCCCTGCGTGTCGCGCCCTGCTGCCCTGCGCGTCGCACCCTGCGCGTCGCGCCCTGCTGCAGCCAGCGCGTCACGCCCTACTGCAGCCAGCGCGTCGCGCCCTACTGCAGCCAGTGCGTCGCGCTCTGCTGCCCTGCACGGCGCGCCCTGCTGCAGCCAGCGCGTCGCGCCCTACTGCAGCCAGCGCGTCGCGCTCTGCTGCCCCTCGCGTCGCGCCCTGCTGCAGCCAGTGCGTCGCGCCCTACTGCAGCCAGCGCGTCGCGCTCTGCTGCCCCACACCTCGCGCCCTGCTGCCCTGCACAGCACGCGCCCTGCTGCCCTGTCCACCGCGTGCCCTGCCCTGCAGCCCGCGGCGCACCCTGCCCGGCCGAGCCGCGCTGCCCAGCCCGAGCCGCGCCGCCCTACCTTGATCACCACCCCCACCGAGCCGCCCTGCTGCCACTATTGCTGCTGCTCGTGCTACTGCTGTTGCTGGTGGAGGTGCTGCTGGGAGTGCTAGGAGTGCTGCTGGTGCTAGGGGTGCTTGAGGTGCGACTGGGAGTGCTGGAGGTGCTGCTGGTACCGGAGGTGCGATTGGGAGTGCTGGAGGTGCTGCTGGTGCCAGAGGTGCTGGACCTACTACTGACCATCACTGCCTGTCATGGCCACTATCATGGCCTGTCATGGCCACTATCACGGCAGTTGCAGCGGCTAGGGGTGGACAGCGGCGGTCACTGCCTCTCCCGGACGACCCCACCCCTCGGCAGCTTCACGAGTGGGTTCTTCAGCGAGCCCGTCCAGGTGGTGGAGGCTTTGGTTTTCTACGTATTGCACAGAGGCGGCAGCAGAGTCAGCAGGAGACCTTTTCCCCTCAGGTGCTTAGTGTGTTGTTTCCTCAGCGATGTGTCACTGGTTCTGTCAAGGCTGCTGCACTAGGTGCTAGTGAGTCTGCTGCAGCACTAGGTGCTAGTGAGTTTGCTGCAGCTTTAGGTGCTCGTGCGTCTCCCGCCACAGGTCCTTCCTCAGCTGAGGCCTTCCACACTTTCACACTTGACTCAGGCACGTCACGTTGCTTCTTTCGTGACTGCACCACACTCACACCACTTGCTGCACCAGTACCGGTCTCACTGGCTGACCCCACTGGGGGCCCAGTAGTCGCACAAGCCTCCACTGTCCTCCCGTGTCCAGCAGTCCCCTCCGGTTCTCTGTCAGGTCTCCACCTCCCCACGTTCTCTACGAACTTGGTGAGCAACTCTGCCATTCAGGATGTCTGGGTTGATACCTTTATTCCTGGAGGGCAGCGTGTGGCGATCTGTACGTGCTCCCGGACTGGCCGTCACCTGGCTACGTTCACTCGACGACCTGGGTCTAGTCTGTACACACTGACCACTGCGTCTGCACAGGTGGTTGAGGCAGGTCAGATGGTTGCGTCGAGTCAGGTGTCTGCGTCTGGTCAGCTTGCAGCGTATTGCTCATGTCGGGTACTCTCCCACCAGACTCTCCTCTGGCACCACTGCCTCGGTCACCCTCCCTACTGCGTCTCCGCGGTATGCACTCCCGTCTCCTTGTCTCTGGCCTTCCCAGGTCCCTTCCCTCCCTCCCGCGCTCGCTTGCCCAGCTGTGCCTTCCCTGCATCGAGGGGCGGCAGCTCGCCGCTCCTCACTCCTCCGATTTTCCTCCGACCACTGCTCCTCTGCAGACTCTCCACATGGACGTTTGGGGCCCAGCCCCCGTCGGTGGAACGGACCAGGAGCGCTACTTCCTGCTGGTTGTTGACGACTACACACGTTACACCACTTTCTTCCCCTTGCGGCGCAAGGTGGACGTCAGCGGTGTTTTGATCCCTTGGATCCGTGCTACTCGTCGCCATTTGCGCGAGCGGTTCAGTCAGGACTTTCCAGTCCTACGTCTGCTCTCTGACAGGGGCGGCGAGTTCTCTTCTGACCTCCTTGTGGAGTTCTGTCGAGATGAGGGCATCGTCTAGAAGTTCACGCTTCCGACCTCTCCTCGGAAAAATGGGATTGCTGAGCGTCGCATTGGCTTGATCATGGAGGTGGCTCGTACCTCCATGATCCATGCGGCTGCTCCCCATTTTCTGTGGCCGTTTGCGGTCCGATACGCTACGCATCAGCTCAACCTCTGGCCCCGTGTCTCTGAGCCAGAGACCTCGCCCACACTTCGGTGGACGGGGAAGGTTGGCAATGCGTCGGTGTTTCGGGTCTGGGGCGCTCTCTCCCTTGTTCGCGATGCCAAAGCGAGCAAGCTATCCTCTCGCACTCTCCGCTGTGTCTTCCTTGGCTTCCCCACCGATGCCCTGCCGTGGCACTTTTACCACCCGCACTTGCGTCGAGTCTTCTCCTCCCAGGACGTCACCTTTGACAAGTCTGTCTATTACTACAGGCTACACCCGCACGCGTCCCACCCAGTCCCCCTAGCGCCTCTTTTCTTGGTACCAGACCCCCCCCCCCCCCCCCCAATGGACCCCCTCCCCCCACAGGGTCCTGCTCCCTCAAGTGTGTCTCAGGTAGACTCACCCCCCTTGGTTGAGCCTTTGGAGATCTCTTCTAACTCCTCTGGCCCAGTCGAGGGGGGTGACCCCGCCACTGACGACACGGCGGCCACTCGCCGCTCTCCATGCTTGGAGACCCCCCCTGGTTTTCTGCCTCGGCCGTCTTCGCAGCCTCTTCAGCCTGCTGCTGTGGACTCTGGAGCTGAGCCTGCTGGTGCTAAGCCTGGGGGTGCTGAGACAGAGGGTGAGGGTTCTGTGGTTGCTGCGACTGGGGGTGCTGTGACACGGGGTGCTGGTTCTTGGGGTGCTGCGACTGGGGGTGCTGACTCTGGGGGTCCTGCGAATCCTAGTGGCGGTGGAGCTGTGGGTGACCTTGCTGGAGGTCCTGGAGCTGGACACCCACCACAGCCTGACCTACTTGAGATGCTCTCGCCGCAGGCGATTCGTGCGTGGATCGTTCCGCGAGGCAGTCCTGGTGGTGGAGGGTACAGTCTTGCTGGTGCTGGAGCTGCTGGTCCTGGAGGTACTGGTGGTGCTGGAGGTATTGGAGGTACTGCTGGAGGTGCTGCTGGTGCTGGAGGTACTAGAGGTGCTGCTGGTGCTAGAGGTGCCGGAGCTACTAGTCCTAGAGGTGCTACTGGTGCTAGAGGTACTGGACCTACTAGTCTTGGAAGTACAGCTGGTGCTGGAGGTGCTGGAGGTGCTGCTGGTGCTGGAGGCGCTGGAGCTGGAGGTACTGGAGGTGCTGGAGCTGCTGGTCTTGGAGGTGCTCGTACTGGAGGTGCTGGAGCTGCCGAAGCTAGTGGTGCTGTTCGTGCTGGAGGTGCTACTGGAGTTGCTGGCAGTGGAGGTACTGGAGGTACTGCTGGTGCTGGAGGTGCTGGAGCTGCCGGAGCAGATGGTACTGTTGGTGCTGGAGGTGCTGGAGGTGCTACTGGAGCTGCTGGCATTGGAGGTGCTGGAGGTATTGCTGGTGCTGGAGGCGCTGGAGCTGGAGGTACTGGAGGTGCTGGAGCTGCTCGTCTAGGAGGTGCTCGTACTAGAGGTGCTGGGGCTGCCGGAGCAGGTGGTGCTGCTGGTGCTGGAGGTGCTCCTGGAGCTACTGGCACTGGAGATGCTGGAGGTACTGCTGGTGCTACTGGTGCTGGAGGAGCTGGAGCTGCTGGTACTTCCCTGCGCAGACCGTTTTTCTACCCGCAGCCGCAGTCGTCCCTGCCGCCGCCCGACTCGGTCCTTTGCCAGGTTCTCAGTCTACCGTCTTCCACTGGCCTCCCTCTACCCCTCCTGTGTCCACAGACCGATCAATCTCAGCCACAGCTAATGCCTGGCTCCCCGCTGCCTGCGCCTGCTCCTCCCACTGAGGTGACTGAGTCCCTGACTGAGCGTCGTGAGCCTGAGACTCGTGCTTCCACACCTGTTCGTGCTCGTCGTGTCGCCCATCCTCGTCCTCCTACTGTCCCAGCCACTCACGGTATAGCACTTCGTCCTTCCTCTGTTCCACAGTGTGTTGTCCTGCCTGAGCCTCCCGCATCCTCTCTTCCGCACGTTCCTGACCCTGAGTCCGACCTTGCTCGTGCTGCCAGTCCTACTGTCACTCGTCTCCTCGCTACTGTCGTCACTGACCCTGACCTTGATTCTACTACAGCGTTTGCCCTAGTCACTGAGCTAGTCGACTTTGCAGCTAGGAGTCGTCTCGACTACGTCGCGAGTCTTGTCACTGAGTCTGAGTCTGTCTGTCCTCCGTCCGTCAGGGGTGAGCTTGCCCTTGGCAGTGGCGTACTCGAGGACAGACAGTTTGAGCTTGAGTGTCTTGCGACCGCTTTACCTCGTTTTGCATCCATGCTGCTTTGCCCTGAGGGAGACCCGGATGCACTTGACATCCCTACCCTGCGCTCTTACGCTGAGGCGATCGCGGGTGAGTACTCCTCTTAGTGGCAGACAGCCATGGATGCAAGGATGGCTTCCTCGAAGTCGACAGGCACCTACGTCGACAAGGTTCCTCCTCCTGGGGCGAACATAGTTGATGGCATGTGGATTTTCAGAGTAAAGCGGCCGCTGGGTTCTCCGCCTGCCTTCAAGGCGCGTTACGTTGCTCGAGGCTTCAGTCAGCGACAGGGGGTCGACTTCTTCCAGACCTTCTCCCCCACCCCAAAGATGACTACTCTTCGGGTGCTGCTACACGTTGCAGCACATCGTGACAATGAGATGCACTCCCTCGACTTCTCCACAGCTTTCCTACAGGGCAGCCTTCGCAAGGATATCTTGTCGAGACTAGAACGGGTGAAAAGTTTGACTAAGGGAAACGAGATACAAGAGGATATAGCCAACCCTAGGAATATGAAATGGTACACCTAGACTAACATAAACTAAACATATAAAATATATGTTGACACACCCCCATAGTCTAGGTGACGGCAGTCCTGTGGAAAGCAACACAAATCTCAGGGTGGGTCTCAAGGACACACACATTCTGAGAGCAAGCAAGGGTCACGTGACCGGTCAGCAAGAACAAGCAAGGGTCACAAGACCAATCCACAAGAACAAGACAAATCTCAGGGTGGAGCTCAAAGTCACCACACACTCCGAGAGCAAGCAAGAGGCCACAAGGCCAGTCCACATGCAGGTATATAGCAAATATAATGAGATGCAAGAGTACAAGACAAGCAGGACAAAGCATCTCTACGTAAGCAAGTGAGGACGGGCAGACACAAGGCCAAGCTGGGTGCAGAAACGCTGGTGGTCACAAGGCGGCAACGCCTTGGTGAAGATATCTGCCGTGTTGGCCTCAGAGACCACGCGTCGGACGAGTGCCTAGCCACGCTGCTGCAACTCACGCAGAAGGAAGTAACGAAGCTGGATGTGCTTCGACTTCCCAACCAGTCGGGGCTCCTCACACAACAGGACAGCAGACCTGTTGTCGGCGAACAAGACTGGGGGAGAGCGAGGCCGCTCACCAAGGTCGGTGAGAAGGAAAGACAGCCAGCGAAGCTCCTGAGCGGCCATGGCCGCAGCGTACATCTCTGCCTCACAGCTGGAACCGGAGACGGACGACGCCCGAGTCGACCGCCACGAAACAGCACCTGTCCCGAGGCTAAAGGAGTACCCCTGTGTAGACCGACGCGTCTCCGCGTCGTCGGCCCACGACGAGTCCGAGTAACCTGTGAGTGTAACTGGCTGCTTCCCTCCAAGGACAAGTCCCATGCCTGATGTACTCGCCACATACTTCGCCACCCTCTTAGCAGCGTACCAGTGGGACGGTCGGTGTCTCCCAGGCGCAACAAAGCGCGCAAGGACGCTAAGAGGGTAAGCTAGGTCTGGGTGAGTACATGTCATCAGGTACATGAGACAACCCACCAGCTCAGGATATGGACCAATGGGCTCAAAAGACTCGTCCGAAGGTGGAGCCGTGAGCCCATGATCCACACCAAGAGGGGTGAGCTGTACCTTGGAGAACGGGAAGCGAAACCGCGTGAGGATCTGCTCGACCATATGCGACTGCGTCAGCGTAATGGTGCGAGCTGCCCTGTCCCTAGTGATCTGCAGGCCAAGGTAGTGCTGCAGCTCACCAAGGTCAGTGCAAGTGTGTCTCCTCTGCAGTTCCTCCTTCACGGAGGCCAGTGCGTGTCGGTCGGGAGTGGCAAAAACCAGGTCGTCAACGTAAACAAGAACAAAGAATGGGGTCGAGCCACGGCGGACGAACAGTGACGGGTCGGCACACGACGGAAAGAAGTCAAGCGCTGCAAGGGTCGAGCGAAGTGTGTCGTGCCACTCACGTGGAGCCTGACGCAGGCCGTAGACTGGTCGACGCAGCTGCCACTGGGTCCCAGGTGGGAAAGAGCCAGTGAAGCCAGGCGGGCGACGCAGCCAGATCTGCTCGTGCAGGCTCCCCTGAAGGAACGCGGTGGAAAAGTCCAGGGAGTGCAACTCGTAGTCGCGCTGGGCTACAATGTGCAGCAACACCCGAAGAGTACTCATCTTCAGGGTGGGAGCGAAGGTCAGGAAGAAGTCCACCCCCTCTCGCTGACTGAAGCCTCTCGCCACATAGCGCGCCTTGAACACTGGTGGTGATCCAGGCAGCCGCTTCACCTTGTAGAGCCATCGGCCACTGACGACGTTCGTCCCAGGTGGTGGGACTGCGTCGACGTAAGTGCCTGTGGACCTATAAGATGCCATCTCTGCCTCCTCAGCTGCTATCCAGTACGAGGCCCAAGGTCCCGAGACCGCCTCAGCGTGAGTGCGAGGGATCGGAATGTCAAGAGCGTCTGGATCCCCCTCAGGGGCAAGCAGCATGGCGCAGAGATGAGGAACAGCAACCGCAAGGAAACCAAGCTCAAACTGCCTGTCCTCCAGGACCTCCAAGGGAAAGACAGGAGCACCCCCAGAGGACGGAGAACGAGCAGCGCCACTCACCAGGTGAGCGGCGTAGTCAAGGCGGTGGGAAGAGGCAAAGTCAGCGACAGTGGTAACAAGTGCTGAGACTGACGACAAGGGTGCAGTCGGGTGAGTGACCAACGCGGACAAAACACGGGAGACGACAGGACGGGAGGCACGAAGGTAGTCGGACAACGGGTCGTGAAGCACAGTGAGGGACGACTCAGGGGGCTGTGGAAGGACGGGAGGAGGTGGAACACGAGAGCGAAGAACGAGGTGGAACGGACCGTCTGCACGGTAACGGGACCGACGACGCTTTGGGGACACAGCACGACTGAGGGGAGACCGACGAGTCCACTGGGACGAGGAAAGGGACTCAACAGGGGGAACAGGAGGGGACGGTAGGGGACCACGAACAAAGCGTGCAGGTGATGGGTCGGGGAGGTCGCGTAGTCGCAGTCGCTGCTGCTCCGCCTCCTCTGGCGTCTGCTGCGACGGTACTGGCCCCTGCTGCTGCTCCTGTGGCTCCGCCTCTGCCCTCTCCTGCTGCGACTGCAGCTGCACCCGCTGCTGGGACCGGGACTCCTCCTCTACTCTCTCCTGCTGGGTCTGTAACTGCACCTGCTGCTGCGGGTGGGACTCCTGCTCTACTCTCTCCTGGTGGGTCTGTAACTGCACCTGCTGCTGCGGGTGGGACTCCTGCTCTACCCTCTCCTGGTGCGGCGGTGACTGCTCCTCTACTCGCTCCTGGCGGGTCTGTAACTGCACCTGCTGCTGCGGGTGGGACTCCTGCTCTACCCTCTCCTGGTGCGGCCGTGACTTTTCCTCTACCCTCTCCTGCTGCGGCTGTGACTCCTCCTCTACTCTCTCGTGCTGCTGCTGCTGCTGCTGCTGTGCCCTCTCAAACCGCGCACGCTCCTCCCTCTCCAACTGGAAGAGACGCTGCTCACGGGTCAGGAAACGTACAGTGCGCGGTGTAGGCGCCACAGTGCCAGTGCCTCCAGCTCCAGCACCCCCAGAACCAACACCTCCACCGTCAACACCCCCGGAGCCTCCAGTGCCTCCCGCAGTAGCACCCCCGGGCTCCGCAGAAACCGGCCGCAGAGAAGAACGAGGAGGGAACTGCGGGACGGACGGGAAGCCAGGGGGTGACGCGGGGCGAGGCCGCCGGCTCGAGGCTGCCGTGTCCTCCACGGGAGTGACCTCCACACCCACAACCCCTGCACCCCCAGAGCCGACACCACCAGCTCCTGCAGCCCCAGTACCCTCACCCTCCGCAACTGCACCTCCCGCACCCTCAGACACGACACGGACTGGACGCTGCGGGGGGGACGACTGCGGAGTGACGTGCGACACACCTGACGGGGCAGGACGCGAAGGGGGGGGGGCTACCGGGGCGACTGGGGGGGGCTCAAGGGTGAGGAACAGCGGGGGGGAAAAGGCCTCAGTACCTCGGTGGGGGCGACTCCTGTAGTAACAGACAGACTCGTCGAACGTGACGTCCTGAGAAGCGAAGAACTGGTAGGTGGCCGGGTCGTAGAACAACCAGCCGGAGGCGTCCAAAGGGAAACCAAGAAAGACGCAGGCACGGGTGCGCGGAGACAACTTGTTCGCGCCAGGGGCGCGAACGTGAGCCAGAGAGCCCCAGACACGGAAGTCAGCTGCTACGCCCGGAGAACCTGTCCAAAGGGAGACCGGCGTCACCCGTGGTCGTGCGTCACTAGGCCACAGGTTCAGCTGGTGCGCGGCGTAGCGGACTGCCTGGGGCCACAAGAACTGGGGGGCACCAGCATGGCACATGGAGGTCCGGGCAACCTCCATGACCAGGCCGATGCGACGCTCGGCTACCCCGTTCTGCTGCGGCGAGGCTGGTAACGTGTAAGACTGGATGATCCCCCGACCCTGACAGAACGTCTCCAGTCGAGTGGAAGAGAACTCACCACCACAATGGTTGGGGTGGAATAACGTTTGACGGCAGCATCAAACAGGCCCTTGGCCGTCACCTCCTGCTCGAAGTGCTGCTGCTCTGTCAGGGGCAGGAGATCGGTGATGGCGAGCACTGTGGCGTCATCCCGCGCCGCCCACCGACTGGCCGCCAGCTGCAGCTTCTCAAAGCGAGCTTCCTCTTCGTCCGACGGGGAGGAACCTAAGGGGTCGGGTTCCTTCGGGGCTACGAGTTTGCCCGTGGCATGGTCCAGAAGGCGAACGTCGTTCTCGATCCTACTCCCTAGGAAAAGCAAGAGTTTGCGGAGCCATCCTGGGAAGTCTACCGGCCTACCCTCAGGATCAAACGTGAGAATACGAGAAGTGGCCATGGGAGGAGGCCCTGGCGCGAGGGCAATGAACGGGCACGCTCGGGTGGGGTCTAGTACGTTTGAGAGCGGTACCAGGTGGTTCAGTGAGGTGGATGGCGGCTGGTTACTGGTGTGGTGACGGGAACGGGTGGGGCAGCAGCTCTGGCTGGTACAGGTGGGGCAGTGGGTGCAGTTCTGTGCGGTTCTGCCCAGTTTTGCGCGGTTCTGCACGGTTCAGTGCGGTGCTGCACGGTTCTGTGCTAGGTGAGTACCGGGTGGGGCAGCAGCTCTGGCTGGTACAGGTGGGGCAGCGGGTGCATTTCTGTGCGGTGCTGCGTGGTTCTGTGCAGTTCTGCCCTGTTCAGTGCGGTGCTGCACGGTTCTGTGCGAGGGAGAGTACCGGGTGGGGTAGCAGCTCTGGCTGGTGTGGGTGGGTCAGCAGGTAAGGTTCTGGGCGGCGCCGCACGATTCTGTGCTGTTTTGCGCAGTTCTATGCAGTTCTGCCCGGTTCTGCGCGGTTCTGCACGGTTCAGTGCGGTTCTGCCCGGTTCTGCGCGGTTCTGCACGGTTCAGTGCGGTGCTGCGCGGTTCTGTGCGGGGGAGAGTACGGGGTGGGGTAGCAGCTCTGGCTGGTGCGGATGGGTCAGCAGGTAAGGTTCTGGGCGGTGTCGCACGGTTCTGTGCGTTTCTACGCGGTGCTGTACGGTTCTGGGCGGGGGAGAGTAACTGGTGGGGCGGCTGGGACGGGTGGTACAGCGGGCACCAGGTGGGTCAGCGGGGACGGGTGAGACGGTACCGCAGCTGGCGGGCTGTGCGTGCGTGCGGCTATTGCTGCGCGTGCGTGCAGCTATGGCCGCGCGTGCATGCTGCTAATGCCGCGCGTGCGTGCTCCTAATGCCGCGCGTGCGTACGGCTAATGCTGCACGTGCGTGCGGCTAATGCTGCGCGTGCGCGCGGTCGCATGTGCGGCTACGACTGCACGTGCGCATGGGCCTGCTGCGCGCTAGCGGGCTGGCTAGCTACGCACGGGGCAGAAAACGGGTGAGGCGCGGGTGAAAAACGGGTGACGCTCTGGGCTAAACGGATGACGCGCTCAGGGCACTACGGGTGACGCGCGAGCTAAGGGGGGGTAGCAGGGCGCTTCGGGTATTAAGTGGCTACGTTCCTAGGTCGGGGCACGGGGCGGTGGGCCCATAGGGTCGACTAGCTCTATACCATGTCGAGACTAGAACGGGTGAAAAGTTTGACTAAGGGAAACGAGATACAAGAGGATATAGCTAACCCTAGGAATATGAAATGGTACACCTAGACTAACATAAACTAAACATATAAAATATATGTTGACATATCTGGCTGCGCCGCCCACCCGGCTTCACTGGGTCGTTTCCTGCGGGTACCCAGTGGAGCCTCCGGCGGCCAGTCTACGGTCTCCGCCATGTGCCCCGAGAGTGGCACAACACACTAAGGACTACGCTTGCGGCTCTTGGGTTTGCTCCTTCCTCTGCTGACCCGTCGCTGTTTCTACGCACCGACACTACCCTGCCGCCGTTCTACGTTCTAGTGTACATCGACGACTTGGTTTTTGCTACTGCTGAGACTGAGGCGCTAGCCCTAGTGAAGGCGGGGCTGCAGGAGAGACACACCTGCACTGACTTGGGTGAGCTGCATAGCTATCTTGGCTTGCAGATCACCCGGGACAGAGCACGGCGCACCATCACCCTGACTTAGTCACACATGGTGCACCAGGTCCTTCAGCGCTTCGGCTTCCAGTACTCCTCGCCAAAGCCCACTCCTCTGTCTACCGGCCACTCACTCTCAGCTCCACCTTTGGACGAGTCCGTAGAGCCGAGTGGTCCGTACCCAGAGCTTGTGGGTTGCCTCATGTACCTGATGATGTGCACACGACCTGACCTCGCATACCCTCTCAGCCTCCTGGCTCGCTACGTGGCTCCCAGTAGACACCAAAAGGTGCACTGGGATGCTACGAAGAGGGTACTGCGTTACTTGTGCAGTACATCGGGCATGGGACTCGTGCTTGGAGGACAGGGTTCAGTGGTACTTACAGGACACTCCGACGCTTCTTGGGCCGACGACCAGGCGACTCAGCGTTCGTCACAGGGTTACATCTTCAGTCTTGGCTCTGGTTCTGTCTCCTGGAGGTCCACTCGTTCTTCTTCTGCGCTTAGTTCCAGCTGTGAGGCCGAGATCTACACTGGGGCCATGGCTGCACAGGAGCTACGCTGGCTGACGTACCTGCTGACCGACTTGGGAGAGAGGCCTCGTTCTCCTTCAGTTTTGTAAGTCGACAACAAGGCAATGCTTTGTTAGAATCATAGGGAAAAGTGATGTCGACTATCGAGAGGGTTGGTACAAAGAAGAAAACTAAGGGGTTGTTCCCCACAGTGAGTACCCGACTAAAGCCTACCTAAACTATAACATTTAAACATATGTTTGACACACCCCCATAGGCAAAGTGGGGGAGAACAGAGGGTCACAAGGCCAGGCAGGAAGTGCAAAGCAAGCTCAGGGTGGATCACAACGTCACCACACAGTCTGAGCACAAGCAAAAAAGGCCACAAGGCCAGTTCACATGCAGAGATATATATGTAACAACAACAGCACAGTGATATCTACCTACAAGAGCAAACATGCAGGTATACATATAGATCACAGTACACACAAAGCCTACAGCAAGTGAGGAAGCGTGGGAACAAGGCCTAACAGAGTACAGAAACGCTGATGATCACCAGGCGGAAGCGCCTTGGTGAATATATCAGCAGTGTTGGCCCGAGTGGCCACGTAAGCAAGACGAAGCTGGCCACGCTACTGCAGCTCTCGAGCAAGGAAGTAACGTAGAGCGATGTGCTTCGTTCTGTGCTCCAGTCTGTGCTCCTGACACAAGGCAATGGCAGCCTTGTTGTCGACGTACAAAACTGGAGGAGAACGAGGCCGCTCTCCCAAGTCTGTCAGCAGGTAGGTGAGCCAGCGTAGCTCCTGTGCAGCCATGGCTGTGGCGTAGATCTCGGCCTCACAGCTGGAGCCGAGAACTGAAGACGAACGTGTAGAACGCCAGGAAACTGAACCAGAACCAAGGCTGAAGGTGTAACCCTGTGACGACCGCTGCGTAGCCTGGTCGTCAACCCAAGAGGCGTCCGAGTGACCAGTGAGGACAACGTCACCCCGTCCTCCAAGAACGAGCCCCATGCCCGATGTACTGCACAAGTAGCGTAGTACCCTCTGGGCAGCATCCATGTGCACCTTTCGGTGCCGACCAGGAGCCACGTAGCGAGCCAGAAGGCCAAGAGGGTACGCAAGGTCAGGACGAGTGCAAGTCATCAGGTACATGAGGCAGCCCACTAGCTCTGGGTAAGGACCACTCGGCTCTACGGACTCGTCCGAAGGTGGAGCTGAGAGCGAGTGACCTGTAGCCAGAGGAGTGGCCTGTGCTGAGGACCAGGTGAAACCGAAGCGCTGAAGGACCTGCTGCACCATGTGTGACTGAGTCAGTGTGATGGTGCGGCGTGCTCTATCCCGGGTGATCTGCAAGCCAAGGTAGCTGCGCAGTTCACCCAGGTCTGTGCACGTGTGTCTCTTCTGCAGCTCCAACTTCACCAGGGCGAGAGCCTCAGTGTCAGCAGTGGCAAAGACCAAGTCGTCGACGTACACGAGAACGTAGAACGGCGGCAGCGAAGTCTCGGTGCGCAAAAACAGCGACGGGTCAGCAGTCGACGGAGCAAACCCAAGAGCCGCAAGTGTCGTCCTCAGTGTGTCGTGCCACTCACGTGGCGCCTGGCGGAGACCGTAGACCGGCCGCCGGAGGCTCCACTGGGTACCAGGAGGGAACGACCCAGTGAAGCCAGGAGGGCGGCGCAGCCAAATCTCCTCGTGCAGACTGCCCTGTAAGAAGGCTATGCTGAAGTCAAGAGAGTGAAGCTCGTAGTCACGCTGAGCGGCAACGTGCATCAGCACCCGAAGAGTGGTCATCTTCGGGGTGGGGGAGAAGGTCTGGAAGAAGTCAACTCCCTCTCGCAGACTGAAGCCTCGAGCCACGTAACGAGCCTTGAAGACAGGCGGAGAACCTGGCGGCCGCTTCACCCTGAAAATCCACATGCCACTGACAATGTTCGCCCCAGGAGGGGGAACCTCGTCGACGTAGGTGCCTGTGGACTTCCAGGATGCCATCTCTGCGTCCATGGCTGTCTGCCACTGAGAGGAGTACTCACCCGCCATCGCCTCAGCATAAGAGCGCGGGGTAGGGATGTCTGGTGCATCCGGGTCTCCCTCAGGGGCAAGCAGCATGGATACGAGATGAGGCGCAGCGGCTGCAAGACACTCAAGGTCGTCGTGCCTGTCCTCAAGGACGTCCGTGCCAAGAGCACACTCACCCCCGACGGACGGAGGACAGACAGAGGAAGACTCAGCAACAAGACTGGTGGCGTAGTCTAGACGACAGTGAGCAGCAAAGGCAACAAGCTCAGTGACTAAGGCAGACGCAGCAGCAGACTCAAACGACGGGTCAGTGACAACAGTGGCAAGCAGACGCGTGACACTAGAGTGCTCAGCACGAAACCGGTCAGACGCAGGGTCAGCAACGACAGGCAGAGAGGACGCAGGGGGAGGCGGCAGAGGAACACGCGGTGAAGGAGAGGAAGGACGACGAACTACAAGGGGAGGGCCGGAGACAGCCAGCTGGCTCTGACGAGGAACACGACGACCGGAACTGACAGGGGAGACAGGACGCGACACAGGCTCACGACGCTCTGCAAGGCCACCAGGCTACTCTGTGTATGGAGAAGGAGCAGGCAGCGGGGAGCCAGGCTGTAACGGAAGACCAGTAGACGAGGGAAGACTGAGAACCTGGCGAAGTGCAGAGTCAGGTG
The DNA here is from genome assembly GCA_947471745.1 of Closterium sp. Naga37s-1. Lineage (NCBI taxonomy): Eukaryota > Viridiplantae > Streptophyta > Zygnematophyceae > Desmidiales > Closteriaceae > Closterium > Closterium sp. Naga37s-1. The sequence goes on from CANJKZ010000881.1 coordinate 398,787, forward strand.
GTGGCTGAGACGACGGAGACGGCGGAGCAAAGAACAGGCGCGGCTGAGCAGTGCCACCAGCACGAGCAGCACCAGCCCCACCAGCAGCTCCAGCACCTCCAGCACCTCCAGCACCTCCAGCAGCTCCAGCACCTCCAGTAGCTCCAGCACCCCCAGCAGCTCCAGCACCTCCAGCAGCTCCAGCACCTCCAGCAGCTCCAGCACCTCCAGCACCTCCAGCAGCTCCAGTACCCTCAGCAGCTCCAGCACCGCCAGTAGCTCCAGTACCTCCAGCAGCACCACCACCAGCCCCAGCAGCTCCAGTACTCCCAGTACGAGCACCTCCGGGACCAACGACACCAGCAGAAGAACCTCCAGCAGGAGAGCCCTGAGGTGCAGAAGTGGGATGCCGACGGCGACCGTACCAGTCGTGCAGCTGCTGGGAGGTGAGGGGCACACGCGGACGAAGACGCCTACTCCAAGGAGACCGCGTAACAGCAGTCTCAGAACCCTCAGGCAACGCACCCCCAGACTCAGCACCCCCAGGCTCCGCACACACAGGCTCAGCACCCCCAGATGCAGCACCTCCAGACGCAGTACCCCGAGACGCAGCACCTCCAGGCTCCACACGCTCAGCGCCCCCAGACTCAGCACCCCCAAGCTCCGCACCCCCAGGGACAGCACCACTCGCAGCAGGACCGGAGTCACCAGTGACCTCAACAGGCGCAGGCGCAGGGGGGTCTACCTGAGAGACACCTGAAGGAGCAGGACCTGGCGCGGGGAGGGGGTCTACCTGGGGAGGACCTGGGGCGAGAAAGAGCGGCGGGGGGGGGCGAGGAGCAGTGCGGTAGGGGAAGAGGTGGTAAAAGGGGACGGACTCGTCAAAGGTGACGTCCTGAGATGCAAAGACACGGCGCGAGGCGGGGTCGTAAAACTGCCAGCCAGGCGCGTCAGGGACAAAGCCAAGGAAGACGCAAGGAATGGCGCGAGGGGAGAGCTTGTCCGCGGTGGTATCGCGGACAAAGGCACGAGCACCCCAGACCCGGAAACGCGACGCGTCGCCAACCTTCCCCGTCCACAGCAGTGTGGGCGAGGTCTCCGGCAAGGAGACACGGGGCCAAAGGTTGAGCTGATGCGCGGCGTACCGGACCGCAAACGGCCACAGAAAATGGGGGGCAGCCGCATGGATCATGGAGGTACGAGCGACCTCCATGACTAAGCCAATGCGGCGCTCAGCAACCCCATTCTGCTGCGGAGAGGCCGGAAGTGTGAAAGTCTGGCGGATGCCGTGCTCCGCACAGAAGGCTGCCAAGAGGTCTGAGGAGAACTCACCACCTCTGTCAGAGTGCAGACGCAGGACAGGAAAGTCCGACTAGAACCGCTCGCGGAGCTGGAGACGAGTAGCGCGGATACAGGGGATCAAAATATCAGGGACATCCCCCTTGCGCTGCAAGGGGAAGACCGTGGTGTAGCGCGTGTAGTCGTCGACAACCAGCAGGAAGTACCGCTCGTGGCCCTGTCCACGGACGCGGGTTGGGCCCCACACGTCCAGGTGGAGAGTCTGCAGTGGAGCCTCTGTGGGAGGGAACGAGGAGGAGTGAGGAGCGGCGCGCTGCCGCCCTTCGACGCAGGGAATGCAGGGCGGCGCAGGCGAGGGAGGGAGGGGAGGCAGAGACCTGGGAAGACCAGAAACTAGGAAGCGGGAGTGCATGCTGCGTAGGCGAGGCAGGGAGGGGTGACCAAGGCGGTGGTGCCACAGGAGAGTGTCGTGCGACAGCCGGCGACACTCACACTGTGTAGCTACCTGAGCAGACGCGTGCAACTGGGGAGACAAAGGGGCGGAGCGTGACGCAGTGGTGAGGGTGTACAGATTGGACCCTGGCGCACGAGCGAACGTTGCCAGGTGGCGACCAGTCTGGGAGCACGTGCAAATCGCCACACGCTGCTGGCCAGGGGTTAAGGTGTCAACCCCCGCATCCTGGAGGACAGCGTTACTCACCAAGTTCGTAGAGAACGAGGGGAGGTGGAGACCAGACAGCTTACCAGACGGGACCGCCGGACACGGAAGCACAGTGGAAGACCGTGCAAGCACTGGGCCCCCAGAGGGGTCAGCCAGTGAGACAGGAACAGGTGCAGGGAGGGGAGTGACTGTGGTACTGTCGCGAAAGAAACAGCGGGAAGCACCAGAGTCAAGTGTAAAGGTGTGCAAAGCCTGTGCAGGCGCAGTACCAAGGGGAGCAGACTCACATGCACCTAGTGCTGCAGGGGCTATACCAGGGGCTATACCAGGATCCGGCGGCACACACAAGTAGCAGTCACCCTCAGCACTAACAGACAAGGCATACATAGCAGCAAGAATTGCCTCATAGTCAAGATCAAAGATAGGTACATCACGCCTAAGCAAGTCTGCCCAGTTGGGGAACTCAGGAGCATCAGGAAACTTGGCGCGCCAGGCGTCGCTAAGCCGAGCGAAGCAGCGCTGCTCAGTGTGAAAACCTGTGCACTGGCGACCAGCGCGGGGACCTGTGCGGATGATATAGGGGCAGCGACCAGGACCCCCAGAAGCCCCACGCCCGGCATACCAGTCAAGAAGCTGTTGGGAAGTGGGGGTCTGGCGCTGACGCTGATGCTGCTGCTGCTGCTGCTGCTGCTGCTGCTGCTGCTGCGGCTGCTGCGGTTGCTGCTGGCCCTGACCACCAATGCCACTACCGCTCCCTCCTCCCCCACCGCCGCTGCTGCCCCCTCCACCGCTCCCAGTGCCTCCGCCGCCCCCACCACCACCTCCACCGCCTCCACCCCCACGACCACCCCCACCACCTCCACCTCCCCCGCCGCCTGCACCACCGCCACCTCCACCGCCACCCCACCGCCCCTGCCACCCCTGCCGCCCCTGCCGCTGCGACACTTCCCACTAGGAGCGGAAGCAGCTCCGACCCCCTCAGCACCAAGGTAGTCGTGAGCAGCTGCTGCGGAGGCGTAGGAGGGGGTGAGAGGGGAGGGGGAGCACCCCTCAAAGAGGGGAGAGCGAGGAGTGCCACGAGAAGCACCTACAGCGAGGATGTTCTTCTCGGCTGCGAGGAGGTGCTTCTCGAAGTCGTCGACAGTGAGAGTGGTGGGGTCTAGCGCTAGGAAGTGGTCCCTGACAGAGCTAAGAGTGTCAGGGAGGCGGGTGACGAGGAAATAGAGAGTGAAGTACATCGGGGGGGGGGGGGGGGGGGGTTTGCGGCGCAGAACTCGGCTGAAAGAGCGGCACGAAAGCGAGAGTCAGTAGCGCGCAGGTGAGAAACTAGGTCTTCAGCAGTGGTGAACGAGGAAAGATCGAGGAACAGGTACGGTAGCATGAGTCGACCTATGGCTGCAGTGGCCGGGGAGGAGTAGCGCGCAACTACAGCGTCGTACAGTGTCTTAGCAGTTCTGTGCTGGCTGAAATGCGCTCGCTCAGTAATCGGTAGGTGGTTCCTAATAGCTAGGCGTGCAGCAGCATCACGAGTCTGCCACTGGAAGCGTTCTAGAGCAGGAGCATCAGCAGCAGGAGTAACGGCAGTGCCAGAGACGTAATCAAACAGAGAAACGCCCTCTTTGGCATCAGTCAGAAGGAACAGCTGGAGATCATCTAACCACACAGTGAACTCGATGGGACGACCGTCAGGCTCGAACGCTAGAACGTTGGGCGTCGCCATATTGGCTTAAGGCAGGAGGTAGCAGGCAGCAGGCAGCAGACAGAGGCAGCAGGCACCAGGTAGGAGGCAGGTGGCAGGCAGGCGGCAGCAGGCAGCAAGCAGGCAGGCGGCAGCAGGCAGCAAGTAGCAAGGCGGCAGCAGGCAGTAGGTAGCAGGCATGCAGCAGGCAGGCAGCAGGCAGGCGGCAGCAGGCAGCAAGCAGCAGGCAGGCAGCAGGCAGGCGGCAGCAGGCAGCAAGCAGGCAGGCAGGCAGGTGGCAGGGAGGCGGCAGCAGGCAGGCTGCAGGCAGGCAGGCAGCAGGCAGGCAGCAGGCAGGCTGCAGGCAGGCAGCAGGCAGGCTGCAGGCAGGCGGCAAGTAGCAGGCAGGCAGCAGGCAGTAAGTAGCAGGCAGGCAGCAGGCAGGCAGCAGGCAGGCGGCAGGCAGGCGGCAGCAGGCAGCAAGCAGCAGGCAGGCAGCAGGCAGGCTGCAGGCAGGCTGCAGGCAGGCAGCAGGTAGGCTGCAGGCAGGCGGCAGCAGGCAGCAAGCAGGCAGGTAGGCAGGAGGCAGGCTGCAGGCAGGCGTCAGCAGGCAGCAAGCAGGCAGGCAGGCAGGCGGCAGGCAGGCGGCAGCAGGCAGCAAGCAGGCAGGCGGCAGCAGGCAGCAAGCAGCAGGCAGGCAGCAGGCAGGCAGCAGGCAGGAGGGCTGCGTGAGGCTGCTGGCTGCGTGTGGCAGCTTGCTGCACGAGGCTGCAGGCTGCGCGTGGCTACAGGCAGCGCGCGCGGCCGCAGGCTGCGTGCGGCGACGGAATGCGCGGGCTGCGGGCTGCTTGCAGCTGCGGGCTGCGCGTGGCGACAGGCAGCGTGCGCGGCTGCAAGCTGCGTGCGGCTACGGGCTGCTCTGGGCGACGGGCCGCACGTGCGCGGCTGCGGGCTAGTCGCTAAGCTGCAGGCTGCGCTGGGCGACGAGCCGTGCTGGCGTGGCCTAACCAGGTTGCGCGCGGGCGGCTTAAGGGGCGCACAGGTGGGGCCGAAACGGGCTGCGCGGGCTGCTAAAGCGGCGCACGTGGGAAAAAAAAAAAAAAGGACCGCCCGAGGCGCGCGCGGGCAGCCGAGGCGCGCGTAGGCACTAGACAAGGCAGGCAAGCGTGGTGGGCCCTAATCCTAGGTCCTAAGGACCTATACTCTATACCATGTTAGAATCATAGGGAAAAGTGATATCGACTATCGAGAGGGTTGGTACAAAGAAGAAAACTAAGGGGTTGTACCCCACAGTGTGTACCCCACTAAGCCTACCCAAACTATAACATATATATACATATGTTTGACATGCTTGCCTTGTGTCACGAGCAGAGAATGGAGCATAGAACGAAGCACATTGCTTTTCGCTACTTCCTTGCGCGTGAGCTGCAACAGCGTCGTCAGCTCCGCCTTTCCTACGTGGCCTCGCGGGCCAACACTGCTGATGTGTTCACCAAGGCCCTTGGGTCTGGTGATCATCAGCGTTTTTGCACTGCTCTTGGGCTTGTGCCCATTCTGCCTCACCTGTTGGTTGCTTGACTTGCTCTTGTTGTACACTGATATATATCTTTATGCATGCTTGTTTACTCTTGCTAGGTTGTGATCAGTGTACTGCCTTGCTATTATAACTGTGCATGTGAACTGGCCTTGTGGCCGCTTGCTTGTGCTCAGATTGTAAGGTGTCCTTGAGATCCACCCTGAGCTTTGCTTTGCTCTCTTGTCTTGCTTGACTGGTCTTGTGACTGTCTTGTTGTCCCCCACTTAGCCTATGGGGGTGTGTCAAAGTAAAATCTTACTTGTAGGCTATAGTGTGGCACTCCTTATGGGGTAAAACACTTTAGGGGTAGTACTCGTACCCAACTCATCCATAGTTCATTCATTCCTACACAGTTATTCTGACAGACTAAGCTTCAATTGTTTTGCAGTTGACGACAATTTCTCTTACATAAGACCCTGGCTTTAAAAGTTTATTTATGTGAACAAGGCGATTTAGCTGCATATGTACCGGTACCGTATGAGTTGAATACCATACTAGATAATTATTATTTATAGAATTGACGTTAGTAGTTCGTTTACGAATGCACGTAACTGCACTGCAGCCATCAGGTGCGGCAGTCTATCGCAGTCGCACGAGGGTGCCAGCTTTCGTCCGAGACATCAGTCTAGGGTTAGCGACACCTCCCCTCATTCAACACCCTTATCTGGCGACTCTCGCTCGCGTCAAGTGCCCAATAACATCTAGACATCTCATGACCGTTGCACCTGCAGCCGGGCCGTGCAGTTGCGCGTTGCGGAGTGGCGGCGATGGAGGCGGCGGCGGCGGCTACGTGGGTGGTGGAGGTGACCAAGTACAAGGATCAGAGCAAGGACGCGCTCTGCCTCGCCATCGCCGACTCGCTCGCGCTCGCGCAGTCGGCGTCGCAGGGGCGCGCGGCGAACATTCTCGTCGTGCACGTCATGACCGAAGTGCCCTGCTCGCGTGCGTCGCACCGTTCTCCCACTAGCTCCGCTCAACTCTGCCTTCTCTCTCCTCTCGCCCTTCTCCGCGCCCGTTCCGTCGCCGTGCTCTTGTTTGACCGCGGCCAACGCACTCGCTTCTTCCTCCGGGCTGCGGGCTCGCGATGCTACGGCTAGAGCAGAGATCAGGCTGCGTCATGACGTGCCGCCCGCCGCGCAGCAGCATCGCGCGCATGCCAGGGTCGCGCGCATGCCAGGGTCGCGCGCGCCTCACGTGTCCCGTAATCTACTTCCGATTTCCCCCACCTCCGCATTTCTTCCACACCCCCCCTCCTCCGGCTTTCCACCCAACCTCCTCGTCTGCCCATCCCGTTGTGATGTTTCGCGCTCTCCGGAAGCGACACCCTCACCTTCTGCCCCTCACACCCTCCGTTCCCCGCCTCCCCCCTTTGTCTCGCGCGCGCGCGGAGCAGGCGGGATGGAGCTGCCGGCGAGCGAGGTGGACCCGAAGACGGCGATGGAGCACGGCCGGCGCCTCGTGGAGATCATGCTGCGCCCCGTGCTCGCCTACGCCAAAGCCAAACACGTGCGCTCCAACCCCAACCAACCCCTCCCTCCACTCTCCCAACCGCGCCCTCCCTCCGCTCCCCCACCGCGCCCTCCCTCCGCTCCCCCACCCGCGCCCTCCCTCCGCTCCCCCACCGCGCCCTCCCTCCGCTCGCCGCCCGCGTCACTCGTTCCCAGCTCCTCTCCTCTTGCCCTCACTCCCTCTTCACCTCCCGCTCTCCCCGTGCCCGCGTCCTTTCTCCCTCCGCCCTCCCTATTCCCGCTGATCGACATTAAACAATGCAGCCCGCGTGCTTTCCCAAACTCGTGCTCCACGTGCCTGCCCCTCTCGTCTGCATATGCGTGTGCATGGGCGTGTGCATGGGCGTGTGCATGGGCGTGCGCGTGCGCGTGCGCGTGCGTGTGCGTGGGCGTGGGCATGGGCGTGCGCGTGCGTGTGTGCGTGCATGTGCATGTGCGGGTGCGTGTGCATGTGTGTGGTGGGCGTGCGCGTGTGCCTGTGCGTGTGCGTGGGCATGTGCGTGGGCGTGGGTGTGGGCGTGGGCGTGTGTGGGCGCCCGCAGGTGCACTGCAGTGCGGCGTTGGAGCGCAACGACTCGCGTGAGCACGGGCTGTGTGCGGCGGCCAGGCGAGCCAACGCTGACCGTGTGTACATCGCCGCCCGCAAGTGCGCCTCTGCCTCTGCTCTGCTCTGCATTGCCCCCACCCCACACGCTCACCATTGCATTGCGCTCACTCACTTTCTTTAGGCGCCTTATGCACCACGAATATGGACTGTGGTTTCTGTAATTGCTGTTTTGGTTGCTTTATCACCAAAGAGTGATGGATTGTGCATGAGCGAGCAATGTGTGTTGCGGGCGTGGTGTGTGTTGCCCTGCGTGTTGTGTGCTGTGTGCTGTGTGCTGTGCACCGTGTGCAGGAAGCTGCTGAGCTGGTCGTCATCGTCGTCGGCGTACCAGTCGCTGCTGCCGCCGTCATGCACGCTGGTGGTGGCGCAGGGCGCAAAGAAGATGCACTCGCTGCCGGGCACGGGAGGGACCAACGCCACCTTCACCATTCCGCCCAACGCCTTCATTGCCTGCCGCTTCAACGCCTCTGCCACCCCCTCGCTGCACTCGCCCGACTCCAGCGCCACCACGCCAGACTCCTCCCACCACAACGGAGCGCTGCCAGGCGCCCTCCTGCCGTCGTCGTGCTCGTCGCCCGCCGCCCACCGCACCATGCCCACGTCCCTCTCCGCCGCCAGTGACACCTCCAGCCTACACTCCAGCGGCCAGTTCTCCGTGCCCGGGGCCGTACCCGACTGCACTCCCCCCGACCCCTCCGCCCTGCCCGCCCCGGGCAGCCCCCTGGGCGACGGCGCTGCCTGCGTGGTTCACAGCGCTGCTGCTGGCTCTAGCAGCTGCTCGCCCTCCGGCGGCACTCCCGGGGCATCCACGCCGCTGCACACGCAGGGGCTGGCAGGCGTGGGCAGGGAGGAGGGCGCGGCAGAGGGCACATGGGAATCGCCTGTGAGGGGCAGCCTGGCGTCCATGTCCCTGGGAGCCAGTCCCTTGGGGGCCAGCCCCCTGGGAGCCAGTCCCCTCGCAGCCATGTCAGCAAGCTCACACCCTGTAAGTGCCGTGTATTCCCTGCCCTGCTTGCTTCCATTTCACTGGCGTGCACCAACCGACGTTGATGGCCTGTGTCCATGACTCCGCGGTGACAGCCTCCTTTTCGTTCCATGCGTGCCATGCCATGGCTCGTGTGCGGCGAGCGCAGGGCCCCGGAGCAGCGCGGCAGTTGCTGGATGCGGACCAGCAGAGCGCTGAGAGGTTCCGCCGCTGCTCCTCCGATGTGGGCATGACGCGGCCCTCGGGCCTGCCGCCCATCCGGTCGTCAGCGGCGGGCGCGCATGGCGGCAGGGAGCACACGCGCGCTGCCTCCTCCAACGCCCTCGCGCTGGACGCCGCTGCTGCCGCCGCCGCTGCCTCGCGGCTGTCCCCTGCGCTGAACGGCACGGGACGGCGGGGCAGTATGGAGCCGCTGGTGGCAATGCAGGAGGAGAGGGAGGTGGGCGGGCAGGCAGGGGGGGGCAGGGGCGAGGAAAAGGAGGAGAGCGCGAGTCTGTCTCGGTCGCTGGCGGACGAGCTGGCTCGGCTGGACGAGGAGGAGGGCGCAGCAGGGGGGGGCGAGCGGTGGGAAGGCAAGGCTGTGAGCAGCAACCGGCTGGCTGAGAAGGGAATGGAGGCAGTGGGCGGAGACAGTCGATCCGGGGTGAGTTCTCAGAGCTGCGATCTGCATGCCTCGTGCACACCATGCACCTCACTCCCGCCACACTGCACCGAACTCCCAACTGTCGTGTCCTGTATGCATTTACGTGAGTGGCGACATGCACATTCTTTCGTGTTGCCACACAATGCACTTGATAATTCTGGAATTATGTAAAAAACATGTGAAGAAAATTGAAGGCCAGATAACACCAAACCCGAAACCCTATTGGTTTTTATATTGAATGCGTTTCTTCGTCCTTTTGTTTCTTTCTGCTGGGCTGCCACTGGTGTGCCCCATGCAATCTTACATCATGTGTGTACATGCATCTCAACTCCCTATCCCATGGGCCCTCCCTATGCATGCGGTATGGTGTGCAGCGGCAGTCGGTGTCGCAGCAGCGCCAGCTGCACCTGAGTGGGCCGCACAACCGCCACTGGAGTCGCGACCATGATGACGCCTCCTCCGCGCCCCTTGCTGCCACGCCTGCAGGAGGGGGGAGTGGGGCATCAGCAGTAGCAGGGGTGGGGGGTGCGGGGGGGTTTGAAGGTTTGTCCACAGAGCTCCATTCAGGTGCGGCCACGCGCTCGCGGGACTTCTCCAACCGCTTCTCCTGGCAGCGCTTCCACGCGCACTCCTCTCAGACACCCGGCAGTGGCGGCGCCACGGGGCTATCTATCGGCCGCACCTCCTTTGGTGGCAGCCCACTCAGTCCACGCTCTGCCGCCCAGCTCATGAGTGAGGGCGGCATTGACTGCCGCCTCTTCACCCCGCAGCAGCTAGATCGCGCCACAGGGGGGTACGAGGAGAGCAACCTGCTGGGGCGCGGGTCGTTCGGCATGGTGTTCCGCGGGGAGATGCTGGGGTGCAAGGTGGCGGTGAAGCGGCTGGAGGGGCAGGGGTGGCAGGGGCCGGAGGAGTTCCGCATGGAGGTGGAGGTGCTGAGCCGCATGCGCCACCCCCACATCGTGCTGCTCATGGGCTGCTGCGTCGAGGAGATGGCGCTCGTCTACGAGTTCCTGCCGGGCGGCACTCTGCAGGACAAGCTGGGCCCGCCCAAGTCCCCCGATGCGGCGCCGCTGGCGTGGGTGGATCGGCTGCGCATCTTCTCAGAGGTGGCGTCGGCGCTGCTGTACCTGCACCAGAATGAGCCGCCCATCGTGCACCGCGACTTAAAGCCCGACAACATTCTGCTGGACGCACACCTGGCCAGCAAGATCGGTGATGTGGGGCTGGCGCGGCTGCTGTGTGAGGACGACAGCATGACCATGAAGGTGCGCGGCACGGCGGGGTACATTGACCCCGAGGAGGTGGAGACGTGCGAGATCAGCGTGCTGTCGGACGTGTACGCGCTCGGCCTCATCCTGCTGCAGCTGCTCACGGGGCAGCGCAGTGTGCGGGCCGTGCACCGCCTGCTGGCGGATCTCCATGACTCGGCCGCCAGGGACGGGCGAGGGGGCGCAGGGGAGGGCGCGGTGGCGGGCGAGGCGCTGCTCAAGTACCTGGACAGCTCGGCGGGCGACTGGCGGCTGGACCTGGCGGAGAGGGCAGCCGGCATCGCACTGCAGTGTGCGGAGCGCAGGAGGGAGAGGCGGCCCGACCTGGCGGAGGTCATCCACCCAGCTCTGGCTCAGATCGCTGCAGAGGCACTGGCGGAAGAAAGGAGACGAAAGAAGAGGATTGACTCGCAGTTCATTTGCCCAATTTCTAAGGTATGCACAACTCTTGAGGTCTTTGCTCACAATCTACGACACGTTTCAGGATTCATGAGCCTAACAAAGCTTAAGCTTATATTGGGTCCATATGATGGTATGATGCGGCTCCTTTATCGTGCAGGAAATTATGCGCGACCCCGTGGTGGCAGCTGATGGTTTCACGTATGAGAGGGAGCACATTGCATGCTGGATGGCCACATCCGGTGTGTCTCCATGCACTGGTCAGCAACTGCAGCATACGTGCCTAACACCCAACAATGTACTCAAAAGCCTAATCCAGGCCCATAAATTCCACTGATTTGTTTTTTGCATTCGCCTTGCCAGTTACGGTATAAGTTATGTAATGGAAAAGTGCGAATCACAACTTCGCAGATACTTCGTTCTGAAGAGCATGTTTGTGAGTGCACGGAACTGAAACTATGCTGGAAAGTGCGTAGGAGTGAAGCAAGAAAGATTCTTCACGAGCAGGGCCCAAATTTGGTTTTGGGCCACTCTTGCAAATCAGGGTTCCAGACCCCCAGTACCGTAAGGCCCCGGATAGAAGCGCAGGCCTCGGATAAGCGCCGGCGCTTATAAAAGGATGACGGCGCTTATATCCGGTCCTCGATTATAAGCCCACCCCCTAAAAAAAGATGATTTATTATAAGCGCATGTTTTTTTTTCATTTGAAAACCTGACGAAATGCAGAAACTAATTTCACATTATCAGGGAAACGAACTACAAACTCGATTTCCCACACTGTGATCTCAACTTTTGCGCGTCTAGTCAGCATGTGCTGTCATTCTGTCAGTTTGAGTTGGCAGGGAATCACTCCCTGCCAAGTTGCACGAGAATCAGATTCGCGACCCCATATGTTTTCGACTCGATTACAATCGGCAGAACGAGATCTACAGTTTGGTGTAAAACAGATAGAAATTGGTTTTGCCATTTTATAAACGCCGGCGCTTATAAATTTCCTCGATTATAAGCGCACCCCCTAAAAAACAGTGTTTTTTTATACCCCCAAGGGCAGGGCCCGTGCTAGGATTTGGGGCACCCTGAGGCCTCAGGGCACCTTTCCAGAATCTTAAAAAATGCCCTGATTTGTCAGGGCAAATTTTCGAAGCCTTCCTGTATGTTCAGGGCTTTTCAGAAATCAATCCTGACCTGTCAGGGCAAAAAAACAAGTGTAAAGGGTTCAGATTAGTTGGTTGACAGAGTTAAATTGATGTTGTACCTACGCCTGCACGGGACCGGATTCGAACCTAGGACCTCACCTATCGGAAGTACCTTTCTACTGACTAGGCCACTTCTGGATGGTTAGGTGGTTGAATGAGGCTTAACGACGACTTGTACAGAGACAAAAATCCCGAAGGGAAAATTTCCCCAGGAACGGGACTCCCCCCCCCCCACCCCCCAAAAAACGCGTCAGGGCAGGCCTCGGCATTCATCCTGACGCTACAGGGAAGAACACTACAGCCATTCTGAATGTTCAGGGCATTTCATATAAAAACATTCTGAGACCTCAGGGTTAAAATTTACACTATTCTGAAATGACAGGGTAAATTTAAAAATGCATCCTGAATTCAGGGTAATCAGGATGTTTTGCCCTGATAACGTGGGGCCTGCCCAGGGGCGCTACCATGGCCTATGTTATCAGGATAATTTATCATGATTCTCCTGAATTCAGGATAGGTGTCGTGTGCTTCTCCTGAAAAAACAGCATAAGGGAATTACTTGTCCTGTAAAACCAGTATAATGGTTATTTTGCGTACTGAAACTCAGGATAACGCTGTAGGTTCAGCCCTGACGACTCAGGATAATGTCGAATCTCGCCCTGAAGCGAGATGTACTGTACGAAAAATCTCCTGGGTTTCGGGGCCAAAAGTGTACAAGGCGAACGCTTCGGATGATGGAGCCAGTTGGAATCGAGCAGGCAACCTACTGCGTAGCAATCTTTCACTTTACCCACTACAACACTTCATGTTCGACTCGCCGAACAACAAAATCTATAACAATATTGTTCTGCGCCAGCTTTTCCCTCCAATTTGGCCCATGATGTTCACCGCCACCTTCGCCATCTCCTTGTACTGTGCTGTAACACTTTCGCACCATGCAGCTGCCAGCGACTTGCACTGCCAGCCACTTGCAGCTGCACCCCAGAATTACACACTTCGAATGTGGAGAGCATTTCGATCCCCGCTAACATAACACGCGCGAAATATACAGGATTGTACGAAATGTAGCACTGAGCTGCCAGGATACTCTCAAATGTAGCACTGACATTTCAGGATACCTCACCCTGTGCAGCCCTGACAATTCAGGGCAGATTCTGATTTCCTAAAAACTGCCCTGAGGCCTCAGTGTACCCCCAAACCAATCTGAGGGCCTGGGCGCTACTATCCGGGGCCTGACGGTACCGGTACCCTGACCCCCTAGGGTAATATTTTCCGTACACTGATGGCAGCAGCCTAAAATTTCAGATACGTACACTGTTTGTGTCAGGGTAAAATTGTTGATACACTGTTTGTTGTCGAAATCCTTAGGCAAGGGTGATGTGGACTATCGAGAGATGGGTACAAAAGAAAGAACCTAAGGGGTTGTACCCCACAGTGAGTACCCGACTAAAGCCTACCTAAATTATAACATTTAAACATATGTTTGACACACCCCCATATGCAAAGTGGGGGAGAACAGAGGGTCACAAGGCCAGGCAGGAAGTGCAAAGCAAGCTCAGGGTGGATCACAACGTCACCACACAGTCTGAGCACAAGCAAAAAAGGCCACAAGGCCAGTTCACATGAAGAGATATATATGTAACAACAACAGCACAGTGATACACTGAACGAAATTATTGTCCTTATGCATTCGAAATGTATGATAACTTGCACCCAATTGGGGCCTAAACAAGTTTTGTAATAAACATATTGCATACAGGGTTCGCGATTGACAGTTACAAGTTTGTGTAGCCTACCTATAGCCCCAAAAAAACCTCTTGCTCTAATGAGTCAGCTCTTCCCTCTCGACACCCCACACGAACAAATCTTTCCGAATTGTCCCGAGCCTTATTTCGTGCGCTGTTAGATCTAG